>CM035167.1:33639301-34084597 GCA_020205615.1 Panax quinquefolius
TAATATATATATATTATCATAGTCATATATAGTTACCGCACTATATATGGAAATATAATTATCATAGTCATGCTTGCTCCTTTAGATTCATAATAGAGACTCCTATACTGGGACAACTTGGAACCCCTTACGCAATACAAGTAAGGAAAGCTTCTCATTCAATTGAAAAGAATAATAATAACTTACCAGTTTGATCCAATTTCCCTACTTCCCTTTGTGCGGCTGAGTTCTCCCTTTTTTTTCAATTGGTTCGTATAGATATAGTAAAGTAGTTAGGGTTTTTGTTTATTTATTAATTAATATGTTTTATTAATACTCCTAATTTAAATAGGATTTAAAATGAGATGAAAATAATTTAGACTCAATTAATTAAAAGAACCAATTAATTATTTTAAAGCTTACATAAATATTTTATTATTATATTATTATTTTTCGGGTATTACATCACCTTCTCCTTAAAAAATATTCCATCCCTGGAATCAAAAGAATGGAACGTACCTAATTATCGAAAAGATGCGGATAATCCGCTTGAATAGACTCCTCCATCTCCCAAATAGCTTCTTGCTTTGAATGGTTTTTCCACAAGACTTTAACGAAAGGAATTGTCTTCCTTCTCATAATTTGTTCTTGACGATCTAGAATCGCCTCTGCTTCTTCTTCACAAGTAAGATCTTTTTAAATCTTGTGCAATGGGTATTGCACAACATGAAGCAGATGATAGTTATATTTTCTTAACACCGAAATATGAAAGATACTATGTACATGAGATAACTGTGGAGGCAAAGCCACCCGATATGCCACTTCTCCAACTCTCTCAAGGACTTCAAAATGGCCAACGAAATGCGGACTAAGCTTCCCTTTCAAACTAAACCTTCGAACACCTTTCCACGGAGAAACTTTCAAAAACACGTGTTCACCAGGCGTGAATTCAAGAGCCCTCCTATGAATATCAGCATAACTCTTTTTCCGCGATCTAGCTTCTTTCAACTTTTGTTTAGCCACTGCTACCTTCTCCGTAGTAATCCTAACCAAATCGGTTCCTTCTATTACCCTTTCTCCAACCTCATCCCAACAAGTCGGAGCTCGACACTTCTTACCATATAATGCTTCAAACGGAGCCATACCAATACTAGCTTGCCAACTGTTATTATATGCAAACTCCACCAAACTAAAATAATCATCCCAGTTTCCTGTCCACTCTAAAGCACAAGATCACAACATATCTTCTAATGTCTGAATAGTTCTTTCTGATTGTCCATCTGTCTGCGGGTGAAAAGCTGTACTATAGTTGAGTCGCGTTCCCCAAGCTCGTTGAAATCCTTTCCAAAATTGAGAAGTAAACCGCGGATCTTGATCCAAAACAATAGAAACTGGAGTCCAATAAAGCCTAAAAATCTCACGTTGAAAAATATCTGCTAACTTATTTACCAAAAAATCTTCACGAATAGACAGAAAATGAGCCGATTTAGTCAAACGATCCACTACCACCCAAATAGTATCATTCTTTTTAAGAGTCAACGGCAACCCAGTCACAAAGTCCATCGAAATGTCATCCCATTTCCACACAGGAATCTCTAATTATTGTAACAAACCACCAGGTTGTTGATGCTCTATTTTCACTTACTGACAAGTAAGACATTTACTCATAAATTTAGCTACATCTCTTTTCATTCCACTCCACCAAAAATTCTTCTTCAGATCCTTATACATCTTTGTAGACCCCGGATGAATAGAAAATGGCAAACTATGAGCTTCAGTCAACACTGCCTTACGAATCATTGGATCCACTAGAACACATAACCGTTTACCAAACCATAGCACACCTTGCTCATCAATACGAAACTCTGGTTTTCTACCCTCATTCATATTCTGCGCTACAGTCCATTACTCGCCATCCTCATTTTGGGCTTCTTTGATACGCAAAATAAGAGAAGGTTCCACCCTCATACCAGCTACCAACCCATCAGAACCTCTAGCATATAGCTCCAAACCCACACGCTCCATATCCGATATAAGTTGAGGTTGTGTAAGGCAGCTACACTCCCTGAACTTTTTCAGCTAAGAGCA
The DNA here is from genome assembly GCA_020205615.1 of Panax quinquefolius. NCBI lineage: Eukaryota > Viridiplantae > Streptophyta > Magnoliopsida > Apiales > Araliaceae > Panax > Panax quinquefolius. The sequence continues at coordinate 33,641,369 of CM035167.1, forward strand.
TCTGCAACCACATTAGACTTACCGTGGTGATACTGAATCCTAGCATCATAATCCTTGAGAAGCTCCAACCAACGCCTCTGCCTCGTGTTAAGCTCCTTCTGAGTATAAATATATTTAAGGCTCTTGTGGTCGGTGAAAATGTCACGAGTCTCTCCATATAAATAGTGCCTCCAAATCTTTAGGGCAAAAATAACTGCTGCTAACTCCAAGTCGTGGGTAGGATAATTCACCTCATAAGGTTTAAGTTATCTGGAAGCATAAGCAATTACCTTACCATGTTGCATCAAAACACACCCTAATTCCTTCTTAGAAGCATCACTGTAAATCTGATAACCTCCTATCCCCAACGGTAATGTAAGCACTGGAGCCGACACAAGCCTCTTCTTAAGCTATTCCAAACTTTTCTCACATTCCTCATTCCACACAAACTTTATGCCCTTCTTCATCAACTGAGTTAATGGCAAAGCTAACAAAGAGAAACCTTCCACAAATCCCCTGTAGTACCCTGCCAAACCCAAGAAACTCCTTACTTCAGTTACCGTGGTAGGTCTTGGCCAATTAGTGATAGCCTCAACCTTCGCAGGATCCACCTTAATACCTTCAGCAGACATGACATGTCCCAAATATGCTACTTATTCTAACCAAAACTCGCATTTGGAAAACTTATCATATAACTTATTCTTTTACAGAACCCCCAAAATAGTACGAAGATGCTCTTCATGCTCCTCCTTAGACTTGGAATACACCAAAATGTCATCAATGAAGGTAATGACAAATTGGTCCAAATACTCGCTAAAAACCCGATTCATCATACCCATAAACACTGCCGGAGCATTAGTCAACCCAAATGACATCACCAAAAACTCATAGTGCCCATACCAAGTACGAAAAGCTGTTTTTGGAATGTCCTCTTCCCTCACCCTCAACTGATGGTACCCCGACCTCAAATCTATCTTTGAGAAGAACTTAGCCCCTTGGAGCTGATCGAAAAGGTCATCTATCTGTGGCAATGGATATCTGTGCCTGATAGTGATCCAATTTAGCTCCCTGTAATCTATACACAATCTCATAGATCCGTCCTTCTTCTTCACAAACAACACTGGAGCACCCCATGGCGATACACTCGGTCTAATGAATCCACGATCTAACAACTCCTGCAGTTGTTCCTTCAACTCCTGTAACTCTAAGGGAGCCATTCTATAGGGTGCCTTAGAAATAGGTTCCGCTCTAGGAATGAGCTCAATAGTAAACTCAACTTCCCTTGGCCGTGGCAATCCTGGCAGATCCTTAGGAAATACCTCAGGAAATTCTCGCAGAACTTGATAGTCATCAAGTTGGGGCTCATCCCTCGAGGTATCCTTCACATAAGCCAAATAACAGTCACGCCCCTTAGCAATCATATTGCTCGCCTTCAAAGCTGAGATCAACTTTACAACACCATTCGACTTGGAACATTGAAACTCGAATTCTGGAGCCTCTAAGGTTCCAAAAATAACCTTCCTCGCCTGATAATCAATAGTGGCTTAATGCTTACTCAACCCATCCATACCTAAGATGATATCGAAATCATGCATCACCATCAGAAGTAAGATAGTTGCATACACCCTCCTTCCTAACTTCAAAGGACACTCGCGAAATTGCTCATAAATAATCACAGAATTCCCCATCGGGGTAGCAATAGATAAATGAGGATCTAATATATGAGAAGGTACTCCAAGATGATGAATAAATGAAAGTACAACAATAAAGTATGTAGATCCAGTGTCAAACAAAACTGATGCCTCGCGATTTCCTACAAGAAGGATGCCTGAAATAGTACCTGGTGCTTGGGTCACTTTGATTAGTTTGTCAATGCAAAACTCTCCCACCGGCATTATTGACGTACCATTACCAACATTATCGCCTCCCCCATTACCACACTTGACTGCTGCGGGTCCCTTGCTCTATGTCCCACCGTCCCACATAAGAAAAAAGCCCCTGTATTTCTATAGCACGGCCTACTAGCATGATACCCACCACAAGTAACACATGGAGCAGGTGGAAGTGGCAAAAGGTTCGGATTTCCCCCACCTGCTGGTTCTGGATACCGCCCTTGAATTTGACCATGTTGGCGATGCTGACCCTGATTTTGTTGAAAACCTCTGTTATGTTGAAATCCCCTATTTTGATACTGCCTTCCAGCTTGCCACTGACCCTGCTGCTGACCTCCACGACCACCTTGCTGCATTAGGTAAGCAAAATCCCTTCGAGGATTAAATCGCTGACCCGATAGAGGCTCATTCCAATTATTTTGCCTTCTATTCTGATTTCTGCCAAACTGCCCCATTCTTTGCCCTTGCTGGTCATCTCTATCTCTCTTTCGACTCCCTTCTAATTTGGAAGCTTAAAAGTCATTGTGCTTAATTTCCACACTCTTAGCTGCATTAGCCACCTGTGATACATCTGTAAATATAGTGTGGATGATCGATCACCTATACTCATATTTCAAAGCCCATTTGAACTTTTATGCCTATTGTGCAGCTGTCCCAGCTATTGAACCCGCAAAACCAGCTAATCTCGTAAACCTCGCTATAAAATCAGTAATAGTCTCATCATCCTTCTGCCGAATGGACACAAATTCCCTGACGTATGCATCCGTATCAGCTTTTGGGAAATACTGCTGATAGAAAAGGTCACAAAATCCGCTCCATATGAGTCCATCCATAAATCCATCTCTATGTGTAGCCTTCAACGATTTCCACCATCGCTGAGCATTATCCTCTAGCTTATAAACTGCTAATCTCACCTTCTGATTTTTTGAACACCCAATCACATCAAAAATCTTCTCCAATTGGGCGATCCAGTTATTCGCTTAAATTGGAGTTAGAGCAAAACGAAAAGAATTGGGCTTCTGCTTAATGAACCTCTCTAATAACACATACAACAGCTGCACTTGTTGACCCACTTCATCCTCGGGAGGAACATTCTTCTCATGTTGTGGTATCTCTGCATCATCCCCCATGCCATTTTTATGTTGATCTCCTTGCATATGCGTAATACCTGCGTGGCAGAATGCCTGCTACTGCTGCGTAATTGCCTCGTTCATTCACCATCACAACCATAAATGGGGTTATTATTGCATTACCCTGATTTCCATCGTTTCCACCCTAGTTAACATTGTAAGACCCCGAATTTTATGAAATAAAAGTATTCAATTTTTCTTATAATTACTATTCAGTAAATGGTTAAATCGATAAAAGGTTAAAGTTAAGGGTAATATATAAAATTTTTCAAAATATGCAAGTGGTTATTAAATACTCATTGTTGTCGGGGAATATTCGTTTGGTCGTAGAATATTCTTTTTGTTTTAGAATATTCATATACGGCGCCGCCATCATTCATGGCCCCATAATGTAATAACCGTCGGATGAAGAAAATGATAAGTTTGTGTTTTATAAATAACGTAGTTATTCTGAATTAACTCTGGAATATACGGTGGTTAAAATACGATGTCTGGCGTGGTTGCATGTTGCTTTAGCGGTATTGCACAGTATTTTTGAATTATTGATTCTTACGTAAGAAGGCACTACTCAATAATTATTACAGTAATTAGTATTCAATATTTTATTTTATTGATTCAATAATTGCTGCGTTGATATTTTATATTATTGTTATTTTAATAATTGTCACGACACAGTATTTCCCATTATCAGATCAATAATTCATATTATTTGAATAATATTATTAGATAACATTATTGGCAATGTTTAGAAAGTTCTGTCAAGGAGAGGTTTGGTCACCTAATTGCGCGCCAGTAAGGAGAAATCCTTATCGGAAAGCCCCTTCTTTCCTGGGAGCTGCTTGGTTGTCATAATTGTAATTCTGTAATATTATTTGTGAATAATTAGTTGTTGATTTATATGATAAGGAAATATTTATTTGATGTGGATATAAATGATGTATTTATTTATTTTATGTGGTTATTAATAAAGGAATTAGTGTTGAGGTGTTTTATCAGTATTTTGTCGGATTGGAGGTATTAAAAGATCAAACCAGTATTTTTGAGATATATTGCGTGAGTTATAATTTTTAATTCGACCGTTGGATCGTTGTGATTTTTGGATATGTTATACAAATATAAGTTGAGTATATGTCCACAAATTTTGAACCGTTAAAAATAAACGTATAATTTGTTATGAATTTTAAGAGGTGACTAATTCAGAAATTAGGTTTATAAATGATTTTGGTGGAAAATTCTAGAATTGAGTGGGCCCCACTTGTGGTTGGTGAAGAAATGTGCTGAATTTTATTTCAAATGTGGTGGGTGGCAATAGTAGTAGGTAAAACCATCAGGTAGTAGGTCAAGTCTGCTTCGGCGTGCTAACATTTTCCTATAAATAGAGGGCTAAGTTAGAATTGAAAATCACACCAGAAACATAAGTTTTCTCTCTCTATATTATCGAGCGTATTTTTGTGAGTATTTAGATACTTTGAGAATTGTTATTCAGTGCAATTTTCCTTCAGCTTTGCATCCGATGTTCTAGTCAGAAGTACTGCTCTTTTGAGGTAAGGGATTGTAAGGCATTTTAAGGGTTGGTATGTTTTTCAGTTTCGTAATTTTTTTGACATTAAAAAATTCTGGAAAAATTTGAAATGATAATTTGATGAGTTTTCTAGATTGTGTCCAAAAATGGCGATTTTTGGATGTATAGATTATGAGTTATGAATTTTATGGGAAAAGACTATTTTAAAAGTAAACTCTTATAACTCCTTGTGGTTAACTCGAAAACTGGTGAAATTTTTATTAGGAGTACATGTATATAACAGAAGTATACTCTGTAAATTTCAGAATTGTTAGACAAAAATACAATTTATGATAAATGTCTAAATATTCAGCAGTTTTGGCCATATGAAAAATAGTAAATGAATTTAAAAAATTCTGGGAAAAATATATGTTCAATATGGCACGATATTCTGCTAAATCCCAGAAAAGAAATATTTTTGGGACTGATTTGGTATTTGTCATGAAAATGGACTAGTTATGAGTAAATGAATTAAATAGGTTATGTGACGTTAGAAAATTGAAAAATAGGATTTGATGGCTTGAGAATCCTATATGAGGTATATGCAGATTTTTGATGAGGGTTTTGGTTATTGGTGATGAAATCTTATGAGTTTGGCATTTTAGAATGATTAAATACATTATTTAGTAAAGTGTAAACAATTAAAATAAATTGTTTATAAGTTTAAGAAATGTTATTCTTTCAATATCATTATACCGAAATATTGGTATGGATTTTATTGTGAAATTTCTACATTTTTCATGTCGGGGTTACTATTCACAAGTTACTATTCTTGAGTTACTATTCATGAGTAACTATTCACGAGTTACTATTCACGACAAAATTAGTTTCTTTTTCTGATCAAATTATCGTTGATTTATGAATCTTACTCTTGAAATTAAATCTATCTGTTGATTATATTATTTTCATTATCATATATAACATTTTTATAACCCCAATGATGATATTTCTCTTTAACTTGAGTGTAAAGATGGGTAGATTATTGGTATGATCATAACTATGGGTTCTCTTTGGCCAGTAGTGCAAAGATGAATTGTTGACTGGTATGATCATGACCATTGAATTTACAATTGAATATTTTTAGCTTAAGTGCAAAGGTGAATTAATCAACATGGTTATAATTATGGTTTATATAAATTCTGAAATGATTCTATATTTTTTTGAGATATTAATATCTTTGGCCTGTAGTGCAAAGATGAATTATTGATGAATATCTTTGGCCCGTAGTGCAAAGATGACCTATTATTGAATATCTTTGACTTGTAGTGCAAAGATGAATTATTGTTGAATATCTTTGGCCTTAGTACAAAGATGATCTGTTGTTGAATATCTTTAGCCTGTAGTGCAAAGATGACCTATTGTTGAATATCTTTGGCCTGTAGTGCAAAGATGAATATCTTTTACCCGTAGTGCAAAAATGAATTTTTAGTATGATTATGAACAAGAACTGTGATTTGGTATAACCATGATCTTGGATGTTTCAGGTAAAGACAAGTGATGAAAATTATCTTTGTCCTGGATGAGAAAAGGAATTTAGAACTACAATTACGACTATGAGTCATACACGTGATTGTGAAAAGGAACAATTGATTGATGTTACAGGGATAAAACATTGTTGGTGGATTTTTAACATGGAGAAGATAATAGACTTTATGGTCTATTTGACTCTTCTAATGGATTGTTCGTTCCACTGCAACTATGGTTGAAAAGTTTTATCATCTACCATATGTTCTAAATCTCTGATTTATTACTGATGAATGCTATTGATAATTTATTTATCTTTAGTCATGATATTCTTACTGGGCTAGTTGAGCTCACCCTTTTGCTTCACAATTCCTTTTAGGTAATAAGAGTGTAGCTGGGTCGAGCGGGGGTAACAAGGGAATAGAATGGTGGTCTCTAGCTGTGGAGTTCTCCCTAAACAGTATAGAAAAGTGTATTGTATTTTATACATCATTTAGTAGTTATATTTGGTGAATCAAATAGGGTGAGGCGAACCCAACGTTGGAAGGTGTTTTGCCACTATCATACAAGATGTCTAATAACATACAATCTCGTGTCATCATAAGACAGGGTTGTGCACATCCACTTGCTGAGTATATCTACGAGCACTACCTATATGATCTTAGAGTTTGGTTGAAGTATAGTTCTCAATTAGAGACAGTGGAGATAGTCATATGTCAAGAGAAGACTCACCATTGGAAAGAATATGATAGTAATCTTCTCGTTTTTCTTTGGGGTCTATTGGGTCAACCAGGGATAATTATGTGGGCATATGATATCTATTATAACCTAGACGCATGGCCTCCCAAGTACGAAGGTTTCCTTGAACACTTACCAAAGATTTTAATTTCTAAACCAGTTATTGACTGTACCTTTACGTAAGGTACCATTGTGAGGTGTTGTCCACGTTTGGGTCATGAGTCACATTTGGTATATATTTGCATCAAAACTCACAACATATGTGCTGTTGTATTTTTAACGACAATTGTAGTAATAAAGTTGTAGTTGTTTTCTCTCCCATGTTTTTGACGACTCAGAATAGGTTGGATGGAATGGACCTATTTTGGAGGCGTCATGATTAATATCGAGCTTAGGGATATGATCTCCAAGCGAGATCGGGGAATAGAACTAGGAGGGAGAGAGATGAGTAAATTCTTCGCTAGTGTGTCCTACCTAAGCTTATTTGTTGGTCAGTCATAATATCGGGATATTATGTGATATGTTAATTTGTTCAATTAACCCTTGTTTTGAAGCTGTATTCTAGAATGATATCCAAATACGGAGATGAGCAATGGAGAAATCATGATGACTGGGAAGATGGAATCAAATGAAAGCAAGGTATTCTCAACTCTTTGAAATACCAGTGCACGTAAATTTCGGGATGAAATTTCATAAGGATGGGAGATTGTAAGACCTCAATTTTATGAAATAAAAGTATTCAATTTTTCTTATAATTACTATTCAAAGAAATGGTTAAATTGATAAAAGGTTAAAGTTAAGGGTAATATATGAAATTTTTCAAAATACGCAAGTGGTTATAAAATACTCATTGTTGTCGGGGAATATTCGTTTGATCGTGGAATATTCTTATCGTCGGGGAATATTCGTATTTACGGCGGCAGTCATTTATGGGCCCCATAATGTAATAAGCGTGTCAGATGAAGAAAATGATAAGTTTGTGTTTTTATAAATAACAGCGTAGTTCTTACCGTTAACACTGTTGGAATACCTGGTGGTTAAAATACAGTAATACGCATGGTTGCACAATAGCACACGGTATTGTACAGTATTTTTGAATTATTAATTCTTACGTAAGAAGGCACTACACAATAATTGTTACAGTAATTACTGTTCAATATTTTATTTTATTGATTCAATAATTGCTGCGTTGATATTTTATATTATTGTTATTTTAATAATTGTCACGACACAATATTTCCCATTATCAGATCAATAATTCATATTATTTGAATAATATTATTAGATAACATTATTGGCAATGTCTAGAAAGTTCTGTTAAGGAGAGGTTTGGTCACCTAATTGCGCGCCAGTAAGGAGAAATCCTTATCGGAAAGCCCCCTCATTCCTGGGAGCTGCTTGGTTGTCATAATTGTAATTCTGTAATATTATTTATGAATAATTAGTTGTTGATTTATATGATAAGGAAATATTTATTTGATGTGGATATAAATGATGTATTTATTTATTTTATGTGGTTATTAATAAAGGAATTTGTGTTGAGGTGTTTTATCAGTATTTTGTCGGATTGAAGGTATTAAAAGATCAAACCAGTGTTTTTGAGATATATTGCGTGAGTTATAATTTTTAATTCGACCGTTGGATCGTTGTGATTTTTGGATATGTTATACATATATAAGTTGAGTATATGTCCACAAATTTTGAACTGTTAAAAATAAACGTATAATTTGTTATGAATTTTAAGAGATGACTGATTCAGAAATTAGGTTTATAAATGATTTTGGTGGAAAATTCTAGAATTGAGTGGGCCCCACTTGTGGTTGGTGAAGAAATGTGCTGAATTTTATTTCAAATGTGGTGGGTGGCAATAGTAGCAGGCAAAACCATCGATGAAGGTGTCAAGTCCTTGCTTGTGTTAACATTTTCCTATAAATAGAGGGCTAAGTTAGAATTGAAAATCACACCAGAAAAATAAGTTTTCTCTCTCTATATTATCGAGCGTATTTTTGTGAGTAATTAGATACTTTGAGAATTGTTATTCAGTGCAATTTTCCTTCAGCTTTGCATCCGATGTTCCAGTCAGAAGTACTGCTCTTTTGAGGTAAGGGATTGTAAGGCATTTTAAGGGTTGTTATGTTTTTCTGTTTCGTAATTTTTTTGACATGAAAAAATTCTGGAAAAATTTGAAATGATAATTTGATGAGTTTTCTAGATTGTGTCCAAAAAAGGCAATTTTTGGACGTATAGATTATGAGTTATGAATTTTATTGGAAAAAACTATTTTAAAAGTAAACCCTTATAACTCCTTGTGGTTAACTCGAAAACTGGTGAAATTTTTATTAGAAGAACATGTATATAACAGAAGTATACTCTGTAAATTTCAGAATTGTTAGACAAAAATACAATTTATGATAAATGTCTAAATATTTGGCAGTTTTGGCCATATAAAAAATACTAAATGAATTTTAAAAATTCTGGGAAAAATATATGTTCAATATGGCACTATATTTTGCTAAATCCCAGAAAAGAAATATTTTTGGGACTGATTTGGTATTTGTCATGAAAATGGACTAGTTATGAGTAAATGAATTAAATAGGTTATGTGAAGTTAGAAAATTGAAAAATAGGATTTGATGGCTTGAGAATCCTATATGAGGTATATTCAGATTTTTGATGAGGGTTTTGGTTATTGGTGATGAAATCTTATGAGTTTGGCATTTTAGAATGATTAAATACATTATTTAGTAAAGTGTAAATAATTAAAATAAATTGTTTATAAGTTTAAGAAATGTTATTCTTTCAAAATCATTATACCAATATATTGGTATGGATTTTATTGTGAAATTTCTACATTTTTCATGTCGGGGTTACTATTCACGAGTTACTATTCATGAGTTACTATTCACGAGTTACTATTCATGAGTAACTATTCACGAGTTACTATTAACGACAAAATTAGTTTCTTTTTCTGATCAAATTATCGTTGATTTATGAATCTTACTCTTGAGATTAATTCTATCTATTCATTATATTGTTTTTATTATCATATATAACATTTTTATAACCCCAATGATGATATTTCTCTTTAACTTGAGTGTAAAGATGGGTAGAATATTGGTATGATCATAACTATGGGTTCTCTTTGGCCAGTAGTGCAAAGATGAATTGTTGTCTGGTATGATCATGACCATTGAATTTACAATTGAATATTTTTAGCTTAAGTGCAAAGGTGAATTGATCAACATGGTTATAATTATGGTTTATATAAATTCTGAAATGATTCTATATTTCTTTGAGATATTAATATCTTTGGCCTATAGTGCAAAGATGAATTATTGATGAATATCTTTGGCCCGTAGTGCAAAGATGACCTATTATTGAATATCTTTGGCTTGTAGTGCAAAGATGAATTATTGTTGAATATCTTTGGCCTTAGTACAAAGATGATCTGTTGTTGAATATCTTTAGCCTGTAGTGCAAAAATGACCTATTGTTGAATATCTTTGGCCTGTAGTGCAAAGATGAATATCTTTGACCCGTAGTGCAAAGATGAATTTTTAGTATGATTATGAACATGAACTGTGATTTGGTATAACCATGATCTTGGATGTTTCAGGTAAAGACAAGTGATGAAAATTATCTTTGTCCTGGATGAGAAAAGGAATTTAGAACTACAATTACGATTATGAGTCATACACGTGATTGTTGAAAAGAACTGTTGATTGATGTTACAGGGATAAAACATTGTTGGTGGATTTTTAACATGGAGAAGATAATAGACTTTATGGTCTATTTGACTCTTCTAATGGATTGCTCGTTCCGCTGCAACTATGGTTGAAAAGTTTTATCATCTACCATATGTTCTAAATCTCTGATTTATTATTGATGAATGCTATTGATAATTTATTTATCTTTAGTCATGATATTCTTACTGGGCTAGTTGAGCTCACCCTTTTGCTTCACAATTCCTTTTAGGTAATATGAGTGTAGCTGGGTCGAGCGGGCGTAACAAGGGAATAGAATGGTGGTCTCTAGCTGTGGAGTTCTCCCTAAACAGTATAGAAAAGTGTATTGTATTTTATACATCATTTAGTAGTTATATTTGGTGAATCAAATAGGGTGAGACGAACCCAATGTTGGAAGGGTGTTTTGCCACTATCATACAAGATGTCTAATAACATACAATCTCGTGTCATCATTAGACAGGGTTGTGCACATCCACTTGCTGAGTATATCTACGAGCACTACCTATATGATCTTGGAGTTTGGTTGAAGTATAGTTCTCAATTAGAGATAGTGGAGATAGTCATATGTCAAGAGAAGACTCACCATTGGAATGAATATAATAGTAATCTTCTCATTTTTCTTTGGGGTCTATTGGGTCAACCAAGGATAATTATGTGGGCATATGATATCTATTATAACCTAGACGAATAACCTCCCATGTACGAAGGTTTCCTTGAACACTTCCCAAAGATTTTAATTTCTAAAACAGTTATTGACTGTACCTTTATGTAAGGTACCATTGTGAGGTGTTGTCCACGGTTGGGTCATGAGTCACATTTGGTATATATTTACATAAAAACTCACAACATATGTGTTGTTGTATTTTGCACGACGATTGTAGTAATAAAGTTGTAGTTGATTTCTATACCATGTTTTTGACGACTCAAAATAGGTTGGATGGAATGGACCTATTTTAGGGGCGTCACAAACAGCCTCAACCTGGGACTGCCTCTGACCCCTCCTACTATTATTACCCTGCCTCCCAGCAATTCTCGAAGACTTACGAGCCATCTACGATATAAAATCAAACAGTCGAGAACAAACAGATCAAAACAAGTAATCAAGGCCAAATTTATGCAGAACAAAAATCAAACGCAATACAAAACTTATAACTACCCCGTGGTCTACCCATAACTCACAGGTCAAGCCTAAAAGTAAATCTACAAGATCATAACCTAAGCTTTGATACCAACTCTGTAACACCCCTTTCCCAAAAGGAAAAAGGAATGTCACACACAAAAAAAAAATACAAACCTCTAATAAATCTCAAAATATCTCCAATAAATTTTAATACCAAATGTCACATACTCCAATTTAAATAGAAGGAACTCCACATTTACATAGTCTCTACTAATAAGAAATAAATGTCAAAATAGGCCGAAAAACATCCAATTACAAAATCTTAGGAAAACCAAGTCTAATAATAATCTCAAAAGCTAATCTACTCATTTGGATCAAAGGTAGCTCTCATCCCACAAATCCTGATCACCCCTGATTACGTGCCGGAAAAAGAATACAGCGTGAGCTAATTGCTTAGTACGGATATAAAAATGCATATATATAAACAATATATATATATATATATATGAACCAAAAGAACTGAATGAACAAACAATTACAACTACTAACTAAACATGAATATATCGAAATTGGTGAGACAAGGTACAAATGATTAACACTGTCAAACCGACAACTATAGTCAAGAGAATTCCAAACAAAATATGGCTGAATCAAATGGTTATAAGGTAATAATTTCATACTTAGCTCAAATACAAATAGCCAAAGGCTAACAAAATACATCGGTACCATAATGTATACAAATCAAATCGAATAGTACGCACGACACATACATCACTAATCCACCAAAAAAATCGAATCAAATCAAATACTGGGTCGACCCACACATATCCTGAACAAATATATCAAATGGCCAAAGCTCATACCCAGATCATACAAAAGGATACGCCATGGACTGATCACATTGCCACGGAAGGTGTCATGCCCTTGTGTCAAGATGACATGCATGTGGTACCCCCACAGGTGGTTAGCTCAAGTATACCCTAAGGATCAAACTACAAAATGTAAGCCAAAAGGGGTTCAAATCACAAGGCTTACACGACAATATTCAAATGAAATCGAATTATCAAATACAAACATTATTGATTATCACAATATATCAATGATCGAAATAACTCCTGAATGGGAACGAAAATATACGAACAATGGTACAAACGAATAAAGTCTCCAAAACATATTGACACGATTAACTAGATCAAAGAGTACAAATTCGAATTCTAATATCAATGCCAAAACGAAACTATCTCAGTAATTTTGACAACAAAGAATAATCCTGAGAGACAATACCAAATTTCTAAACGAGTACAAACGAACGAATTAAATTTAAAGGAGTGTCGTTGAAAAAGTACGGAATCCGAACCTTAATATAGTACCAAAATAATTCGTCGAATCAAACTATCACCCGCTAAACTCCCTCAATCCGATCTAATTATCAAAATACATTATAATACATATAATTAAATTATGAACTCATATAAATTATATTTTCATAAATTCAATAATTTTAATATACTATATTCAGTTTGTACTCAAAAGATACATTTTAATTATAATAACAATATTATAATATTATTAATTACTATCCCCTTTTTAAAATTTCTGTATATCTTATATATATATAAAATCTACAGATAATAAAGGTATATATATATATATATATATATATATATATATATATATATATATATAGGTAAGTTTATATATATAGGTATAATGTGTTTATAAATATATATAATATATATAACTAAATTATGTAAGTATATATATAAGATGAAATTTAAGATACTACTACTAAAACTTATTATACTAACTTGCATGTTATGTAATTATATATATAAACATAAAGCGGCATAATATATATATATATATATATATATATATATATATATATATATATATATATATATATAAACTAATATGCAATTACCAAGACTATATATATGGAAATATAATTATCATAGTCATGCCTGCTCCTTCAGATTCATAATAGAGACTCCTTTATTGGGACAACATAGAACCCCTGACGCAATACAAGTAAGGACAGCTTCTCATTCAATTGAAAAGAATAATAATAACTTACAAGTTTGATCCAATTTCCCTACTTCCCTTTGTGCGGCTGAGTTCTCCCTTTTTTTTTCAATTGGTTCGTATAGATATAATAAAGCAGTTAGGGTTTTGGTTTATTAATTAATTAATATGTTTTATTAATACTCCTAATTTAAATAGGATTTAAAATTAGACAAATATAATTTAGACACAATTAATTAAAAGACCCAATTAATTATTTTAAAGCTCACATAAATATTTTATTATTATATTATTATTTTTCAGGTATTACATTTCTAATCTTGTTAAGCACAAATCTACTCTAAATTTATTAGTCAATACACAAATTGACCTTCTCGAGACTCGTATCATAGATACATGTCACAAAATTAATAATCAATATTAATATTAATAATAAAAAAAATTTATTCGTAAAATTTTATATACGCCCCTCCACGAGAACTCCACCACGTCAGGAGATGCTATCAGTGCCAGATTCATGGGAATTCTATATACGCCCCTCCACGAGAACTCCACAGTATGAGTTCACCTTGGCCCTTCTCAATGTGGGGAATGGACGTTATTGGGCCCATTGAGCCTAAAGCCAGTAATGGACAACGATTTATCTTCACTATGATCGACTACTTCACCTGGTGGGTAGAAGCAGCCTCCTTCCCCATGGTTACCAAAGAAGTCATCATTGCTTTCATCAGAAACAATGTCATTTGTCGATATGGACAACCAGAGGTTATTGTGTAAGACAATGCTAAGAACCTCAACAACAAAATGATAGAGGAATTATGCAGTAAATTCCAAATGAAACATCTCAACTCTGTCATCTATCGTCTGAAGATGAATGGTGCTTTTGAAGAGACTAACAAAAACATCAAGAATATCATGCAAAAGATGTCCGCCAATAGCAAAGAATGGCCTGACTTATTGCCTCTTACTCTGTTAGCCTATAGAAAATCAATGCGCACTTCCACTGGGGCAACCCCCTACGCATTAACATATGGGATGGAAGCAGTGTTCCCTATAGAAGTTAAAATGGAATCCCTCTAAGTGTTGATAGACGCTCAGCTGGATGAAGACCAATGGGTACAAGAAAAATATCACCAATTGTCTCTAATAGACGAAAGGCGAACCGCGGCTATCTTCCATGGTAAGTTATATCAATAAAGGATCGCCAGATCCTACAATAAAAAAGTTCAGCTACGACAGTTTAAACAACATGACTTGGTTTTGAAAAAGATCATTGACAACCAAGATCAATCTAAAGGAAAATTCGCTCCTAACTAGGAAGGCCCGTTTGTTATCAAGGAAGTATTGACAGGGGGTGCTCTCAGATTGCAAGAAATGGACGGCGATGAATTTCCACAACTCATCAACTCGGACACCGTGAAACGGTACTATGTCTGAAGTTACCATCAAGCAAACATCCTGGTGCTGGATCATCAGATCACCAGTCATTCCGGTTCTTTAACCCTTTATCACATACAACTCTTCCACACTTTGCTCCTCAAGGAAAACAAACTTTTCAAGCCAGCAGCCCGGCTTCTCTGCGTTCCTACGACTTAGGTCATCCCACTATGGATTGAACCTCTCGCATTTGAAGTTTGGCTACCCATACATGGGATCAAACTTCTCATACCTGCAGTTTATCCTCAACCTAAGATTAAACTTTCAACTCCCGGTAATCTGACCTGCATATGGGATCACGCTTTTCACCTTGCGCTGAGGGGTGAACTACGTCGACCTGATCTCCTCTTCAATAGGAGTACGTAGGCAACCATTTTATATGGTCTGGTCGCAATAAAACAAAAACAACAAAAACATTTCCACCTTTTTCCTTACAAAAACCAAAACAATAAAAACATTCCTACACCATTCCTGCCACATACAGCGTTGAACCTCTTACACCAGGTTCGAACTACGCAGACTCGATCTCCTCTTCAATAGGAGTACGTAGGTAGCCATTCATGGTGCGGTCTCACTGAAAGTAGTATGCACACAAGCCAATCATGTTTGATGATAAAGCATATACATTGTAACAATCTTATTCATTTATTAATAAAAAGTATTAATTTATTAAAGGCTTTTAATTATCTACATGATGCTGTTTTATAATATGTGATAAACCCATAGTTTTAAGCAATGCTTTTAGAATAATGATGATGATCATTCTAATGAGATCTAAATTCTTAGAAAGCTTAAAACTAA
This sequence comes from Panax quinquefolius, assembly GCA_020205615.1. Taxonomy (NCBI): domain Eukaryota; kingdom Viridiplantae; phylum Streptophyta; class Magnoliopsida; order Apiales; family Araliaceae; genus Panax; species Panax quinquefolius. The sequence continues at coordinate 33,657,262 of CM035167.1, forward strand.
AATAGTTCCCAATCATTGGATTACTAAATTGGGGATTAGTGAATCCGGATAGATTGGTACATACGTTGCTTGCTCATTGGATGAGGATGATTGATCTCATGATCATTTGTGTGGAGACACTAAAGCAAGTATGTAGGTGCTTATTAGAGAATAAGTTCAACGAACGTAACTTCGCTAAGGAATACCTAATGGAGTTTTACTTGCTGTCAATATGAATTCTCAGTAGTGATAGTAGTCTAGTGATCCTTGGACTTAAGATCATCATAGTATCTTGTGTATGATGAGTTTTACTTTGACTTATTCCTTAAGACCCATAGGGTATATCAAAGGGTATGCTTGGGTATAATAAGTTGTACATGGAGATAATGTATGATCAATAAAGAATCTACCACTTATTAAAGAAGAAGAGAAATGTCCTATGTGATTCGATAAATGACAACCCTAGTCCTTGGCTAAAGCGTAATGAAATTAGAAAGGAGTTTCTAATTTGCATTATTTGGTGTTGTGCATTTAAGAGTCGAAATACATATAATTAAATAAAATAAGACTTGACAAAGAATTCCATGTCTTATATTTAATTGGGATATTGTATGGTGGAAGGATTGAATTGTACAGTAACTATTTACTCAAAGGTTCTTTTATGATTAATGTTGAAATATATATTATCTGGAAAGTCGTTGATCGCTAGGGAGGCTTATCCCTATTGTAGAATAAATATTATTTATTTAAATAAATTAATTGTTTAATTTATTTATTTAAATAAGATTAGAATTGTTCTAATTGATTTATTCACAACCTAGGTTTAATATGGAGAACCTAAATGGTCACACCATAAAAGAAAGAATAATTATTTAAGATGTTAATGGCATAATTGTAATAATATGTTATGTATATTTAATTTAATCTATGGTGATAGAATAAATTAAATAGCTTAATATTATTATTTAATATTATAGAAATATTAAATATAAATTAATAAGAGGAGTCTTATTAATATTATTACAATTATTATTATTATTTTAATTTCTAAAAGAGTTTAGGAATTAATTTAATATAAGTACTCTCATTTATTCCTAATTGGATTAGGAAGAAAAATTAGTTAAAGGAGTTTAATTAATTATCCCTAATAAGATTAGGGAGCCTCTTTAATTAAAAGGGTTTAATTAAATAATACCTTATTTTAATAGGGTTACTTGATATCTTTGTAAGAGGAGTCTTATATCAGATATCATGACTACGTTATTTTTCCAATAGTTGGGAGAGTACGCCTTTTCTATAGAGATAGAAAACTAGGGTTTAGCCATAACACCTATCTTCCTGAATTCTTCTTCTTCCTTGGTGGATCACCACTAGAGGCCAAACACTTGGGTGGCTAACGTTGATCAAAGGAAGGAACCAAACCCGGTGGATTCAAGTTGAACGCGAAAAGGATTGGAGGTGAACTTGTACCTGTGGAAGCTCGGATCTTCAAGGGTATGTTTCTTATTCATTTTTTTCGTTTAATTAATAATTGTGCATAAAGGGTGATCCGGGTATATGGTTTGTAAAATTTTTAAACTCTGATTTTTACACGTTTCCGCTTATTTTTCAATTTGATTGCGTTCTTGAATATTACAAACCTAACAGTGGCATCAGAGCAAAACCTTTATGCGAATTATTAATTGTTTAAATTTGATATGTATATTGATATATGTTTAGAATAATTTAATTGGGCATAATTTTGTTGTATTAAAAAAAAATGCCGAAATCTGTTTTGATCTTAAAATTTTTTATAGATAAAGTTTATTTTAATATTAAAATATATATACATGCTATAATTATGTGGGCATATGATATCTATTAGTTAGCATGTATATTGATAATTATGTGGGCATATGATATATATCACTTATTAAAAATTTTTTTCAAAAGTTTATCCTCCTGCCATGTTTCACGCCCTGGAGGACAAGCCGAACGGATATTATTATTAATATATAATAATAATTTTAATTATTTTATAATTAATATTCTTAATAATTTTATAATTAAAATAAAAAAATTTATTTTAATCTTAAAATAAAAGGTTTATTTTAATATTAAAATATAAAGTTTATTTTAATTTTAAAATTAAATTTCATGCTAACTAATTAGAGTTGGAATTGGATTCCATGATAACTAATTGGAGTTGAAATTGGATTCAATGTTTAAATAAAAGAGTTTATTTAGATATGAAATAAGATTTCATATTATTCAAAATAAAAGAGTTTATTTGTGAATAGGAAAGAGAATCCATGTTTCCTTAAATAAAGGAGTTTATTTAAATATGAAATAAGATTTCATATTATTCAAAATAAATGAGTTTATTTGTGAATAGGAAAAAGAATTAGTGTTTTCTTTAATAATTTTTTTTTTTAACATGGAATTGGATTCCATAATTAATTAAAATAAAGGAGTTTATTTTGATTAAAATTTTGATTAAAATAAAATAGTTTATTTTATTCAAAATTGGATAAATTAAAATAAAATATTTATATTTTAATTTAAATTTAAATTTGGATTAAAATAAAGGAGTTTATTTTGATTCAAAATTAAATTTTATACTAATTAAATTTGCCCATTAAATGATATCAATATATATATTAAATGTTTATTATTCATGAGATGAATGTTATTTATTGATGCATATGATGATGTGTATGATAATAAATGGGATTGATTATGGACTATGGACCAATGTGATTGGATTTTATTTTAGTTGGATGCATGAATGTATGTGTTTTTATTAAATGGGGTCTTCTGCGTACTGCCTTTCACTAATTTTTTTCTCGAATGTAAATTCTATCTCCTCCCATGTACATCCCTTGACTCTTGATCAAGGTTTCTATTTATTTTAATTAGTTTTGTAATAGAAATAGTTAGAATTAATTTTGAAAAATTGGAGATCAAGGAGCAAGGAGCGCTTGAGACCCGTTTGTGATGGAGCCCGGTTTAAATGTAATAGTTATATTTAAATATTATTTCTTGTACCCCTAGGTTTGACCTTTTGGTTCACTTGGTGGCTCTAGTGAACCAAACTAGAATAAAAGTCCATAATCAATCCGGGTAGAATATAGTATTCTATATGTGAATGCTTATACTATATATATTATATATTATGCAAACATGCTTCGCATGTTCATTAATATGACGCGTATTTTATATATATATGTGCATGCGCGCTAAACAAGATGAGACATATTAATAACAAATCCCTCAAAGATTTTATATTAGGTCCTAAGCGTTCAAAGATATTTGGAATATCGAACGTCGCCTTCTAGCATGATAAAATTAATAGAGTATTAAATATTTAATATGAGTTTGTTGTGTCACCACAAGGCAAGTATTAAGTATTTAAGATGTTAATTTATCACATTTGATGCTTATAAAGAAAATTGAACAATATTGTTTTGTTGTGTCACCACAAGGATGATATTTTTCTTTTTTGAATATATGGAGTGCTAGTTCGGACTTAACTTGGATAATTTTGATTCGGATGTGCCACCACTTGATCAAAATAATCTAAGAGGCAAAAGAAAAGGAGTTGCATAGTTGATGTAATTGACAAAAGTTGTCTACCTATTTATTTATATATAGTTTGTTGTGTCACCACAAGGCTATATACATTTGAAATGGGATCCTTATTCTCACTAGCAAATCTTTAATTAGATTTTGCCGAACTATATAAGTGAGGTAATATAGTTTGAAGAAAATAGTGGGAGATACCAATTTAAAACAAGACCTAATTTATTTTGGTAATTAATAAAAGAATGTATGTTAAAATGTTGTTAATTACAAATTCATTTACGTAATTTTACAATGTCTAAAATTACTATCATCGCTGCGAAGCATATTAGATGCTAAATTAACGGGGCCAGATTAAACGGATTGGTTAAGGAATTTGAGAATAGTTCTCATAGTGAAAAGCTATCTTATGTCCTTAATATGTGTCCTCGCAATGGTTGCGAGATAATGCCTCCGAGGAAGAGATTGCTACTTTTAGAAAGTGGCAAGATGATGCACATTTTGCTCAATGCATCATGCTCGCATCCATGAGTAACGAGCTTGAAATACAAGATGAAACTATGGATGCTCCTACTATATTCCCGCACATCAAGTAGTTGATGGTGAGGAAAGTAGGGCCGATAGATATCGATATATCTAAGGAGCTCTTCCGATCTAGAATGACCAATGGCACTATTATGCAGACATAAAAGTTCTTAACATAATCAATTTGATTGATCAATTAGGACAACCGGTTTTGTCATGGATGGAGAGTTGAGCCAAGATTTGATCTTGCACTCACTCCGGACTCCTTTCACAATTGTTGTGAATTTTTCATATGAACAAGCTAGATATCACCTCATTGATTTGTTTACTTGCATATTGAAAAATGTTGAGAATCACTTTCCAACAAAGAAAGATCAAGTCTTACTGGTAGGGGCCAAAGGATCTTCTGAAAAGAAGAACGATTCAAAGAAGGTAAATAGAAAGGCATAAACAAAGGATAATAAGAACAAAACTGATATGGATAGCAAAGGAGTTTGCTTCCACTGCAATAAGCATGGACACTGGAAAGAAACTGCAAGAAGCACCTTGCAGTGGCTAACCAAAGAAGCTTAATGAAGTTTCGGTTACAAATACAATTTTGTTCAAGATTGAAAATAAATTTTTCTTTAAGTCAAGGTTCTACTTGGATATTGGATATCGACTTTGGTTATCATAAATATAGATTTATGAAGGGACCAAGAAGAAGTAAAAAGCTAAACAAAGATAAATAATCTCATGTGTGGGAAATGAAGCAAAGGTTGCTACATTAGCCATAGAAACTTATAGTTTAGCAATGCCTACTGGCAAATCTATTAAGTCAATAAGTTGTTATTGTATTCCAGTTCTTGTTAAAAAATATTATTTCCATTTTATTGTTGGACAATGAAATCTTTGGTATTATAATTAAGAACAATTGTTGTTCTATTTATAATAATAATGTTTTGTATAAATCGAATATTACTAATGGATTTTGTATACTTGACTTACGTGAAAAATTATTTTGTAAATTGAACAAACTAGTATAAGAAAAGGAGATGATCATTCAAAGAGTTGAATGTGTGCATTTGCTAAAATACAAGTATGAATTATTTGAAAGGTTCAAAGAATTCAGAAGTGAAACAAATTGGCAATGTATTAAGATTCTTTGATTAGATCAAGGAATAAATACTTGTGCAATAAGTTTCTAGATCATCTCAAATGGTTTTCTCATAATGGACACATCCCGATCTGCAATAATTGATTGATGTATCTGAATGAAAAATCGTACCTTGTTGGACATAGTGCGGTCCATAATGATTTTACCGACATTCCAAAGATCCTTCTAGGATAATGTCCTAGAAATGGTCGATATCTACGAAAAAGGTAACCTCAAAATCCATTTCAAGACTCCATAAAAGTTATGGACAGGAGGATTCCTAATCTTAAGTATGCTAAAATAAGGGTTGTCCAACTTATGTGAAAAGGTTTCAAAGGATAAGCTTGGGACAAGATTTGACAAGTACAAATTTGTGGGACATCCTAAAGTAAGTTTATGGTATATGTTCTATAATCCTACTTAGCAAAAGGTGTTTGTTATGAAACACACTGCCTTCTAAGATAAAGATGTTTATCATTGAAGGGGCTAGTGGGAGGATAATAGATCTTGAAGAGTTCAATAACCACAAAACACTATAAGTCAAATAAGAGGAACCTATAGATGTACCTATTGTACCACAAAACCAATCGTAAATGCGAATAGTACCAAAGATACCTAGGAGGTATGGATTCATCATGGATGATGATGATGAGGTACTTATCATAGAAGATGATGATCTAGTTACATACGATGATGTATGAGTTGTAGACACTCAGAGAAATGGATTGAAGAAATCTTCTTAAAAATGGAACATTCATTTTGATATGATAATCAAAAGAGTTTGATTTTATCAAAAACAAGAATGAACCTAGTGTGTACAAAAGGGTCAGTGGGAGCGTCATGAAATTTCTAGTATTATATGTTGATATACTACGGATGAGGAATGACATACCAATGCTACAATCAGTAAAGATAAAGTTGTCTAAACATTCCTCCATGAATGATTTGGGAAGAGAATCGTAATTGAGGATAAAAATCTATATTGATAGATTTTAAAGGATGCTCGACTTAACCCAAGGAACGTATATTCATTTGATGCTAAAGTTGTTTAGCATGGCAAACTCCATGGGATGTCTCATGTTGATGAGCCCTTGGAGTGTATCTCTCTTAATAGTCCCCACAGACTCCTGAAAAGAGAGGTCGCATGAGTGACAATCATGTATGCCATAAAATGTACGAGACCTGATGTTGATCAGTCATATTATGGAGAAGTTCACTATGAGTCAATGAAAAACATCTTAAAGTGCTTAACCGGCACTAAGGATGTGATCATATTCATGGTGGGTCTAAATTAAAACTAGAGGGCTTAACAGACTCAAGTTTTTCGAGATGCACCAAGATGACGTAAAAATCCACTTTACTGAGAAAGCGTTATCTTGAGCAGTGGTGCGATGAATTGAAAGGTTCCAAACAAAACGAAAGAGTTCTTTGGTTTAGTGATAAAGACAAAGTATATAGCTATAAATGAAGCTTTATGAGTTGATTGTTTGGATTAAAAGTTCATTATAGAACTAGGAATAGTTCTAAGTCTCATCTTGGATCTAAACATGTGTTGTGGCACTTTCATTTGATTATTAGAATAATTGAATGATGGGAAATCACTATAGAGATAGTGGACTCTCATGAACAACATTACATATCCATTAACTAAAGCTTATCCAACAGTAGGATAATCGTCACTTAGAGAAGAAGAGTATGAGATACCATGACGATTGGCTTTAGTGCAAGTGGGAGATTGAAAGTAGTATGCACATAAGCCAATCATGTTTGATGATAAAGCATATACATTGTAACAATCTTATTCATTTATTAATAAAAAGTATTAATTTATTAAAGGCTTTTAATTATCTACATGATCTTTGTTTTTTTATAATATGTGATAAACCCATAGTTTTAAGCAATGCTTTTAGAATAATGATGATGATCATTCTAATGAGATCTAAATTCTTAGAAAGCTTAAAACTAAAATAGTTCCCAATCATTGGATTACTAAATTGGGGATTAGTGAATCCGGATAGATTGGTACATCGTTGCTTTTCATTGGATGAGGATGATTGATCTCATGATCATTTGTGTGGAGACACTAAAACAAGTATGTAGGTGCTTATTAGAGAATAAGTTCAGCAACGTGGCTCGCTAAGGAATACCTAATGGAGTTTTACTTATGCATCAATAGGAATTCTCAGAGTGATAGTAGTACAAGTGATCCTTGGACTTGAGATCATCATAGTATCTTGTGTATGATGAGTTATACTTTGACTTATTCCTTAAGACCCTTAGGGTATATCAAAGGGTATGTTTGGGTATAATAAGTTGTACATGGAGATAATGTATGATCAATAAAGAATCTACCACTTCTATTAAAAGAAGAGAAATGTCCTATGTGATTCGATAAATGACAACCCAGTAGTCCTTGGCCAAGGCAGAATGAAATTAGAAAGGAGTTTCTAATTTGCATTATTTGGTGTTGTGCATTTAAGAGTCGAAATACATATAATTAAATAAAATAAGACTTGACAGTAATTCCATGTCTTATATTTAATTGGGACATTGTATGGTGGAAAGATTGAATTGTACGGTAACTATTTACTCAAAGGTTCTTTTATGATTAATGTTGAAATCTATATTATCTCGGAAAGTCGCCGATCGCTAGGAGGCTTATCCCTATGTAGAATAAATATTATTTATTTAAATAAATTAATTGTTTAATTTATTTATTTAAATAAGATTAGAATTGTTCTAATTGATTTATTCACAACTTAGGTTTAATATGGAGAACCTAAAGGGTCACACCATAAAAGGAAGAATAATTATTTAAGAAGTTAATGGCATAATTGTAATAATATATTATGTATATTTAATTTAATCTATGGTGATAGAATAAATTAAATAGCTTAATATTTATTATTTAATATTATAGAAATATTAAATATAAATTAATAAGAGAAGTCTTATTAATATTATTACAATTATTATTATTATTTTAATTTCTAAAAGTGTTTAGGAATTAATTTAATATAAGTACTCTCATTTATTCCTAATTGGATTAGGAAGGAAAATTAGTTAAAGGAGTTTAACTAATTATCCCTAATAAGATTAGGGAGCCCCTTTAATTAAAAGGGTTTAATTAAATAATACCTTATTTTAATAGGGTTACTTGATATCTTTATAAGAGAAGTCTTATATCAGATATCATGACTACGTTATTTTCCAATAGTTGGGAGAGTACGCCATTTCTATAGAGATAGAAAACTAGGGTTTAGCCATAACACCCATCTTCCTGAATTCTTCTTCTTCCTTGGTGGATCACCACTAGAGGCCAAACACTTGGGTGGCTAATGTTGATCAAAGGAAGGAACCAAACCCGGTGGATTCAAGTTGAACGCGGAAAGGATTGGAGGTGAACTTGTACCTGAGGAAGCTCGGATCTTCAAGGGTATGTTTCTTATTCATCTTTTTCGTTTAATTAATAATTGTGCATAAAGGGTGATCCGGGTATATGGTTTGTAAAATTTTTAAACTCTGATTTTTACACGTTTCCGCTTATTTTTCAATTTGATTGCGTTCTTGAATATTACAAACCTAACACTCACCCCCTATCGAAACACAAAAACTTGTCAATTGGTAAACAACAACCACAACAGTAACAACCGAAACAATAACCAAGGTGGGAGTCACCAGGGAAATTTCAATAGGAGGACTGAAACTTGTAACAAGTGGGAAAAGAGACATCAAGGGGAGTGCTGGAAAGGGAAGACCACTTGCTATAACTGCGGTCAGGAGGGGCATATATTGCCAAATTGCCCAAAGACAAAGAAGATCAGGGGATGTTTTGCTTGCGGATCAATAGAGCACCAGATAAAGGATTGCCGGAAGAAAGGAAGTAGTGGAGCTAGCGGAGGCCACGGAGGAGGGAGCAAGTTAATGATTGGTGGACCTGTACAACCCAACCGATCGACCGTTCGAACCTTTAACATGACTATCCAGGACGCATTAGCTATGAAGGACGTGGTGTCAGGTATAATCCAAAGCAATAATATAAATGCTTATGTATTATTTGATTCGGGTGCCACATGTTCTTTTGTATCTAAAAAATTTTCTAGTAAATTTAGTACACCCCGAGAACGTTTAGAAGATTCCTTGAACATAGAGGTTGCGAATAAGAAAATAATCCCTGTAGAATACGTTTATCGCAATTGTCGCACAAACATTAGAGAACATGAACTGAGCATATACTTGATTCCTATTAGACTGGGAGAATTTGATGTAATACTGGGAATGGATTGGTTATATAACCATGCATCGATAATTGACTGTCAGAACAAGTGTGTGAACCTTCAGACTCTGAGTAAGTCTAATGTAGTGTTTCATGGTAGCTCATCGCTTAACCAATCATGTTGCGTTACGATGATGCAGGCCAAGAAGTTGTTAAGGAAAGGATGTGTAGGTTATTTAGCTTACATCGTAGATACTTGGAAAAATGGGGTAGAGATTAAAGATATACCCGTAGTGAATAAATTTCAAGACGTGTTTTCGGACGATCTGCCTAGTCTTCTACCAGACAGAGAAATTGAATTCGTAATAGACTTAGCACCAGGAAAGGCACCGATTTTGAAGGCTACACATCGTATGGCGCCAGTAGAAATGAAGGAATTGATGATACAACTTCAAGAACTATTAGATAAGGGTTACATTCGACTGAGTGTGTCTCCTTGGGGAGCACCAGTGTTATTCGTGAACAAAAAGGATGGATCGATGAGGCTCTGTATCAATTATCGAGAATTGAACAGAGTAATGATTAAGAATTGACATCCATTACCGAGGATAGATGACTTGTTTGATCAACTGAAGGGAGAAAAATGTTTCTCAAAAATCGACTTACGGACAGGATATCATCAACTGAAAGTGCGGGATGAGGATATACCGAAGACTGTGTTTCGAACCCGTTATAGACATTACGAGTTTTTGGTAATGCCATTCGGTTTAACTAATGCTCCGGCAGAATTCATGAACTTGATGAATCTAGTTTTCAAGCCATACTTGGAAAAATTTGTAGTAGTTTTCATCGACGACATTTTGATCTACTCAAAGACAGAGGAAGAACACGTCGAACATCTGGAGATTGTTTTAGTGGCACTGCAAAGGGAGGAGATGTATGCGAATTTTGGATGAAGAAGGTTCAATTCTTAGGCCACGTGGTGGATGAGAATGGGATCTCAGTAGACCCCGAAAAGGATGAAGCGGTAATTAGTTGGGAACAACCGAGAACACCAACAGAGGTGAGGAGTTTCCTAGGGTTATCAGAGTATTATCAAAGAATCATCCAAGATTTTTCTAAGATAGCGACCCCGTTGACTAATCTAACGAGGAAGATTGTGAAATTCGTATGGACTAACAAATGCGTGGAGAGTTTTCAGAAGTTGAAGAGGTGGTTAAGCGAGGCAGCTGTATTATCCTTACCAGATAATACGGGAGGATTTATAGTGTATAGTGATGCATCACATAGAGGACTGGGTTGTGTGCTAATGCAGCATGGCAAGGTCATTGCATATGCGTCATGACAATTAAAGGATTACGAAAAATGATACCCTACTCACGACTTGGAGTTAGCGGCAATAGTTTTTGCTTTAAAGATCTTGAGACATTATTTGTACGGGGAGAAATGTGAGATATACACGGACCACAAAAGTCTGAAACATATCTTCACACGGAAGGAGTTGAATATGCGTCAAAGGAGGTGGTTAGAACTAATCAAAGATTATGACTGTGAGTATCTTTATCACAAGAGGAAGGCAAACATAGTTGCCAACGCTCTGACCAGGAAAGGAAGGGAGAAATTGTTTCAACTGAAGACTCAGGAGGAGTTAATAAGAGATATGGAGAAGTTGCAAATAGAAGTGAAGGGACCCGAGGGGTCTGAGGAGAATTTTTTTGTAATGGAAGCTTGTCCGACATTGTTGGATAGAGTAAAGGAAGCACAGGGGAAAGATGAAGAATGCGAGAAAATCAGGAAAAGAATTACGTAAAATGAGGAAAAAAAATTTTGAATAGATAAAGACGGTATTTCTAGATTCGAAGGGAGAGTGTGGGTATCGACGGTAACCGAGTTGAGAGAGGAGATTTTGCACGAAGCACATAATACGACGTATTCCGTTCATCCGGGAGGCACTAAGATGTATCGAGACTTGAGACAACATTTTTTGTGGTCCAATTTGAAATGGGAAGTCGCAGGGTGCGTTAGTAGATGTTTGACTTGTCAACGCGTAAAAGCATGGCATCAACGGCCGAGTGGGTTGCTACAACCATTGGAAATACCATAGTGGAAATGGGAGCATATTACGATGGATTTCATGGTAGGACTTCCGGTCACGCAAAAAGGATTTGATGCCATTTGGGTTATCGTGGATCGACTTACAAAGACCGCACATTTTCTACCAATCAAGATCCGCTATAGTTTGAATCAGTTAGTAAGTCTTTACGTAAAGGAAATTGTTTCACGACATGGAGTGTCGGTATCGATTGTTTCTGACCAAGACACGCGTTTCACGTCAAAATTCTGGAAAAGCTTACAAGAGAGGATGAGAACTCAGTTAAGGTTAAGTACTGCTTATCATCCTCAGGCAGACGAATAAAGTGAGGGAATAATACAAACGCTAGAGGATATGCTTAGAACTTGCGTGATGGACTTCAAGGGAAATTAGGACGACCACCTACCCTTAGTCGAATTTGCGTATAATAATAGTTAGCATGCGAGTATCGGCATGCCACCATTCGAAGCTCTTTACGGGAAGAAAGTGCAAAACGCCATTATGTTGGGACGAAGTCAGAGAACGACAAATACTCGGACCACAGTTAGTACAACAAACCGCGGAGGTGGTGACGGTAATAAGGGCTAGACTTGTTGCAGCTCAAGATCGCCATAAAAAGTATGCAAATTTGCATCAGCAAGACCGAGACTTTGAAGTTGGCAGTTTTTTATTCCTTAAGGTATCTCCATGGAAGGGAAAGATCTGTTTCGGCAAGAAAGGGAAACTAAGTCAAAGATTCATAGGACCATTCGAGATACTCAAGCGAGTGGGCGAAGTAGCGTACAAAGTTGCACTACCACCTGAGTTGAAGCACATCCATAACGTGTTTCACATATCCGTGTTACGTCCGTACAAGCCTGACTATAAGCACGTGATTTCTTATGAACCCATTCAAGTGGAGAAGAATTTAGCATATGAAGAAATTCCTATCCAAGTTCTAGATAGCAAAGAGAAAACTATAATAAAAAAAGTCATTTCTTCTGTAAAAGTGCTTTGGCGTAATCACGATGTCGAGGATGTGACACCCCCAAAATAGGTATACATCACCTATTCTTCGGAGTCAAATTTCTCCGGAGCCAAATTTAATCATTGAGCGCAAGTAGGAGAAATAAAAGAATGGGTAGAACTGGTATCAAATAAAGTATAGACTTCGTTAGAGTTTATGATAAGCTTACCCGTGATGACCTCATTTGGGTTCCTTGCTTTCTGGGAGGTCACAACAAACTCTCTCCTTACCTTCAAACTTTGACTTTTTGGGACGGCCTTTGGTGCCTCCATCCTAGTTTGAACTTGTCTTCTGGTGAACGACAAAATCCGCTAAGTGACCTTCTCTTCCACAATTATAACATGCTTTGGGCGACATCGCTAGCTTGGATGATCGCGCCGCTCCCCTCCACATTTGAAGCATATGATAGGTGGTCGTTCTCCTTCCTTAACAGCGGGTGCTGGTGCTGACGTCTTTCCATCATTGTTGAATCTCCTCTTCTTGAAATGTCCATTATTATTGTTTTGGCCCTGATTACCACTGAAGTGGTTACCATTTCTGGCCTATTGATTCCCTCCACGCTTGTTGTCATCGTTTCGATGACTGCTCTCGCTGGTATTATCATTTTGCCGGCTGCTCTCTTTGGTTGCGTTGACTCGTTATCGCGCTCCACTAACTGAGCCCTATTTACAACATCTGAATACAAACACCATTTATGAGAAATAAGATGTTGACGTATCTCCAGCTTCAAACCTCTTAAAAACATACGCGTCATTCTCTCTTCATTATCCACCAAGTGGGACGCAAACTTGGACAACTCAGAAAACTCCACCTCCTTCATGTGACGAATACTTTCGGGAAAGTACTTGTCGTTGAATAGTTCTTGGAACTTCTCCCAAGACATTTTCAGTGCGGCAGGTTGAGTACGCTTTACCGATTCCCACAAGTAATCTGCCTCTCCTCGCAACATAAAGGTGGCAAAGGGAACCTTTTGCTCCTCGGAGCATCCCAAGACATCAAATATCTTGGTGATCTACTTTATCCATGTACACTCCGCCGGCTAAAAGGAGTATGACATGGCTATCTCATGGGAAAAACAAAACTCATGTCGTCGAAAAGTGCTAATCGATCGTAAGTGTGTCATAAACCACACATACAACAAGACCGAAGTGCCTATGAATGTCCCCATAGAATGGGTATGGCAATATCTAGCCGATCTCATGGTCTCTGCATAAATCATCGGTAAAATGGTATGTCCCTCCTGGAGAGCATGCACTACCATGATCACACCAATATCTAAGTGGTCCCTGTATAATGGCATGTAAAGATAAGCCACTACACATAGCAAGAGTATGTCTACTCTGGCAACACGCCAATCATCCTTTGAAGTGGTGAAATCCCCAGAGTACCACATATAACTATCCAAGGACCCAAATCTGCCTATCAAAAAACTCATGGACACTAAATTCCTCGAGGAGATCTCGTCCAGGGAAACTCTGCGTCTCAAACCTGTGAGGGTCATAAACTATCGGCTCATATCTCCGACAACCATCCGGGTGCAAGGCCTATCTAATGGCAAGTCTGTAAGACGCTCGTACTCCTCCAAAGTGGGAGTCAACTCCTGGGTCTCAAATCGGAACACCTACCTATCCGGTACCCAATGCTCTAGCATGCCCTTTACAAAGCCCAATGGAACCTGGAATGTCAGGAGGGTCATAGAGTGACACAATAGCTGATCAACTGTCACCCGATCTAGGGAAGACAAACTTTCATACGATAATCTCAGAGAAGATGCCACTAATACTAGTGGGGTATGCTCAATCCGACTAACTGTCGATGAAGACATCTATAGGGTCGTATCATAAGACCATCCAGAGGTCAATGCTAAACTCATCTCTGGAAATGTAAATGCATAGCATAATACATGCATGATAAATAACAGATTATAATATGATGTAGGGAATGTAAAATAGTATACAAACATTCCTAAGTACATCATCATCTAAATACCTCATCTCTGTGTACAACTGAAAATACAAGGAAATGGGGCACAACCGCCTAACAACTAGTAGAGGCCTATCAAAAGATATAACAAAAATAGGGCATAGCCGCCCAATACCTAACAGAGGCCTTTCAATAGATATAGTGAGAAATGCATTAGAAGAAGTCGATAGTGTTGATGTCCACGTCATCCAACCTATCCACCTGATGTAACTCCTCCCGAGTCACTGAATCTCTTCCAATAGGGATATCAGGCCGATACAACGGAGGATCTGCACCGTCAAAACCATCTGAATATGGGCCACTTGAAGGGCCAACCCCAGAGCTGGAAGGATCAAAAGTATCCACCTCGGAAGGATCTCTGCCCAAATGTCGGATAAAGAAATGTGCCCCATCCAAATGTTGGGTCAAACTATCAATCTGCGCCAGATGAGTAGGCTCTCGAATGGAGGATATCCAATCCACCATCATGGTGGAACCAAGAACCATATCCCCCATAAACTTTGTGGCACGGGTTTGGGCTCCAATGGTGCGAGGGAACCACCAGTGGTAAAATGCCTCATGAGTGAACGATCCCTCTAACAAAGTAAAGCCATCAACTCCCACCAACGGGATATCACTGATCAGTGGCTGCAATACATGCCAATAGCTCTTCGCAAGAGGACAGATTAGAATGTGAATCTCTACTGTTGTGCTCATGATAGCACGCTCTCTTTAATAGAGCTCCAAACCATCGTCTGTTAAGAGAGGAACACGATGGGTGGACAATATATACTCGATGCCAGTCGGGAAACCACCCTCAAAGCCAACTGTCAAATGGTCCTCAGAATAAGGAAACTACGTAATGACATCAGCTGTCAACAACTATAACTGTAAGCGTGAATGGGTGAAACCCTTAGCTATAGGAACGTCCACCAATGTGGAGTGATGCCATTGTCGTCCCCGTGAATAGATGTCTAAACCTAGCAGGCTAATGGGATGAAGACATGGGAGCCTCTCAAAGGCCAAAAATTGCCAATACAAGATCAACATATCTGCAGTTAATCAAATTCACAACCCGAACAAGGGAAATCAAAAGAGAAAATACTCACCACCTAGAATTGGTAGAATCCTAACTAAGCCTCTATCAAGCCCTGTGAGCGTATGTGCATTCCCCTGAGGAAGTAGGCAAACGTGTAGGAACCCCAATCAAACTCTCCAATACGGTCCACATCCTTTGTGGCGCTGACTAAAGTGAACGACATCGTGGAAGATTTATCCGCCAGGAAACAACCCCGGAGGATGATCAGTAACAATCACAAAAGAATGTGATCCCTAACTCTCTTATCATCGGGTAATGGCTCGGTCAAAGCCTCACTCACGACATATACTTTGACAACCCGAGAATTTGGATAATCATTAAAATCCTAAAATGATGGAATAAAGGTTAAAGAATAAAACCTAGACAAGAATTTGAGGATTTATTTAAAAATTTTAAGTAAAACCAATATGGTTCGCTATTCGAATGAGAATAGAGAAAATATGGTTTATAAAATTCCTAAACCCTAGAAATGAATTAATATGTACTTGAAGGAATATCAAGAATAAGGTATTATGATGCCTGTAAATTCGATGTAAACAGAATAGTATAAGAAATGTTATATAAGTACATATAGAAATTTTATTAAGGAAATAAGATTTCACATGAAGAGATGCTATGAGGTTACACGAAGATGAGTATATGTATAGAAATATATATACTTAGTAAGGTGCTATATGTATTTTAGCAAGAGAAGTGATGAATTAAGTTAATGATATAAGGATCAAAATAAAACTATGTTAGTAATTAACATAGCTTGAACGTTGGCCTTGACTGGCAAATAAGAATTTGAATAAGTAGAAAGTAGTTAATTAATACGATTAGCAATAAGAAGGGAGTAATTTAAAACTCAAAATTTGAGTTATAGATAGAATTTTGAAGCATGGACTGCTAGGTTGCGTCCGGAATGTCAAGATTAGTCAGAATGGACAGTAAACACAAAATGTGTTAATGTTGACTTTTGGTCAAAGTTAAAAGTTGACTTTTTATGGAGAAAAGTCAAAATTAGTATGAGAAGTGAAATATGTTATATGGATAATGATATAATATTTAATATTATACCAAAGATGTAAATTAAAATTATGAGAGGAGATCCAATATGCAAATATGTATATTGGTATCAAAGTAGTTAGTAAATTAAATTCATATTTGAATAAATGATTAAATATATTAAATTATATATTTAATATATAAATAAATTGTTTGAAAATAATTTATGGAGAGGAGGAGGAAATTAAATTTAATTATACAATATAAATTGTATAACTTGAATAAGTTATTTAATTATGGTATGATAATTAAATGGCCTAAATGGTTATTGTTATTTAGTGGTCCTAGTATTTATATATATACTAGTGTCCTAATCTAAGAGAATTGTGGAGCATGTCACAATTTATTTAATGATTATGTGAGTAAGTGAATATGAATATTATGTAATGGTTATATTGTTTATTATATAATAAAATAAAAGAAACTAGTGTGATCCTAATTATATATTAGGAATGAAGAATTGAATAACTTAAGGGTTATGAGATGAGGGAATACTAGTATTTATAATATATACTAGTTCTAGGAGATTTATTTTATATATCTCAATTAATTAATTTTATAACCTAATTTAGGTAAGTCTAATTGGGTTAAGAAAATAAATGTGCATGAGTAAGGAATTAGGTTATAATTGAGGAAGTGAAAACCCTAATTAAATAATTAGGGAATGGTAATAGTAAGAGTGTTGGACTATGTAAATTTTATATGGCCCAAAGGATTAAATTTTTAAAAGTCCAAGAGAACAAATAAGATGGCCAAAACATATTAAGTAGAAAGCCCACAAGAATTAAAAGAGTGGCCCAAAACTTTTAGCCCAAGTGGGAGAGGACTTTTTGGACATTTAGTAAATCAATTAAAGCAAAAAAGGAACGCCAAAAATTGGGACAATCTAAGGCCAAGTGGCCGGATATTAGAGAGGAAAAAAAGGGGGGGGGGATGAATGTAATAATTATTTACTTTAGTGGGTGAACAACTCCTTCCATGTGTCATTTCCTCCTTTAGCCACAATGTTATATTAAGTGTACAAGCAACACTAAAATGATTAACAAAGAGAAAGAGAGAGTGAGTGGGGGGAATGAATGTTAGATATACAATTATATCTATACAATTTTTACTAAACCCCAAAATCCATTTCTCTCTCGTCCTATTACTTCCTTTTAGCTAGCAAAAGAAAAAAACCAAGAGAGAGAGAAAGTGGAGCAAATTCGGCAGCTCTAAGAGGAGAAGTAGAAGGGATTTTGATCTACATTCAACCAAGATCCATCTCATATTTTAGAAGAAGGAAGGAAATCAAGCAAAGGTATAAACTCTATTTAGTTTATATAATTTTATTTTGATTACTCATAATCAAACCTTGAATCTATGTTTCTAAACTCAAAAACTATGGGTATCCATTTTGATGAGTATTTTATGTTTAGATCTACCCATATTGGGTGTTGATTTGGTTGGAATTAAAAGGAATAGAAAAATAGAATTTTTCGGAAAGCTTAAACTTGAAAGTGTGATCTAGCTTTTGATTTTTTTGAAATCTATGATGGATATTTGTGATTTATCTTTTTGGGATGCTAGATCTATGTATTAAGGATAAAATCCCTTTGGAATCACTCAATTAGGTTGAAAAATGAGTAAGTTATGGAAGTTATCCCAAACTACTCAAAGCTAAGAAAACTGTTAGAACAATAGTTTTTACTAGCCAATTCCGAGCTAATATCCAGGATCTTAACATGTCTAAATATGGATTGTGATAGATGAAAATTGTATATCGGAAAGATACGAATCCAACAAAATTGACGGATCGTTAATTGGAGTTATAGATCTCATTTTATTTAAGTTTTACCAAAGGACTCCAAACTGTAAAACGCCAAATAGCTGCTGCGAAGAATTTTCCAGGGGCTGTTTCGGCAATTTAAATTGTGAGAAAAATTCTGGCCTTTAGGGACATGAAAATATATGGTATTAAGTACCTCATGTCCAAAAATAAGCTCATTCCGACTTAAAATGACCAAGTTATGACCATTTCAATTTCAGTGATTTTTCGACAAAATCGGCTATAACCGGAGTTCTATGACTCCGATGGCCACAAAATTTAGACTGGAGCGTCACGTTAACACTTATAAGATTGTATCAAGAGATGGGAATTTTTGGAGTTGAGCACGAGGTATCTAATTTCTTAAGGAATTAACTAAGAAGGATTTTTGAAAAATACCAAAGGAAGTTGGAAAATTATGGAAAAATACTTTTTGTGTATGAAATATATGTATTTGTGTTTGGACAAAAGATAGAAAAATAATAAGCTGATTTCGTATTTTCGTGAAAAGGATATGAAATCCACTTTTTGGATGAAAATCGATGAGTCCACTTTATTTGATTGAAAAGAAGCTTACTGAATTGAAGAATTTAGAATCCAGCTTGCTGGATTGATGGATTGGTGAATCCAGGCTTACTGGATTGCAATCTAATTGTTAGATTTGGAATCCGGTTAGCTGGATTGCTGTTTGGATTGTTGGATTTAGAATCCAGGTGGCTGGATTAGTATTTAACTTATTAGATGTTAAAGAATAACTTATGAAATGAAAAAGCGAGTGATAAATCATAATGTATATGATATAGTGATTAAAGAATTATCAAAGGATGATAATAATACTGATGTGTTAAGACGTTATCTAATTTTTGATTAAGTGTTAGATAATTTTTGTATAAAGTAATAGTATTATGAGTTAACAGTTATGTTATGCTAATTAAAAGATCAATCTTATAATTGATAGGTCTTTCATAAGAGATTACATTATATTGCTTAGTGGTAATCAGCTGTACATGCAAGTTTCCCTAACTCAAACTTGAGTTGTATGTTCAAAGCATGCTAGTGAATAGTTGTTGTTGATTATTCACGTCTATATTGATTATTGATTCGCACGTTTGCATGTTGTAAATGTTAATCGGGTATGAAAGGCTGATCACCTTCATTACCATTTGGTTCAGTTAATCTGTTCATGTTCATTATTGACCATTCATTTTTATTGACTTGGTCATTCAGCTAAGAAAATTTGTTCATGCTCTTTCACAATATTTATATTGTTGAAAGTTAGCTAGCTTATTGTTCAATTCTTTCAATCATGATATATCCTCAAATAAATTTAACTTGCTGGGAAAATTTGACGCTCACCCTTGCTATATCATGATAAAAATTTTCAGATTACGAGGAAAGCTCGAGTAAAGACAGAAGCAAAGACAAATTGCAAGACTAAATTATGGTGCAGTTAAATATATTAGATTTTCTGATGAAAATAGCTTTGTAAACCTTTTTAGATATTGAATATATGTATTAAGTTAAGGTTGTAGACCTTGGGAATGATGTAAAAAAGTTTAATGTATAAACAATTTATGTTTATATCTTCCGCAATAAATATAGAATTATTATACCAGATTCATGGTAAAAATTGCCCGAATTTGGGGATGCTACAGATGGTATCAAAGTCGTAGGTTATAAACCTTAGGTAGGTGTACCCTAGACTATAACCGCGGAGATGATGATAAGGAATAAACTTAGATCGTGTTTAAGTGATAAGAGATGAATTTAGGAAATTCATTATTAAAGTAAAGAGAAAGATAATTAAGATTCAAAGAAGAATCTTGAAGAGATATAAGGATAAGAATCCGGAGTTACCTGACTCCTGTAATAAAGATGAAAAGTGAAAATAAATAGACAATGTCTATAAGATGAGAAATGTTAATAAAATCATAATATAATATGATTAAAGAGAAGAATAAGATGATCGTAAAATAAAACGATCGTAAGTATAAGGAGAAATGATTACGAAATAAGATCACGACGTGATCAGATTAAATTGTTGAATAACATATGACATGTTAAGTGATTGGAATGATATAGCTTGATGCTATAAAGAGAAGGTTCTATGAAATGGTACAATGTAAACTCAGAAAAGAGTGGTAAATGTTAAAATACGGATTAAAGAAAATTCTTATTAAGAAAAGAGAAAGTAAGAATGATGACGGATTTCAATTGAGAACTCAAGTCAGCAGCTGAGTTGTATGATTCCTTGTATGGGCGGGGAATTTGTACTTGGTTTTAGAACCGCTTAGCTTCCTGGTCGATATAGTGGTTAGGTTGAACAATTCTTTGTATGGGCGGGGAATTGTCCGCTTAGCTTCCTATGTTGATTATTGGCCGAGTTTGGTTTGACAACCACTTAGTTTCTGGTACTGATAATCATTTAAATGTCGATGTCGCGCTATTTGCTATATGCATGTTGATAAGGTTAATCTTTTCTTATGTGTATAACGAATAGGCAGAGAATATAAGGTTAGTTGCGAGTTCTTAAAAATCATACTTATGGTAAGTTCATGACTCATAATTATATGAAATGTTTATGAACCCCTCAGCGAATGGACGCCAAAGGTCTGACTAGGACAAGTTCTTAAACTCATATGATTGTGGCAAGTTACTGAACTCATAATGTTTGATAAGTTTGATGAACTGGGTATGGGAAATTTGTGAATGGAGAATTGAGGATGATAGAAATAGATAAAATTATTAAGAAATGGATCAGTAGAGAAAGTGAAGTTGATGAAGGAAGCATAGGTATTCCAAATCTTCTAGCTATGCTAGACTTCGATGTTTTTGACATCAAGCTAAATTCGCACTGATGTGCTTTTAAAAATGAATTTTATTATCCTCAACACATGGTGACAAGTGTGTAGGTGTGGACTTGGGGCCACTAACACATCGTTACCTGTTGTGGCATGATGACACCAAAGATGATTTTTAAAGTTTTTTTTGAACTATTTAAAGAAGAGTCTATGCTAATTGATTCGGCTAGATGAAAATGATTTGAATGATCAAAATGTAATTTTTATATCATCAATGCATCATGTAACCTAGTGCAGAGATGATAGAAATGATAGAGTTATCAATGCAGAATTACTTAGTGTCGGATGTGATCTAAAGATCGTCAGCCAACTATAGTATGATGTAGTATGACAAAGTCACAGAATGACAGAATCCTAAAATTGACTGTATATACAGTGTGGTATCATTACATCATAAAATGATTTTAAGAATTTAAAAGGTAAATTATTACCAACTGAATTTGGCCAGAAATGTTTCGATTGAAATTCGAATTATTGATATGCGTCTAAGCTATTTGATTTAGCTAGACAAATGTTTATGAAATTCAAAGTATTCTTTGAAAGCTTATGCCAAACCAAATTATTTTGGTGCGGAATCTTATGATAAGTCTGAGGTGAACAATCCTGAAAATGGGGATATATTAATTGGATAAAATACTCCAATCTAAGAACGCATATAGTCATTTCGATTACTAAGGTACAACAGACTGATCCTCTAAAGTACCCGCATCGGTAGTTTACCTTCTTCGTGATTGTAAACATACCTATTAAAGAAATGTTTCAGAGGTAGAGTACCTTTCTTTCGTAATTGAAAGAGGCAGCAGGTAGAAATACCCCTAAACCTCAAAGTTCATGGTTTTATGATCCCTCAGACAAATATGAAAATTTTTAAACTCTTTAGAGTAATGTGGTAGTAGTATGTGATGATGAATATAAAATAGTGTGAACTCGTTGTGTACGAGTAGAATCTGAGATGATTAAATAAAGGTTATAATAACAACCTAGTTTTGATGAATGTTTAGAAGATGTAAACTCCTAGTGAGTAGTTATGATGAAATATGATAATAGATGAGAAATCCTCAAAGGAGGAAATTGTAAAGGTTAAGTTATAAACCTAGTTTTGATCAAGAGAATAAGCTGAGATTAGTATGCTTTAATTTCTGGGACGAAATTCTTAGAAGAAGGGGTGAATGTGACAACCCGAGAATTTGGATAATTATTAAAATCCTAAAATGATGGAATAAAGGTTAAAGAATAAAACCTAGACAAGAATTTGAGGATTTATTAAAAAAAATTAAGTAAAACCTATATGGTTTGCTATTCGAATGAGAATAGAGAAAATATGGGTTATAAAATTTTTAAACCCTAGAAATGAATCAATATGTACTTAAAGGAATATCAAGAATAAGGTATTACGATGCCTGTAAATTCGATGTGAACAGAATAGTATAAGAAATGTTATATAAGTACATATGGAAATTTTATTAAGGAAATAAGATTTCACATAAAGAGATGCTATGAGGTTACACGAAGATGAGTATATGTATAGAAATATATATACTTAGTAAGGTGCTATATATATTTTTGCAAGAGAAGTGATGAATTATGTTAATGATATAAGGATCAAGATAAAACTATATTAGTAATTAACATAGCTTGAACGTTGGCGTTGACTGGCAAATAAGAATTTGAATAAGTAGAAAGTCGTTAATTAATACGATTAGCTATATGAAGGGAGTAATTTAAAACTCAAAATTTGAGTTAGAGATAGAATTTTGAAGCATGGACTGCTCAGTTGCGTCTGGAATGTCAAGATTAGTTAGAATGGACAGTAAACACAAAATGTGTAAATGTTGACTTTTGGTCAAAGTTAAAAGTTGACTTTTTATGGAGAAAAGTCAAAATTAGTGTGAGAAGTGAAATATGTTATATGGATAATGATATAATATTTAATATTATACCAAAGGATGTAAATTAAAAATATGAGAGGAGATCCAATATGCAAATATGTATATTAGTATCAAAGTAGTTAGTAAATTAAATTCATATTTGAATAAATGATTGAATATATTAAATTATATATTTAATATATAAATAAATTGTTTGAAAACAATTTATGGAGAGGAGGAGGAAATTAAATTTAATTATACAATACAAATTGTATAACTTGAATAAGTTATTTAATTATGCTATGATAATTAAATGGCCTAAATGGTTATTGTTATTTAGTAGTCCTAGTATTTATATATATACTAGTGTCCTAATCTAAGAGAATTGTGGAGTATGTCACAATTTATTTAATGATTATGTGAGTAAGTGAATATGAATATTATGTAATGGTTATATTGTTTATTATATAATCAAATAAAAGAAACTAGTGTGATCCTAATTATATATTAGGAATGAAGAATTGAATAACTTAAGGGTTATGAGATGAGGGAATACTAGTATTTATAATATATACTAGTTCTAGGAGATTTATTTTATATATCTCAATTAATTAATTTTATAACCTAATTAAGGTAAGTCTAATTGGGTTAGGAAAATAAATGTGTATGAGTAAGGAATTAAGTTATAATTGAGGAAGTGAAAACCCTAATTAAATAATTAGGAAATGGTAATAGTAAGAATGTTGGACTATGTAAATTTTATATGGCCCAAAGGATTAAATTTTTAAAAGTCTAAGAGAACAAATAAGATGGCCCAAACATGTTAATTAGAAAGCCCAAAAGAATTAAAAGAGTGGCATAAAAACTTTTAGCCCAAGTGGGAGAGGACTTTTTGGACATTTAGTAAATCAATTAAAGCATAAAAGGAAAGCCAAAAATTGGGACAATCTAAGGCCAAGTGGCCAAATATTAGAGAGGAAAAAAGGGGGGGGGATGAATGTAATGATTATTTACTTTAGTGGGTGAACAACTCCTTCCATGTGCCATTTTCTCCTTTAGCCATAATGTTTTATTAAGTGTACAAGCAACACTATAATGATTAACAAAGAGAAAGAGAGAGTGAGTGGGGGGAATGAATGTTAGATATACAATTATATCTATACAATTTTTACTAAACCCCAAAATCCATTTCTCTCTTATCCTATTACTTCCTTTTAGCCAAAGAAAAGAAAAAACCAAGAGAGAGAGAAAAGTGGAGCAAATTAAAGAAAAACTCCAGAGGAGAAGTAGAAGGGATTTTGATATTCATTCAACCAAGATCCATCTCATATTTTAGAAGAAGGAAGGAAATCAAGCAAAGGTATAAACTCTATTTAGTTTATATAATTTTATTTTGATTACTCATAATCAAACCTTGAATCTATGTTTCTAAACTCAAAAACTATGGATATCCATGTTAATGAGTATTTTATTTTTAGATCTACCCATATTGGGTGTTGATTTGGTTGGAATTAAATGGAATAGAAAAATAGAATTTTTCAGAAAGTTTAAACTTGAAAGTGTGATCTAGCTTTTGATTTTTTTGAAATCTATGATGGATATTTGTGATTTATCTTTTTTGGGATGCTAGATCTATGTATTAAGGATAAAATCCCTTTGGAATCACTCAATTAGGTTGAAAAATGAGCATGTTATGGAAGTTATCCCAAACTACTCAAAGCTAAGAAAATTGTTAGAACAACAGTTTTTACCAGCCACTTCCGAGCTAATTTCCAGGAGCTTAACATGTCTAAATATTTATTGTGATAGATGAAAATTGTATATCGGAAAGATACGAGTCCAAAAAAATTAACGGATCGTTAATTGAAGTTATAGATCTAATTTTATTTAAGTTTTACCAAAGGACTCCAAAATTGTAAAACGCCAAATAGCTGATGCGAAGAATTTTCCAAGGGCAGTTTCAGAAATTTAAATTATGAGAAAAATTCCGGCCTTTTGGGACATGAAAACATATGGTATTAAGTACCTCCTGTCCAAAAATGAGCTCATTCTGACTTAAAATGACCAAGTTATGACTATTTTAATTTCTGTGATTTTCCGACGAAATCGGCTATAACCGGAGTTCTATGACTCCGATGGCCACAAAATTTAAACTGGAGCGTCACGTTAACTCGTATAAGATTGTGTCAAGAGATGGGAATTTCTGGAGTTGAGCACGAGGTAGCTAATTTCTTAAGGAATTAACTAAGAATATTTTTTGAAAAATACCAAAGGAAGTTGGAAAATTATGGAAAAATACTTTTTGTGTATAGAATATATGTATTTGTGTTTGGACAAAAGATAGAAAAATAATAAGCTGATTTCGTATTTTCCTGAAAAGGATATGAAATACAGCTTGCTGGATTGGAAAATCTGATGAGTCCAGCTTGCTGGATTGAAAATAAGCTTACTGAATTGAAGAATTTAGAATCCAGCTTGCTGGATTGATGGATTAGTGAATCCAGGCTTGCTAGATTGCAATCTAGTTGTTAGATTTGGAATCCAGTTAGCTGGATTGCAGTTTGGGTTGTTGGATTTAGAATCCAGGTGGCTGGATTAGTATTTAACTTATTAGATGTTAAAGAATAACTTATGAAATGAAAAAGCGAGTGATAAATTATAATGTATATGATATAGTGATTAAAGAATTATCAAAGGATGATAATAATACTGATGTGTTAAGATGTTATCTAATTTTTGATTAAGTGTTAGATAATTTATGTATAAAGTAATAGTATTATGAGCTAACAGTTATGTTATGCTAATTAAAAGATCAATCTTATAATTGATAGGTCTTTCATAAGAGATTACATTATATTGCATAGCGGTAATCAGCTGTACAGGCAAGTTTCCCTAACTCAAACTTGAGTTGTATGTTCAAAGCATGCTAGTGAATAGTTCTTGTTGATTATTCACGTCTATATTGATTATTGATTCGCACGTTGTGCATGTTGTAAATGTTAATCAGGTATGAAAGGCTGATCATCTTCATTACCATTTGGTTCAGTTAATATGTTCATGTTCATTATTGACCATTCATTTTTATTGACTTGGTCATTCAGCTAAGAAAATTTGTTCATGCTCTTTCACAATGTTTATATTGTTGAAAGTTAGCTAGCTTATTGTTCAATTCTTTCAATCATGATATATCCTCAAATAAATTTAACTTGCTGGGAAAATTTGATGCTCACCCTTGCTATATCATGATAAAAATTTTCAGATTAAGTGGAAAGCTCGAGTAAAGACAGAAGCAAAGACAAAGTGCAAGACTAAATTATGGTGCAGTTAAATATATTAGATTTTCTGACGAAAATAGCTTTGTAAACCTTTTTAGATATTGAATGTATGTATTAAGTTAATGTTGTAGACCTTGGGAATGATGTGAAAAAGTTTAATGTATAAACAATTTATGTTTATATCTTCCGCAATAAATATAGAATTATTATACCAGATTCATGGTAAAAAGTGCCCGAATTTGGTGATGCTACATATACACTCAAAGGACCAGTGTGGACTGTGACGCCCCCAAAATAGGTATACATCACCTATTCTGAGTTGTCAATACATGGTACAGAAACAACTACAACTTTATTATTACAACAGTAAAACTGTGAGTTTGAATACAAATATTATCTTCTAGACAATATCTATACTCAAATAAATCCTCATCACATTTATTGATACATTATTTTACAAAAATGGTGAGGACTACTAAACAATCCTTTCTAAAACCTTCATTCCATACCCCAGACTACGTACTCGCTATATTCTCGCCTCACGAGAAGAAAAATGGAACAAAAAGGAAAAGGTGAGCTCAACTAGCCCAATAAAGAATATTATGACTAAGATAATATACAACAAATTACCGTTAGTCTTCAACAGGAAAAATCTAATAGAATACAATAGACAACAAATTTTAAATCAATATTCGCAAAGGAAATAATAATTCATTAGAAGAGTGAAGTAGAGAATGCAAACTACTATCTTCTATGTATGAATTTAAAAGTTCATCGTCTATCTTTTATCCCTGTAACATCAACCAATATATATCTGGAATCAAATATTCATCTTTGCACTACAGGCCAAAGAT
The DNA here is from genome assembly GCA_020205615.1 of Panax quinquefolius. NCBI lineage: Eukaryota > Viridiplantae > Streptophyta > Magnoliopsida > Apiales > Araliaceae > Panax > Panax quinquefolius. Next base: position 33,684,546 of record CM035167.1, read on the forward strand.
ATTCATCAGTTGGTCATGTTCATCTAAACACATGTTCATCTTTGCACTACGGGCAAAGATATTCTTCAAAATCATTCATCTTTGCACTACAGGCCAAAGATATTCCATAATATCATCATTTAAGACTGAGGATGATGAAAATATTTTTTAAAGAAACGAATCCAAAGTGAAACAAAATGACAAGGATTAAGGATTAAGGATTCGTACTTTATTTTATCCATGTTCAAAAATACCTCAAAAATAATCATAGTCGTGTAAAATTCAAGAATGATCAAAACATGGATACAATCAAAACTAGTATCCAGAATAGATATTTTGGACAAAAAGAAGAAATTTTATTTTTCGGTGAATAGTGCCGTATACGTGAATAGTGCCATATACGTGAATAGTAACTCCGACACCAAAAGATAGAAATTCCACAAAAAACATCTTCACGCTTCATGAATAGTACTCGTGAATAGTAACTCGTGAATAATAACTCATGAATAGTAACCCCGACATGAAAAAGTTCCAAATTTGATAAAAAGTTCCAACCAATATTTCAGCATAATGATATTGAAGAAATAATATCATTTGAGAAGAAAATAACATCCCTTACCTCGAAAGATTAAGACTTCTAAATTTGGAATCTATAAGGTCTTTGCAGAAACTTGCACCGCCTAACAATACTCAAAGTATACTCATAATACTCACAAGAATAAACCGATAATATAGAGAGAAAACTTGAGCTTAGTGTGATTTTCAATTCTAACCTAAGCATCCTATTTATAGAAAATGCTTAGAACACCAAAGCGAAAAATTTAATAAAATATTAATATATATTATAAATTTCTTAGCCTGCCTCTTTGAAGATCTGATTTCAGCAATTAATATCACATGTTAGCCCAGTTAAATGCAAAAAAACGTTTTTCTTTAAAATAATAATTAAAACATCCAAAAATCAATTATTTCGGAGCTTCGGAACTTCAATAATTCACAATAAATAGCCCTTTTATCAGAAAATTTGAATCTCTTGAGTTTTTATAGGAAATTCAATTCTCTACAACTTTTCAGAAGAAAGTTTTTCTAAATTCCAAACAAAAATTGACCGAAATCCACAAACGGACAATTTTACAAGCTATAATCAAATTTCAGTCAATAAATGGGGTCCACCGACATGTTTAACATGTTTTAAACATTTATTGCAACAAAAATACTCTTCCTCCTCATATACTCATATATCCCACATTCGTTGTAAAAATATCACCATTATTATATTATTAAAATATAATAATATATTTAAATGAATTATTTTATCAGAAAAAGATAAAATTTCAATTTTCAACAATTGTCACATTAAAAATTTTCTCCATCTATATCCACATAAAATTAATATTTTCCTCATCATATGAATCAATAATTAATTATTCACAAATAATATTACGTAATCACAATATTGACAACCAGTGCGCCTTGTGAAAGAGGGGCTTTCCAATAAGAATTTCTCCTTCTTGGCGCCGCAATTAGGTGACCAAACCTCTCCTTAGATGAACTTTCTAGACATTGCCAATAATGTTATCTAATAATATTATTCGAATAATATGAATTATTGCTTCGATAATGAAAAATATTGTGTAATGACAATTATTGAAACAACAAAGAATATAAAATATCAACGCAAAGAATTATTAACTCAATAAAATATTTGAATAAAGAATTATCGTAACCATTATTGAGTAATGACTTCTTACGTAAGAATCAATAATTGGTCCAATACCGTAATATACCGTGTTTTTAACCATCGAGTATTTTAACAAGATTAATTGTGAATAACTACTGTTGTTATTTTTAACCAACTTATATTTGTCGTTTCTTCATCCAATCGCTTTCGTTATGGGGCCCACACACGGCATGCTATCAAATGCATTTAATATTCCCCGACAATGACGAATATTCCACGACCAAACGAATATTCCCCGACAACAATGAATATTTTATAACCACTTGCTTATTTTGAAATATTTATGTATTTTACCCCTAACTATCCACATTAATCACATCAACCCTTACTATTTCAAAATAATAAATAGAAAAAATTAAATTTCATTAATAATAAGTTGGGGTCTTACATGGACTGTCCTCCCTTTGAATGCCGTGGCCTTGACTCCTAGTAAGGATCTGATGGTAGTAGGGGAAATGTCAGCCACATAAGGCACTAGCGCCCTGGAAAACTCCATACCAGTGATAAACTGCCAATTCATCAGTTTCATCATCACCTCACAATCCAGCAAATGGAGAGACTGAGTCTGGTGAAACTAATGCTCAGATAAAGCCCTGAGGTAACCCCAGGGAAAACGACGGGGGAGGATGGAAAAGAATGACTCAAATCCCCAAGCATGCATAATCTCTCGGTACTCTGGATGAAGAATCTAGTACAAAGATGTATGTTGAACCAGTTCCCTAGAGACTGTGTAAAGCCGAGAACCTGCATCACAATGCAAATCAACATCAGAACCCTTGATCGCCATAAATGGGAAAAGGAAGAACTACATAACTTTTACCTCATTTTCATACAAATAGATCGAGGGGTGGCGACTCAAATCATCTAGAAGCTCTAAATTTGTCACATTTATGGATGAAAGCTCCCTACGGGGAATAGAAGCAGAAGGAATAGGATCCACAATCGGTACATCTTCCTCCTCGTCCTCAACATCTGGTACCTCAACCCGGATAGGATGAATAACTGACTCCATCAACCGATGAGGCTGTCGGGTTGAACGAGACTGAGGCACGTAAGAAGCTCTCCTCCTCAGAAGCTGAAAAGTCAAATCTGTAAAAAAGACGCTACGTTATTAAGCGGAAAAGCCTAAAATCCTGATATTCAGAGATTAAACTGCGGGTGTACATATCAATCATTGGTATTCGCCCAAACACAGGATATACAAAACCAGTGATCATAGCTATTGAAAGCTACCCTTGACAATACCTTATAAAGGTTTGATGCCATCACAAGGTTTGTAATTATAAACAAAACCATACATCTCTCCAGAAATCTATCCACATCGGATATTTCATGCACCTTTAGCCGTTGAAGGACATTTCAGTGAAAAGTAGCCTTGATATTATCAGCCGTTGTCAAGTAAATCTAGCGCAGCATCGGAGGTGGTCAGATGATGTTAGCTGTTGAAGCACATTTCAGCGAAGGTAAGGCAGCCCTGATATCATCAGTCGTTAACAAGTAAATCTAGCGAAGCATTAAAGGTGGTCCGATGATGTTAACCATTGAAGGACATTCCAACAGAGATTAGGCAGTCCTGATATTATCAGCTGTTGGCAAGTAAATCTAGCGAAGCATCGGAGGTGGTCCGATGATGTTAGTCGTTGAAGCACATTTCAGTGAACGTCAAAAAGCTTTCACATTATCAACCGTTTGAAAGTAAATTCAGCGAACATAGGAGGTGGTCCGATGATGTTAGCTGTTGAAGGCCATTTCAACGAAGATCGGGCAGCCATGATATCATTAGCCATTGCCAAGTAAATCCTGCGAAGCATCGAAGGTGGTCCGATTATGTTAGTCGTTGAAGCACATTTCAACGAAGGTCAGACAACCCTGATATCATCAGCCATTGGCAAGTATATCAAGTGAAGCATCAGAGGTGGTCCGATGAATTTAGTCATTAAAAGACATTTTAACAAAGGTCAGGCAGCCCTTACAGTACCAACCGTTGGTAGTAACTCCAACGAAACATCAAAAAGACCTGACGGGGCAAAACGTGGAAAACCATCCTCATCGGGGAGGACCGATGAAGGAATCCGTTATACAGATCCTCGATAATCAAAGTACAATTCGTCATGAGTCTCTCATACATGAGAAGGACATCTTCAGTGGAAAACATGTACAAAGGATTAAGGACTTTGGTGATAGCCCCAATGTCAACATCATGTGGTCTCAATCATAGAGGTTCATGTGATCTTTGGGAACTACCGGTTGAGTAGGCATCCAAGCAGTTCATCAGGGTCATCAGTGATAACTCCACCCCCCTAATAGAAGCGCTGGGAGCAGACAGTTGTCACATCCTATTAGAAAACGGTCCAACAAACCACACTCATCATTGCATTTGCATCATGCTGTATTACATTGCATCATTTTTATATTGTCACATTTCAAGTGTCTAGTGATCTTTATCATATCCATGTTGTTGCACTGCATGTGTAAGACCCCAACTTATTCTTAATAAAATTTAATTTTCTCTATTTATTATTTTGAAATAGTAAGGGTTGATTTGATTAATGTGGATAGTTAGGGGTAAAATACGCAAATATTTCAAAATAAGCAAGTGGTTATAAAATATTCATTGTTGACGGAGAATATTCGTTTGGTCGTGGAATATTCGTACTATCGGGAATATTCGATACAACAAATAAAGACCATGTGTGGGCCCCATAACGGAAAGCGATTGGATGATGAAAACGACAAATATAAGTTGGTTAAAAATAACGGCGTAGTTATTACCAAGAATATCTTGTTAAAATACTCGGTGGTTAAAACACAAGAATAGCACACGTATTGCACCAATTATTTATTCTTACGTGAAGAAGGCACTACTCAATAATGGTTACGATGAATTATTGTTCAAAGATTTTATTGAGTTAATAATTCTTTGCGTTGATATTTTATATTCGTTATTTCAATAATTGTCATTACACAATATTTTTCATTATCGAAGCAATAATTCATATTATCTCTAATAATATTATTAGATAACATTATTGGCAATGTCTAGAAAGTTACGCTCTAAGGAGAGGTTTGGTCACCTAATTACGGCCAAGAAGAAGAAATTCTTATTGAAAGCCCCTCTTCTGAGGAACCGCCTCGTTGTCAATATTGTGATTCTCAGTAATATTATTTGTGAATAATTAATTATTGATTCATATGATGAGGAAAATATTGATTTTATGTGGATATAGATGGAGAAAAATTTTAATGTGACAATTGTTGAAAATTAAAATTTTATCTTTTTCGATAAGATAATGTATTATTATATTTTAATAATATAATAATGGTGATATTTTACAACGAATGTGGGATATATAAGTATACGAGGAGGAAGAGTATTTTTGTTGCAATAAATGTTTAAAACATGTTAAACATGTCAATTGGACCCCATTTATTGACCGAAATTTGATTATAACTTTGTAAAATCGCCTCTGTTTGTGGATTTTGGTCAATTTCTGTTTGGAATTTGGAAAACCTTTCTTCTGTAAAGTTGTAGAGAATTGAATTTCCTATAAAAACTCATTGAGATTCGAATTTTCTGATAAAAGGGTTATTTATTATGAATTATTGATGTTCAAAATTCTGAATAATTGATTTTTAGGAGTTTTATTAATTTTATTAAGAAAAACATTTTATTGATTTTGGTGAGGGGGGACCATTTGTTTGCCTAATAATTTGAATCTTAGAAAGTGTGCGTGGAAATTATAATATATATATTAATATTTTATTTAATTTTCTCGCTTTGAATTTCTAAGCAATTTCCTATAAATAGGTGCTTAGGTTAGAATTGAAAATCACACCGTAAATCAAGTTTTTTCTCTCTATATTATCGAGCGTATTCTTGTGAGTATTTTGAGTATACTTTGAGTATTATCATGCGGTTGCAAGTCCAAGTCATAGCCTATATCCTGTTTTTTAAAGAAAGATCTTGATCTTTCGAGGTAAGGGATGTTATTTTCTTCTCAAATGATATTATTTCTTCAATATCATTATGCTGAAATATTGGTTGGAACTTTTTATCAAATTTGGAACTTTTTCATGTCGGGGTTACTATTCATGAGTTACTATTCACGAGTTACTATTCATGAGTTACTATTCATGAGTACTATTCATGAAGCGTGAAGATGTTTTTTGTGGAATTTCTATCTTTTGGTGTCGGAGTTACTATTCACGTATACGACACTATTCACGTATACGACACTATTCACCGAAAAATAAAATTTCTTCTTTTTGTCCAAAATATCTATTCTGGATACTAGCTTTGATTGTATCCATGTTTTGATCATTCTTGAATTTTACACCACAATGATTATTTTTGAGGTATTATTTTTGAACATGGATAAAACAAAGTACGAATCCTTAATCCTTAATCCTTGTCATTTTGTTTCACTGGATTCGTTTCTTTAAAAATATTTTTCATCATCCTCGCCTTAAATGGTGATATTATTGAATATCTTTGGCCAGTAGTGCAAAGATGAATGATTTCAAGAATATCTTTGTCAGAAGTGCAAAAGATGAACAGTGTTTAGATGAACATGACTAATCGATGAATATCTTTGGCTCAGAGTGCAAAGATGAATATTCAATTCCGGATGTATATTGATTGATGTTACAGGGATAAAAGATAGACGATGAACTTTTAAATTCATACATAGAAGATAGTAGTTTGCATTCTCTACTTAACTCTTCTAATGAATTATTATTTCATTGCGAATATTGATTTAAAATTTGTTGTCTATTGTATTCTATTAGATTTTTCCTGTTGAAGACTAACGGTAATTTGTTGTATATTATCTTAGTCATAATATTCTTTATCTTGGGCTAGTTGAGCTCACCCCTTTTCCTTTTTGTTCCATTTTTCTCAGGAGGCGAGAATATAGCGAGTACGAGTCGTGGTATGGAATGAAGGTTTTAGAGAAAGTTGTTTAGTAGTCCTCACCATTTTTGTAAAATAATGTATCAATAAATGTGATGAGGATTTATTTGAGTATGGATATTGTCTAGAAGATAATATTTGTATTCAAACTCACAGTTTTACTGTTGTAATAATAAAGTTGTAGTTGTTTCTGTACCATGTAATGACAACTCAGAATGGGTGATGTATACCTATTTTGGGGGCGTCACAGCATGAATATGATAAAGAGACACTTGAAATTTCGCATTCCTGTTATAAACCTTACAGGAGGGCAAATTTATCTTCCAAAGATAACCCTGGAAGTCAACTAAGCTCAACCCCGGAGACAACCCTAGGAGATCCAATTTCAATCTCGGAGACCACCCCGAGATTCTCAGTTTCAAACCCAAAGACAACCCCGGGATACTCAGTTTCAACCTTAGAGACAACCCCAAGTGATGTAATTTCAGTTCTGGAGATAACCCCAGAAAAGTCAGTTCCAACCTCGAAAAAAACCCCCCGAGGAACTCAGTTCCAAACCTGTAGATAACCCCTGGAGGTCAAACACATCTCACAGATAACCTTGAGGACATTCAACATTTACAATAGCCCAGTCTGAGAGATAACCCTGAGCAAGGACTTCTACATCTACGTAAAGCTAGACATAACCCCGGTGAGGGGAAAATTTTCCATGTTTCCACCTCGATACTACACTTATGCCATCTCCGCATTATTCAAACCCATACTGCACACAAAGTGTTCCACAAGAACCATTGTTCAAAATCCCGAGTAACTATTACACAAGACAAGGCAAGACACCAGATAGAATTTGAAGACTTGGAGATCTGGTCATGGACCCATCTTCCTGGCTTCGTACAACCTCTAATCTCATGTCCTTGTGTAGCTCTCAAAAACAGAATTCCCAAAAGGTACAAAATGCCTTAATCAGATGCCACGATTGAAAGTTATGAAAGTTCGAGCAGACATCACGTAGCTAAAGTGCACGTACTTCGAGACGACAGGACCCGCATGGCCTAGGCCACCCCGATCAAGTCATGGTGGACCCATGACTGGCATCAAGGGTCTGCATGGCGTGAGACCCATGACCATCCAGTCTACAAATATGAGCACTTGTTTGCTCATTTGAAAAAAAAAGGAAAAATGAGAGAAAACTCTATCCATTTCAGCTTGTAAGCACTTCTAGAGTGCTCTAAACTGAGTGATTCTTCTTCCTAAACACTTGTAAGCTTGTGTTTTGATACATACTAAAATTTAACCATTGGAAACCAAGTTGTTAAGCGTCAAAAGCTATCTGAAGTCTTCTTGACAGTCCACTGTAAGATATTTCAGATATTAAAGCTTTTTATTACTTCTATATATATATCTACTAACTTTGAGAGTCACGTTGTGTGGGTATGCCTGGATCGTCGATCCGTGACTTTTTACTGCTTTTATATATATAAATACTTATATATATTATTATGTAACTTTGCTTCGATTGAGCTCGAATATAATATTCGTAGCATTTACTACTTTTGTATATATATAAATACTTATATATATATATATATATATATTATTGAGCTATGTTTCGATTGAGCTTGAATATAATTTTGGTGCATTTACAGCTTATATATATATATAATACTTATATAAATATATATATATATATAATACTTATATTTATATATATATATATATATATATATACATTTCATCAGTCAGTTCGGAGATCACTTCGTGGCCATTTACCTTTATATATATAGATATATATATATATATATATATATATATATATTTCAACGTCTTGCCTAGAGTCTACTTTGTGGCGATTGATTGTCCATATATATATATATATATATATATATATATATATATATATATAATGTTTTATTTGCTTTCATAATGTAGATATTTGTTCATTTAACCTGCATGTTAGATTTGCCTAAATCTTGCTATTTCTCACTTTAACCGGTTCATGGTGACTAAACTGGTATCGTTGAAGCTGGAATAGTTTAGATGTACTCAAATCTAATTCTTTTTCTAGCTTTTGCTACGGGTTAGATTTGTTTAAATATGGCTATTTCTCACTTTAACTGGTTCATGGTGACTAAACCGGAACCGTTGAAGATGGAATAGTTAGATTTACTCAAATCTAGTTCTTTTTTCTAGTTGTTGCACACATTACTTTTCATGTGAGCCTTGGAATCATGTAATCACAGATTCAGTCTCTGAATCTAGGTTCGGTTCCCGTGATGGACATTTCCAGCTGCAACCAGCTTATAAATCATTCACGATGTTTGAATATCCTTAGATGGCTATCATGCCCACAACGAGTTCGACACTGCTATATATTTTATTTTCTCGAAGACGCATCGCATCTCAAAAATAAAAGAAATCCAACTAAACACTTTAATAAAATGGAAGTATCAAAGGCCTCAAATACTATTGAGCATAAGGGTTTGAAAAACTTGTTTTACAAATCATCATTGCTATATCTTATTATAATTGAACTTTTATACAAAAGTCAAACCCTTTGTATATAGGTGCACACGAGGCATAACACTACTTCCAAACAACTGCACAAAGACCTAGTCCACACAAACACATAACCATCTAAATTTTTTTTATGAAAATTGGCGGTAACCGTGTTATAACGGAAGTCGGGGGTGCCTAACACCTTCTTTACGCTTAATCAAGCCCCCGGACCCTAACGAATTTCGGTTTCCCAGACCAGTTAAAAAGTGTCAAATCACTAGGTCTTTGAGCAAACCTTTTCTCGGTTGAGTTAGTGCAACCATTTAAAAATAACCAACTACCGACTCTTACTGTTAAATCGTCAGAATATATATGTTGGACCTTTTCAAACTTGTTTTTTCAAACAAATCTCACCTAAAATGAGAACACCAAACGATAAGAATAGAAAGGGATAAATAAAAAATCCCGACGTCGACACTCTCCTCATAGCATACTATAACAATGATACACTTAGCATGTCTAACACTTAACATATTTGGATGTCTGGCCTTTGACATTTGACTGTCAGGCCATATTTCTATGGTTCTTGATAGTTTATAAAATCTTCATTTTCATGCCCTTAGATGTAATGGATCCATGATATATCATCAAAGATCACTATATAACATCACATACAACATATATAAACATAAAAACACAAAATCTTTCTAAGCATATAATATCTAGCTTAGGGTTAGGTTTATACCTTTCTTGAACAACATTTGATCTGCTCTTCCTAATCTGATCTTGGGGTGTTCTTGGCTTTTCTTGGGACTGATTCACTATCTAATTTTCGTGTCTTGAGAGAGGGAGAGAGAGACTTGGCTAGGGTAATGAACACAAATGAGCTTATCTTTGACTTTTCTCTTTCTTTAATATCTCAATCTTTGACCTAGTGGATGCTAATGTTGTTAGGTGGCATGTAATAGTTGATTCAAGTTGGATTTTGAACACATAGGATATCTCAAGTGGTGAGTCACTAGATTTGGTCATATCTCTTTACTTCAAAATTAAGTAGAAGGGTATTTTAATAATTTTGCATCAAAAAGGGTATTTTGGTAACTTCCCACATAATTTTAAGGGTAGTTTTGTCATTTGACATGATTCTCTTTAATCTTAACCTTTACAGTTTAATACTTAATATTAGAGTTTACTAATTAGGGTTTAGGGTTCCCAAATAAGAAATTAGAGTTTTTTAAAATAGAATTAGGGTTCCTAACTGATCATTATGGTTTCTTAACTGCACATTAAGGTTTCTAATCTAACATTAGGGTTTACTAAGGTTATACTTTATCTGTTAAAAATTTGATCATTAATCCAATATTGCACATACCAATACTCATAAATATAATTATTGTAACGACCGAGAAATTCGGATCCATTGTAAACTTATTTTATTTAATTAAATAATGAATAAAACAATATTATTTGTTTTTATTATGTGTTAGTAAGATGAATGTCATTCTATAACTTAGAAACGTCGGAAAGTCGTAGTATTTTAACTACGTGAAGGAATTAAAGAGTTTGAATTTCCAAGACGAAAATAAAAGTTTTCCGAGAAAGTTTCCGAAAAACACTATTTATCGATTTCCGCTCGGGAATTATTTTTGAATTTTTGAGAAATATATAACGATATAATATTGAGGTGAGATGGATTATGTAATAATAATTCAAGTATGGAAAACATAATTTTTCACATGCGGACTTAATTCGAGAAAGTTAGGAAAGTAAAGCGTAAGAAGCTAATATGATGATCGTGTAATACGTAAGTATTATACGAGCCAACGAATACAAGTATGGTATGAAGTATTATATGAGTATGTACGAATAATGGAATATCGTATATTATGAATTAGTATACGAGTTAGAATACGAAAATAATACATAAACAGTACGTTATAAGGATTTAAGCCAAATGTAATGAACTTGTTGGATTATATAGGAAGTGCAAGTCCAACGAGAATTAATAGGCAAGCCCAAGATTATGTAATGTGCAAGCCCAAGTGTTTGTTAATGTAAAGTCCAAAGTAATTTAATATAAGCCCAATGCTAAAGTTAAACTAATTAAACTTAAGCCCAAGTTATGATCTGATGGGTTAAGGTGATCCATGGGGCAACCCATGATAATGTGGTTAATCTTGGTTACCAAGATATTTAAGTGATGACCAAGGATTTGTTGTGATGACCAAGTAAGTAAGGTCAAGAGCAAGTTAACTTAAGCTGGAAGTAATGAATAGTAAGGTGGTTACAAAGGAGATGGGATTTGGCTTTTGTCCATAATGTCCTAACTTAGGAAATCATATAAATACCAAGCTTTGGATTCATTATTTTCTTGTTCATTTTCATCTACCCACTCTCAATCAAGATAAGTGCTTAAGTGTTAGAGAAAATAAGCAAGTTTAAGTTAGACTTTCAAGAAGAAGAAAAGCTAGTTCATCAAAGGTAATGATCTTATGACATATATCTTCCATCTCTACCATTGTTGTAACGCCCCCAAATCCGGGTATCTTCCAACCCGACAGATGGTGCTCCACGATACTAGAGTCCATACAATCATTCCATTGAGATAACAACATAATGAGTGTAATTACTATCTTTGTATTACATTTGTAATAAATCCTTTCCCAGGTTTATAACCGAATATATTCATGGTTCTTCATAAGTATATTACATACACATACACTAATCTATTACAGGACGATTAATTATCCATCTTAGCCACGCCTTTATCTCTCTTAGAACTCTCAGTTCGTTCGGCTTTAGCTGCAAACATATGGTTCAAGCAAGAATGAGTATAACTAGTTCAGCAAGTCTTAACAAAGAATCATACGAATATCACATTAACAATTACATGCTTTATTTCTATAACTGAATCATTAACTATGAAGTACTATGAAACATTTGACTAGTACTTCTCATGTCATAACAACAATTCCAAAGTATATATAATAGCTTAGGAATGATGAACCGGTCAATAGACCATGAACATACTCTTTTTGTTTTCATACTTAGAAAGGATATCTGGCACTAAGGTCATCCAACCGTCTTTACTTACGAGCACTTCTAGGTGATCAGCCTATTATACTCTATGTTGATTAACACTCTTTCGTTAAACGTATTTACTAGCTGTTTCTTGATTGTGAGGAAGGCATTTTGACACTCAATATTCCATTTCATGGAGGAGTTATTCCTTAATAACTTGAAGATTGGCTCACAGGTTGCTGTGAGTTGAGAGATAAACCCGCCAATGAAGTTGATTCTTCCCAAAAATCCCCGTATTTCCTTTTATGTCCGAGGAATGGGCATTTCCGTGATGGCTTAGATTTTGGCAGGATCCAGCTCAATCCCTTTGTGGCTGACTAGAAATCCTAGCAATTTGCCTGATTTAACACCAAAGGCGCATTTAGCTGGATTCAACTTCAAGTTGTACTTACGCAACTGGTTGAACAACTTTCTGATATGGTCTAGATGGTCATCCTCCTTCCGTGACTTGACAATGATGTCATCCACGTAGATCTCGATCTCTTTGTGCATTAAGTCGTGGAAAAGAGCCATCATAACTCGTTGATAGGTGGCTCCGGCATTGATGAGGCCGAATGACAACCGTCTATAGCAAAAGGTTCTCCAAGGCGTGATGAAAGTAGTCTTCTCATGATCTTCCTCAACAACCATGATCTGTTGATACCCCGCAAAGCAATCAGCAAAGGAGTACATGTCGTATTGCGCAGTATTGTCAATGAAAATGTGGATAAATGGCACGGGAAAGCTATCTTTTAAGCAAGCTTTGTTCAAGTCCCAGTAATCCACACAAACTCATACCTTCCCTCCAGGTTTAGGCACGAGCAAAATGTTGGATATCCACTCAAGATATGTAAACACCATGATGATGCCAGCTTGAAATTGTTTCACAATTTCTTCTTTTACCTTTAAACTCCACTCAGGTTTCAATCGCCTGAGCTTTTGCTTGATTGGTTTAAATCCCTCTTTAATGGGAAGGCGATGAAGGATAATGTCAGTGGACAAACCCACCATGTCTTCATGAGACCATGCAAACACATCCTGGAATTGGGTTAATTACGTAACCATGTCATTCCGTTGGTTTGGGGTAAGGTCTGAACCAATCTGGATTAACTTAGGGCTTTCTAAGGTTCCAAGATTGAAAGAAGTGGTTTGATCAAGGTTGGGTTTAGGTTTGTCTCTGATCCATTCTTGAATTTTTGGAGGCACCTCAATGTCATCCTGTATTTCCATCAAGGCTGAATTCATCTCTACATCAAAGGTACAATCCTTGTGGAGAAGAGGCACCGTATCAGCAAATACATGCACATCTAAATTCAGAGTCCTAAAACAAAATATGCTTTCACTTAGTATATATGAAATGTGCTGATCATACACAGTGTTATCATATACTGGCAAAATAAACTGCTAATACTGTACAGAAAAGTAAGCAGTTATTATATCTATAGGGCAGAAAGAGTTTCTGCCCGCTTTACCCTTGACGACCTATGCAAGGAGTGTTGTTCTAATTGGCAAGGGCAAAGTCCGGGTGGACAGCAGTAATAGAGGGATTGTCATCATCCTCCTTGTCCCGAATGATGGCCATTATGTCTGGGCAATCATCGTCTAGGGTGTATCTATTGGTATGTTCATCATGAACGATGATGCGTATGCCTGAGATCATTCAGATGACGTCTTGCTTGATTCTTCGTTCTTCTTCTTCCACTGCGGAATTTGGAACAAAGACTTCTTTCTCCTTCACTAGTACCGGCTTGGGAAATAACATAGCCATTACATTGGCTGGCACCTTTACAGGAGGTTGTTCGGACTCAGAGCTTGAAGGAGAAGATAACCGCCGCATGGTTGAAGCTGAAGGAATCTGTTGATGCTTATGAATATTCTTGTGACTAGAACTGGCAGAATAGCCTAGTCCAGCTATTCCAGTTTGCTTGGTTAATTTAATGGGGTAATTGATACCCTGGAAATCTTTACCCAACTCTTGTCCCGGTTTATAACCCAATGACATTATTTCTTGAGTAGCCGACATTACCTCAGTAGAAATCTTGGGTTCGGGCAATGGCGTTCCAATAGCATGGTATTGAGTATTGCTTATTTCCACAGTATAAAAACTGACCGGTTCAACATCTGCATTGGTATTGATGAATGGGATGTCCCCGTGTTGAGGATACTCTGGTTCAGCATTGACCGTGACCAGGCTATTGTTGATAATGTATTTCAACTGTTGGTGAAGAGTGGAGGGGACTGTCCCAGCCATATGAATCCATGGTCGTCTCAAGAAAAGGTTGTATCCTGAGTCTATCTTGAGCACATGGAATCATACGCAAAATGTATGAGGACCAATTTTGATTGGCAACTCAATTACTCTGACCGAATTACGGCGGGCTCCATCAAAAGCTTTGATGATAGTATGGCTACTCCGAATTCTGTTGCGATTGATATTCATCTTCACCAAGGTAGCGTATGGATAGATATTTAGAGAGGAACCTCTATCTATCAGGACTCCAGCTAGCATGTATCCGGAGGACAAGACCGCAATGTGCAACAGCTTGAAATGACCGGTCCCTTCGGGGGGTATGTCATCATCAGTGAAGGATATCACATTGTTGTTGAAAATGTGATCAACCAGATGTTGAAATTTTTCCGTATCAACTGATGTTGGTAGATAGGATTCTTCTAAAACCTTCAACAAGACCTTCCGATGATTATCGGAAGTTAGGACCGAATCCAAAATTGATATGTGTTGTGGAGCTTCTTTTAAGCTTAAAACCACCGTGGCTTCGTTATGACCCATAGTGCGGAGGAATTTTTCAATCTTCTCCATGGGTATTTTCCCCTTTGATTTGGTGGTAGGCTTCATCACCCGTTGGGGAAGATATAGTAGATTTTCCTTCGACACTATAGCAGTGGTATGTCAGGTAAATCCTTCACCTTCTCCATAATTCCACAGAGCTTTGTGCAAGCTAACAATAGGATATTGTGCTCTGCACGGCAGGTTGATTGGCTCGGGAGCGACCACTTTCAAAGGATTGTTGCTTCCCCTGAGTTGAATTGTTGGCATTGTGAGTGATTGATTAATCCCATCAGCTTCAGTGGATATGACTGCTACCACACTCTTCCACTTAGTAGGACCTGTATTCTCACTTGCACATAACACAGTATCGTCGTCCGCTAGGCGCAGGACACCACTTTCGATTAGATTTTAGATAAGGTGGCGGAGTGCCCAACATTCTTCTCTCTTGTGTGACCGGAGAGGACGGGAGTGATAGTGACATACTCCATCGAGTTATCATCACTGAATCTGGGGTTGATTGTAGAGTGAAGGGAACTAATCCTTCCTTCATTGATTAATGATGAAGGATTTCCTCCATAGGTTGGCCCAAATAGGTGAATTCCCTTTGTTGGCGAAAATCCCAACCAAGCTTTGGCATTTGCTCTCTTTATCACTTTGTCTTCCAGCATTTCATTTTGTGAAAGTGACGAGGGAATATTCATGAAAAGAGGTAGGAGATTGGCATGCTCCTGGCTAATTAATTGACGTGTAACTTGATGCTGATAAGTCACCAGTTCTGCCAATTGCTCAATTTGCTTGCATAGAGCTTTCATCTTTCGTTCCATTGTGAACTGGAACTTGGCATAATCCCATATGTCATCACCATCTTTGAGGGTCTGGGAGGATTCAAAGTTGAAATTGGAATTCTGTCCATTACTCCAATTTTTCATGTTAACCTCTTCTTCTTTGTGTTGAGGAAGAGGGTTGTCTTGAATGTGAGGCTGATCTGGTTTGGTGACCATGATCTCCCCATTGTCTATCAGGTCTTGGATCTTGTGTTTCAAGGCCCAACAATCCTGAGTATCATGTCCAGGTGCCCCGGCATGATAAGCACATTTTCGAGCAGTATTAAAACCCCGTCAATTAGGGCTAGCCGGTGGAAGAAGATGCATAATTTTCTTATGTGTTGTCAGAAGATTGAGAATATTCTCGAGGGTATCCCCTAAGGGTGTAAACACACGAGGGCGTTTGACTTCTCCACCTTTTTGTATTGGAGGGTTCGCAGACTGTGCATGAAAGGGAGTGTAGTTTCTCCTTTGAATAGGCATGTTTTGATTGCCTTTTTGCCCCAATAGTATCAGGGAAACATCTTCCTCTTTCTTTTTATGGACCCTCCGGGGGTTGTTCCCATAATTTATGGATTCGATGTGATCAGCAATAGCTTTGAGTGCAGATAGGTCTTGAATTTGTCCGGACTTCAACCCCATCTCAGCCATCTCCCCATGTTTGACCATTTCAGAAAATGGTTTGCCGATGCCGGTTAAAACTATTTCATAGAAAGGCGCTTCTTGTATGTCTATGAAATTCATGACCATCTCTACTTCTGTCATGGAAGGACTAACTTGGGCAGCCAGACGTCTCCACCTTTGAGCATACTCTCTGAAAGACTCGTTAGATTATTTCTTGATCTTAGTAATTTGATACCGATCAGGAGCCATCTAAGTTTGAAAGCTGTATTGAGTGAGAAAAGCATGTGATAGCTCTTCCCAGCTATGGATTTTGGAGTTGTCTAATCTTGTGTACCACGAACGGGCTTCTCTAGTTAGACTCTTTTGGAACAACTGCATTTTGAGCTTTTCGTCCTCTGCATAAGATCCAAGTTCTCCAATAAACACCTTTAAATGTGTATATGGATCTCCTAACCCGTCATATTTTTTGAAGTCAGGAGTCATAAATTTTTCTGGATTATGAACACTAGGAAAAATACACAGATCAGCATATGAAACACTCCCGTGTGTTCCAATTCGTTTGATAGCACGAAGAGTCTTCCATTTGAAGGACTTTCTTTTTGATGTCACCAGTGTCTGGATCTCCATTGGAATGGGCAGCATCATGAGTTTTGTTGGTCGTATCCAACTGCAGTTCAGGTATTGTAATGACCTGGGTTCCCCCTTGTGTGGAGGATTCAACATGTATGGGTATTTTTAGACCCTGATTAGACTGGTGTAATTCGTTGAGTAGAACAGCCAAATTTGTAATTTGTTTGCTTAATCCGTCGAATTCTTTGCGAGAAACTGGATTAAGGTCAGTCTGGTCGATGATGACGACATGATTGATCGTAGAGGCTCAGAGCCTTTTTGGACTTTGACCGGGTAGTAGGTCCGATTGGTTCCCTGTGAAAGACTTGCATAGTTTAGTCTTTAGGGAATATAATAATAACATGCTATGTGATGTGTCCATTTTAGGAATTTTATGCTGCAAAATGGATGTCTGTTGTTTGTAGCATGTTAATATGTAGGTGTACACATTTCTTCACATTTCTCATTACATGGAGATAGATATGGAATGTAATTTACAAGTAATTGTGTTTACAAGTAATTGAAATGAGAGCATGAAGAGACTTTCCTCCGTTTTGGGTTTATCAGAGGCTGACCTATCTTAGGTTATTCTCGCAACTTTTTGGCATGAAGGTTCCCAAATCATCGCAATCTACTTGACGGGAAGTTAATCTAGTCTTTCAATTTGAGCGAATTTTGGTGGTGCCTTTCCTGAGCCTCGGAGAATTAGTCTTCTCACGAGTCCAGTAATCAAACACCGACGGGATAGCCTCCTGGTGGAGGGACCACACAACGTACATTCGCATACATCACGTCTCACCGTATGATAATGATGACATGTGCGAAGCACTAATATCACAAGCAGATATGGTGCGAAGCACTAATGTCACAAGCAGTTATGGTGCGAAGCACTAAATACAATGAGGAAATGCAATCGTACACATTCATCAAATGTAAATGCAACATCCTCACACAAGCAGATAACAATTTTGAAAAGATTGTAATAGCGGCTTAAGTCCTCTTACTGGAGTCCCCAGCAGAGTCGCCACATGTCGACGTCGGGATTTTTGGATGTCCCTTTCCGTTAATTGTTCTTTGGTGTTCTCATTTTAGGTGAGATTTGTTTGAAAAAACAAGTGAAAAAGGTCTGACATGTATAATGTCGACGGTGGACTGTTAAGAGTCGCCAGTTGGTTTTTTAAATGGTTGTACCAACACAACCGAGAAAAGGTTTGCACATTGACCCAGTGATGTGACACTGCTATACGCGTCAGTGAAACCAAGATTCATTAGGGTCCGAGGACTTGGTTATACAGAGGGAAGGTGTTAGGCACCCCCCGACATCCGTGTTACCACGGTGTCCGCCTCTTTTCAAGAAACTATTATCTGAATGTGTGTGTGTGTGGGTCAATGTGCTGTTATTTGGAAGTAGTGCGAGGCCTCGTTCGCACCTATATACATAGGGTTTGAATTTTATGCAAAAATTCAGTTTTAAGCAAGATATGGCAGTGATGTTTTATAAAAGAGGTTTTTCAAACCCTGATGCTCAATAGTAATTGAGACCTTTTACACTCCCATTTTTATTAAGTGTTCGGCTTGATTGATTTTATTTGACATATGCGAGGCATCCGTACGAAAATAATGTACAAAATAATGCCGACTTCCTCGTGGGTATGGAAACCATCTGAGGAAATTCAGACAACGCAGAATAATTTACAAGCTGCTTACAATTGAAAATGTCCATCACGGGAACCGAATCTAGATCCAATGGGTTGAATCTGTGATCACATGATTCCTAGGCGCATAAGATACCATAATTTGTATGAAAGTAGTAAGCATGTATATATATAAAAGCTGTAAATATATATATACAGACATGATCACCAACCACTAAGCACGTCCATGGGGGATTAGAAATGTAAATAAAGCTGTAAAAGCTATCAACCGCCATGGAGGAAACTCCAGGCTGGACGAAACGTAAAGAAAGCTGTAAATACGGTCAACCGCCACGAAGGAAACTCCAAGCGGGACGAAATATAAATAAAGTTGTAAAAGCGATCAACTGCCACGAAGGAAACTCCAGGCAGGACGAAAAAAAAAAATATATATATATAAGCAATAAACGCATTTATGTAAAATCCGTGCTCATCAAGAACAGTAGTTCGACAACAAATCATATATATATATATATATATATATATATATATATATATATATATATATAAAAAGCAGTAGTAAACGTCTTTATGTAAAATCCGAGCACATCGAACAAAGTTTGACAACAGGTTCATATATATAAATAGATATATATACAAAAGCAGAGTAAACGCATTCTGGGATGTAAAATCTGTGCTCATCGAACAAAGTTCACTACGCTTTATATATATAAATCTATATATATAAAAGCGAGTAAACGCTCTGCATCAAGAGTAGGCTCATCGAACAAAGTTCACACACGCTTAATATATATATATATATATATATATATATATATATATATATATATATATATATATTAAAGCAAATAAACGCCCAAACCAAAGTTCAGGCTCATCGAACAAAGTTCAACACACATTTCATATATAAATATATATATATATATATATATATATATATATATATAAAAAAGCAAATAAACGCACTGCATCAAGTTCAGGCTCAATCGAGGCATAACTCGATAATGTTAGTCAATATATATATATATATATATATATATATATATATATATATATATATATATATATATATATATATATATACAAGTGAAGAAAACCACGGACCAAAGTCCGAGCAAATGCGCTCAACACGACTCTCAACGTGAAGAAGGGTGTGTGAGAAGGCTTACAGTTGACTGCCAAAGATGACTTCTATATCTTTAGAGTGGGTAAACACTGGCTTTTGTAGGTACACAAGTGCTATATATGAGCTCACAGGTGTTTAAAATGAGAAAGTACACTGCATGGGGTGAGTGCAGAGCAAATTGGCCAGGGCTTCCTCGCCGTTTTCCCTTGCAAAATGGGCAGTCCAAGCGCTCTATTTATAGATGAAGTAGCCACAGGTGTACCTGCGGCTGGGCCACGGGTGTACCAGAGGCAACCCGGGTGGGCCCAAGTTTTTTGGGTCAGGTCGTCTTGAAGTACGTGCACTCAGGCACTGTAATGTCCACTCGAACTTTAAGAAGTGCAATCCGGGCATCCGTTTGAGGTACACAGGACCTATTTCGGACTGCCGTTGTCGAGAGTTGTACGATGGCATAGGATTAAAGTTTGTACGAAGTTATTGAAGATGGGACGATGCCCTCCGGTCTTCAAGCTTCAACTTTCATCCGTTACCCCGCACAATAGTCACTTGGGATTGGTTAGTCTTCTGGGACATCGTTGTGTAGAGATGTTAAGACGACGCGGCGTTGCATTGCGTTGGCAAGAT
Organism: Panax quinquefolius; assembly: GCA_020205615.1. NCBI lineage: Eukaryota > Viridiplantae > Streptophyta > Magnoliopsida > Apiales > Araliaceae > Panax > Panax quinquefolius. The sequence goes on from CM035167.1 coordinate 33,704,984, forward strand.
GACGATGTTACCCCTTACCGGAAAGTTATCACGGATTAAGGGCCGATAAAGCACGTTGCTCGTGCTTCACCGAGATTGATCGCTGCAATTTGTTGAAGGTCCTCATTGTCATCTTTGAGGTGTGCCTGTCTTCCCAATGTTATCGCCGGGTTGGTGTAGTGTATCTCGTTGTGAGCGCCGAGATTGAAGCTGGTCGCATTTGAAACAAGCATTTTCAGGGTTATCACCAAATCGCATTCCTCGGGGTTATCACCAAGGTTGGTGGCTATTCCATAGTTGGGACTTAGATCGATACCTCGGGGTTATCTCCGAGATTAATCGGTCTTCTCTGGTGTATGTTCCGGTATTGGATCTGCATGCCTCGGGGTTATATCCAAGGTTGGAATTGTTACTCCCAGAGTGTGATCCGGGGTTGATGCTGAACTTCCGGTAGTATCCGGTATGGATATGGATTGTCTTTCAGGGTTCCCTCTTAAAAGACGAATCATCCTCCCGGAATATTAGTGATGAGTAGGTACGAAAATTTCGAGTGTCTCACAGGGCAAAATGACCAATTTGCCTAAGCTTTGGTTTTCTATAAATAGAAGCTAGATTTAATTTTTTTAGGATTTTGAAAATTCTATAACTTGAGAGAGAGAGAGAGAGAGAGAGCTCTCGGATGAAGAGGGAGAAGGAAGAGTTTGAGCATGAATGCTCGGATCAAAAGTGATCGTGAAATAGAAAAGCTTGCAAATCGCTGGCTTTGCATAACGGAAGAGGATTAAAGAAGAACGGTAATCCGAACCCTAGTTTTTTCTAATATTTTCTTTAAGTTTCAATGATTAAAACATAGCTTAATGACAATAGGGAGAAGGTGATGTTAGAATTGATTTCATATGGTTGAAATCATGAGAAAACGAAGACATAAGAATTAAAAATTTAGTTTATAAATTTCTTAAGGACGTATAAGATTCGTAAGAATTTTGAGGGATCCAAATGAATCTTATGAACGAGTAGGTGAACTAAGTAAGGAATGGTGTTCTATAACATCAAATTCGAAGAAAAAGTAAAATTATAATCCAAAATATCGATTAAAATGAAGAACGAACGAAGAACGCGAAGAACGCGCGAAGAACACGAAGAATGTTGTTGATGGACAAATTTAAAAGCATTGTAGGATAATTGTTGTTGATGGACAAGTTTAAAACCATCGTGTATAAGTTAGTTGCATATTGCTTGGTTAGGAACGGTAGAAATGTTCATGAAGAACGGATTAAAACTTAGCTATAACGAAGTTAGGACAAAATTTTCCTAAAAGACGAACGAGAATTAGAAAGTTAGAGAATGAACCCGAACGTGTAGGGTTTCATAAGGAAGTAAGAGAATGTAGAAAACGTGAGTCGTAGACTCAAGAACTAATGAGTTTTGAGTTCGGATGACCAAATTACGGACGAACGAACGAAGAGCGTTAAAAACGTAAAATGAACAAAGGGTGAAGATCAAGCTAATCGAATGGCACGTAACGGATTTAGAATGAATTTCTGCTCAATGGGTATTAAAGTACGTAAGATAAGGAATAGAATGGCTTTGGAATGACCTCGTTCCGAGTTATAACGAAAAGTTATGAGATCATAAAGTACGCGTCTCAAACTTAATGCAAGACTTAGAAATTTTTCTAGGGTTTAAGCTCGGCGCCGCAACGCCGGCTGAGCTTTGAGAAGTGGAGCCGCAGCACGAACTCGGCCATAAACTTCTGGAGAGTGGGGCCGCAGCGCGAGAGATAGCAAAGGGTTTGGTGCCGCACCACCAGACCAAGGAAGAAGGTGAAGTAGGGCGCGCAGCAGAGCGAGAGAGAGGAAGGGGCACGGCGCCGCAGCGCCGGTGTAGGACAATGCCCAGAAATGAGATTTTTATTTCTCAGTTATTGGGGGATGTGCAAAAAAGAAATATGAACATGTAGTTCACGTAACATAATGCTTAATCAAGAAAGTTAAACCTTTAGTAAAGGTTGAATGGGAAGATTAAACGAGACTAAAAGAATGCAAACGCGGGTTACGGAACCGATATCTAGGGACCGTAGTCGCGATGAATGAACGTGAGGGATTACTATGATTGTGATCCTCAGACGTTGAGTGATGAAGGTAACGAGTAACATTTCGATGTTATTTTGTGGTAATGAGAGATAAGTGTTAAGCGTATATACGCTGTGAATGCAACGTTGTTGCGACGAATGATCGGTCTTAGCATACAACGAACGGTATGGCTTCGACAGTAAGAAAGAATAATGAACATGGGGTTCATGGGTTGAATAACGATGGGATGAAATTGAACCTTGAGTAAAGGTTGAATCAGAGATTAAGAGACGAGCAACGTAAACATCGAATACGTAAATGATTCCCTTGAATCGTATTCGTGTCGGACGAACGTTCTAAGTATACGATGATTATATAACTTAGACGTTGATGAAGATAGTAAGTAAGATATGATTTATCAAGGAAAGCCGTAACGAACGGTAATAAGATTAAAGAAAGTCCGAGTGTGAGTCGGATAGAGAATGTTAGAATGAATGTAAGCATTAAACACTTTAACCAACATAATGGTTGAGTGTACGTGAATAGTAAATTGGAAAAACTAACGCTCTGTGTATGGTTTGACCGTAAGTGTAATGAAGAATGTAGATTTAACCATGAACAGTGAAGAAACTTAGTTAAGGATAATAACGTATAACGTTAAGAAGCCGAGTTAATAAGTAAAACTTGGACAACATTCCGAATCGAATGAACTGGACGTTGTAAGGTATGAATAAGTTAATATGAAATGTTTAACGCTATGATCTCATAGTATTGAAATTTATTGATCGTTCCGAGTATACAAAAGACTGTATGACTTAGACGAAACAGAATGAATTTTGATGTATGACATTTAGTTGCCAGGAAGACGTAAGGAATAAGAAGTTGACTTAACGAACATTATTGTTTAATGGTTCGTATAAGTTAAGAGAAGTTAGGTTGTGGTACAATCGTAACTTTGATAGTTGACATATGGGAGCTGGGCTAAACAATTCCTTCTGAGAGCGAAGGTATATACGAAACTGGCAACCGATCTAACTCACTGTGTGGGCAGTGTAGATGAGACGGGAACTTGTTTGTTGGTTATTTGTGGGAAACCACTCAGAGTACAATATGGACTGCTAGCAGAGAAGCGATGTACGCTTATTCCTATAGAAGTTATAAGAAGAAGATAAGAATGAAAATCACCAAAGATGATGAACGTCTTGAGTAAGACATCTCCATATGTCATGAAGCCATAAACCGGTAATGAAAGTTAGTCGTGTAAGCTTATATTGCAAGAACGTGAACCCTTAGAAGTCAAGTTAAGTAAACCAATGCGTAAGTCCAGTATATGACTAATTGGTGTACGTGTTATTTCCTTATGTGTTATATAAGGATTTAGAATGAGCAGTTCAGCGTAAACTGTAAGTTGTAGTTGTGCTTAAGGTAAGTTTCCTAACTTCATTCATACTATATGAATGCTAGTTTCTTAAACTTCTCAGATGTTGAACTTGAGAAGTTCTGTCTATGTGCATATGTGCTAAGTATGTACAAGGTGGTAGAACATATGAGGCCTTGTGCCACAATTTGAACACTTCGGTATTTCTATGAGATGAACTGTTCTATGATTGAACTGTTGAATACAAGTATGTTTGGTTTATACGTGAACCGTTATTGATAAGTCTGGGCTAATGATTCTAGCCAGACAAGATGTGTATGAAAAAGGTAGAAGAATGAAAGTATTTCAAAGTGAAAGTGACTAAATGTTTTAGGATGATAGGAATCGAGACTATTCCTATTATTCAAGCTGCTTCATAACCTTTGTTCGGTTATCGAAGTCTTGAAAAATGTTTAAACTCCTGAACTTGTTTGTTCAACTATTTTGACTTGCTGGGCAATTGAATGCTCACACTTGCTTTAAATGAAAACCTTTTTCAGCGTATGATGTTAGAAAGAACTTAAGGATCCCGTAAAGATCAAGCTGAGCGGTATCCAGACGAAGTGTCATTCAGTATATGAATGTGCGTGAAGCGCAAGTGAAGACTTGTAATATAGAATGATAGAATTAAACTATAGATTAGTTTAATGAACAGTTATGTATCCTTGGTGGCGGATGAAAGTCACTCGTGTAAGATGAAAAGAATAATGTAATTATCATTATTTGTAAGGAAAGAGGTTATATGGTTTCGAGAACCTGGGATTTGAGAATGTATGTAATTATATTTAGCTATATAATGTTGTGTGTTTGGAAGGTGATGGGATAATGACGCACGGAGTCCGGGTCTGAAAGTAGACCGGATTTTGGGGCGTTACAGAATGGTATCAAAGCTATAGGTTATAACTCTTAGGTATGTGTACCTAAGACTATAATTGTAGAGAAGAGGATAGGAAAATCGTTGAGTTAAACGATTAAGGAAGAAGATCACCACGTGATCATAGTAAATCGTAGTAACAGATGAGTTGTTAAACGATGAATGATTTTTAGCTAATGCTATGAATGAATGGTACTACAAAGTAATACGGAAGAAGAACTCAGATTGAGTTGTAAAGGATAGCATACGAATTAAAGAAAATTTATATTAAGTAAAGGGAAATTTAGAAGTTGAAAGATTTCAATTGAGGACTCATGTGATGGCTGAGTTGTATGAACCTTTGTTATGGGAAGAGGTTTGTGCTTTGGTGTAACAACTGCTCAGTTTATTATAGTGATAATCATTGGAATTTGTCGCGCTATTAAGATGTATATGACGAGAAGGTGAATCTTTTCTCATGTATATACTTGATAGGTAGAGAACGATAAGGTAGGTGCGAGTTCTTGAAACTCATACTTATAGTAAGTTCGTGACTCATAATAATATGGTATGTTTTTGAACATCTCAACGAATGGATGCCTAAGGTCTGTCTGGATGTTCTTAAACTCGTACTATTGTGGAAAGTTCCTGAACTCATAATGTGTGGTAAGTTGATGGACTTTACTAAGGTATAGGAATGTTTAGACTGAAAACGAAGTATTTTCAGTATGCTTAGCATTGAAGGTGCTAGAGAAGATTAAGTATTGTCGCAGTAAGACAATGAAGGAAGATGGAGAATAGGATATTTCAAGTCTTGTAGCTATGCTAGATTTTGAAGTTTATTGAAATCGTGCTTATGTGTACATTTCAAAAAGAAAAGAATTGGTTCAACTTTTAGAACCAATGGATTTTGAAAGAGCTATTCTTTGTATGTCTACGTCAATTGCTTTGGATAGACAGAAATTGATTTAAAATATCAAAATGAATTTTGTATCATCCGTGCATTTGATGCAAGGTAGTAAAAAGATGGAGTTGTTAATGCAGTTGAACCTGGTGGGATGTGATCTTAGGATCAACAAACCGCTATGGTATGATGTATAATGACGAAGTCATAAATTGACGAAGTCCTCAACGTACTGTGAAGAGTACGGTATCATGACGTCATAAAAACATTTTGATGTATTATGAAAAGAATTTACGGCGAAAGGATGTTTAACCTAGTAAGAGTTCATGGTCAATTTGACCCCTCAGCAAAAGTATGAAACATTTTAAAGGATATTTTATATTCCTCTATATTCCTTCTACTTCATGATTCTTGATAGGTTATAGAGGTTAGGAATGATGGGAAGATAAGAACTTCTTTAAGGAAAAGTTGAGAAGAAGAGTAAGCTAAAAAATTTGAGGACGAAATTCTGTGAAGAAGGGGAGAATGTGAGAACCCGGGTAAGGGTTTGGTTTTAAGAAATTCTAAGGACGAAATTTTTATAAGGAGGGAAGAATGTGACAACCCAGAATTTTGGATTATCCAGAATTTAGGTTTAAAGAATTAGTTATTAATAAAACGAATTTTTATTAATACTATTATGTGCTATGTGTTTATTAATCGTTCTATAACCTAGGATGATTATAAGTCAGGAGAATTCTGGCTACGAGCTAGATTGAACGAGTAAAAATTTTCAAGACGAAAATGAAAGTTTTTCGGGAACAAAAATATTTCCGGGGAAAAAGACGAAATATGCACTATTCATCCGTTTCTGCTCGGAGATTAATTTTGAAATTCTGAGAAGTTAATGATTACGTATAATTTGAGACGTGATGGAATATTCAATAATATTTCAGTTATGGCAAAAACAAAGTTTTTGCCTGCGGACTCAAAACCTAAGGGTTAGGAAAAGTGAGTTTCGAGAATTTTATGATCACGTATAATAATTAGGGTTATTATGCGTGATAAATACAAGTATAATACTAGTTATTATACGAGTATAGTACAAAGATTAGTACGACGTATAATACGAATATCGTACGAACGATATACGAGGAGAATACGAGAATGCGAGAATGGAATGCGTAGAATACGATTAGTCTTAATGGACTTTGAGTTCATGGACTTTGTAGAATCCAATTGGACTTGGATTATGTCAAGCCCAATGCTTTGTGAAATCAAGCCAAAGATAGGCCCAATAAGAATTAATTTTAAGGCCAAAACCAAGAAAATAAACTGTGGATCGAACCGATGGATAAATGGATGGGTAAGAACCACGGGGCAACCCATAGGGTGACCCATGGGCATGTGGGCCAGCCACATGGCCACCAAGTAAGGTTGGAGGCCAAGTTTACTTGGTGGCTAAGGGTTGGAGGAGGTGGGAATAGTAAGGAGGTGGGGGTGAAATGACCAATTTGCCCTAAGCTTTGGTTTTCTATAAATAGGAAGCTAGATTTCATTTTTTTGGATTTTGAAAATCCTATAACTTGAGAGAGAGAGAGAGAGAGAGAGAGAGCTCGAAAGAAGAGGGAGAAGGAAGAGTTTGAGCATGAATGCTCGGATCAAAAGTGATCGTGAAATAGAAAAGCTTGCAAATCACCGGCTTTATATAACGGAAGAGAATTAAAGAAGAACGGCAATCCGAACCCTAGTTTCTTCTAATATTTTCTTTAAGTTTCTATACTTAAAACATAGTTTAATGAGATTAGGGAGATGATGATGCTAGAAATGATTTCATATCGTTGAAATCATGAGAAAACGAAGAAATAAGAATTAGAAATTTAGTTTATTAATTTCTTAAGGACGTATAAGATTCGTAAGGATTTTGAGCGATCCGAAAGAATCTTATGAACGAGTAGGTGAAATAAGTAAGGAATGGTGTTCTATAACATCAAATTCCAAGAAAAAGTAGAATTTTTATCCAAAATATCGATTAAAATGAAGAACAAACGAAGAACGCGAAGAACACGCGAAGAACACGAAAAATGTTGTTGATGGACAAATTTGAAACCATCGTAGGATAATTGTTGTTGATGGACAAGTTTAAAACCATCGTGTATAAGTTAGTTGCATATTTCTTGGTTAGGAATGGTAGAAACATTCATGAAGAATGGATTAAAACTTAGCTATAACGAAGTTATGGCGAAATTTTCGTAAAAGATGAACGAGAATTAGAAAGTTAGAGAATGAACCCGAACGTGTAGGGTTTCATAAGGAAGTAAGAGAACGTAGAAAATGTGAGTCATAGACTCAAGAACGAACGAGTTCCAAGTTTGGATGACCAAATTACGAACGAACGAACGAAGAGCGTTAAAAACGTAAAATGATCAAAGGGTGAAGATCAAGCCAATCAAATGGCATGAAACGGATTTAGAATGAATTTCTGCTCAATGAGTATTAAATTACGTAAGATAAGGAAGAGAATGGCTTTGTTACGACCTCGTTCCAAGTTATAACGAAGAAGTTATGAGATCATAAAGTACGCATCTCAAACTTAATGCAAGACTTAGAAATTTTTCTAGGGTTTAAGCTCTCATGCCAGTCATTGCTCACCGAAGCTTTGAGAAGTGGCCATAGCAAATACTGAACTCGCCATAAACTTCTGGAGAGTGGCACCGCAGTGCGAGAGATATCAAAAGGTTTGGCACCGCAGTGCCAGACCAAGGAAGAAGGTGAAGTAGGGCGTACAGCAGCAACGAGAGAGAGAGAGGAGGGGCATGGCACAGTCACGGCAGGTACAGGCAATACCCGTAAATGAGATTTTATTTCGCCATCGGGAGATGTGCAAGAAAGAAATATGAACATGTAGTTCACGTAACATAATGCTTAATCAAGCAAGTTAAACCTTTAGTAAAGGTTGAACAGGAAGTTTAAACGAGACTAAAAGAATGCAAACGCGGGTTACGGAACCGATATCTGGGGACCGTAGTCACGATGAATGAACGTGAGGGATTACTATGATTGTGATTCGTTAGACGTTGAGTGATGAGGGTAACGAGTAACATTTCGATGTTATGTTGTGGTAATGAGAGATAAATGTAAAGCGTATAGACGCTGTGAATGCAACGTTGTTGCGATGAACGATCGGTCTTAGCATACAACGAATAGTATGGCTTCGACAGTAAGAAATAATAATGAACATGGGGTTCATGGGTTGAATAACGATGGGATGAAATTAAAACCTGGAGTAAAGGTTGAATGAGAGATTAAGAGACGAGCAATGTAAATGTCGAATACATAAACGATTCCCGTGAATCGTATTCGCGTCAGACGAACGTTCTAAGTATACGATGATTATATGACTTAGACGTTGACGAAGGTAGTAAGTAAGATATGATTTATCAAGGAAAGGCGTAACGAACGGTAATAAGATTAAAGAAAGTCCGAGCGTGAGTCGGATAGAGAATGTTAGAATGAATGTAAGCGTTAGACACTTTATCCAACGTAATGGTTGAGTGTACGTGAATAGTAAACTGGTAAAACCTACGCTCCGTGTATGGTTTGACCATAAGTGTAATGAAGAATGTAGATTTAAACGTGAACGGTGAAGAAACTGAGTTAAGGATAATAATGTATAACGTTAAGAAGCCGAGTTAATAAGTATAACTTGGACAACGTTCCGAATCGAATGAACTGGACATTGTAAGGTATGAATAAGTTAATATGAAATGTTTAACGCTATGATCTCATAGTATTGACATTGATTGATTGTTCCGAGTATACAAAAGACTCTATGACTTAGATGATAAAGAATGAATCCTGAGGTATGGCATTTAGTTGCCAGGAAGCCGTAAAGAATAAGAAGTTGACTTAACGAACATTATAGTTTAATGGTTCGTATAAGTTAAGAGAAGTTAGGTTGTGGTACAATCGTAACTCTGATAGTTGACATATGGGAGCTGGGCTAAACAATTCCTTCAGAGAGCAAAGGTATATACGAAACTGGCAACCGATCTAACTCAATGTGTGGGCAGTGTAGATGAGACGAGAACTTGTTTGTTGGTTGTTTGTGGGAAACCACTCAGAGTACCATATGGACTGCTAGTAGAGAAGCGATGTACTCTAAGTCCTATAGAAGTTATAAGAAGAAGATAAGAATGAAAATCATCAAAGATGATGAACGTCTTGAGTAAGACATCTCCGTATGTCATGAAGCCGTAAACCGGTAATGAAAGTTAGTCACGTAAGCTTATATTGCAAGAACGCGAACCCTAAGAAGTAAAGTTAAGTAAACCAATGCGTAAGTCAAGTATATGACTAATTGGTGTACGTGTTATTTCCTTATGTGTTATATAGGGATTTGGAATGAGTAGTTCAGCGTAAATTGTACGTTGTAGTTGTGCGTAAGGAAAGTTTCCTAACTTCATTCATACTATATGAATGCTAGTTTCTTAAACTTTTTAGATGTTGAACGTGAGAAGTTTTTTCTATGTGCATATGTGCCAAGTATGTACAAGGTGGTAGAACTTATGAGGGCTTGTGCCACAATTTGAACACTTCGGTGTTTCTATAAGATGAACTATTCTATGATTGAATTGTTCAATACAAGTATGTTCGGTTTATACATGAACCGTTATTGTTAAGTCTGGGCAAATGATTCTAGCCAGACAAGATGTGTATAAAAAAGGTAGAAGAATGAAAGTATTTTAAAGTGAAAGTGACTGAATGTTTTAAGATGATAGGAATCGAGACTATTCCTATTATTCAAGTTGCTTCATAGCCTTTGTTCGGTTATCAAAGTTCTGAAAATGTTTAAACTCCTGAAGTTGTTTGTTCAACTGTTATGACTTACTGGGCAATTGAATGCTCACACTTGCTTTAAATGAAAAACTTTTTTAGCGTACGATGTTAGAAAGAACTTAAGGATCCCGTAAAGATCAAGCCGAGCGATATCCAGACGAAGTGTCATTCAGTATATGAATGTGTGTGACGTGCAAGTGAAGACTTGTAATATAGAATGATAGAATTAAACTATAGATTAGTTTAATGAACAGTTATGTATCCTTGGTGGCGGATGAAAGTCACTCGTGTAAGATTAAAAGAATAATGTAATTATCATTATTTGTAATGAAAGAGGTTATAAGGTTTCGAGAACCTGGGATTTGAGAATGTATGTCATTATATTTAGCTATATAATGATGTGTGTTTGGAAGGAGATGGGATCGTGATGCACGGAGTCTGATTCTGAAAGTAGACCGGATTTCGGGGTGTTACAACATCACTAGGTCAATGTGCAAACCTTTTCTCAGTTGAGTTAGTGCAACCATTTAAAAATACCAATTGGCGACTTTTACTGTCCAATCGTCGACATATACATGTCGAACCTTTTCACAACTTATTTTTTTAAACAAATCTCACCTAACATGAGAACACAAAAAGACAAGAATAGAAAAGGGACAAATAAAAATCCATACGTCGACAGGTGGTGACTCTACTGGGGACATCAAGTAAGAGGGCTTAAGCCACTACTACAAACATTTCAAAACTGTTATATACTTGCGTGTGAATGTTGAATTTACATTTAAATGAATGTGTACAAATGCATTTAATTATTGCACTTAGTGCTTCACATTATATCTACTTGTGATATTAGTTCTTCGCACATGTCATCATTTACATAAACGGTGAGACATGTTGCATGTGAATGTATGTTGTGTGGTTCCTCCACCAGGAGGCTATCTTGTTGGTGTTTGATTACTAGACTCATAGAGAGACTAATTCCAACAAGGCTCAGGAAAGGTACCACCCATATTCGCTCCAGTTGAAAGACCAGATTAACTTCTCGTCAAGTAAATTGCGATTATTTGGGAACCTGCATGCCAAAAAGCCGCGAGAGTAGCCTAAGATAGGTCAGACTCTGATAAACCAAACGCGGAGGAAACTCTCTTCATACTTTCCATTTCAATTACTTGTAAAATTAATTACTTGTAATTTCATTTCCATATCAAACTCAATGTAATGAAAAATATAAAGGAACAAGTGCACATGCATTCCCTCTTATATCAAAACCTGACATGCTATCTTGTCATACAAACAACTAACATCCGTTTTGCAGGATAACACTCCTTAAACGGATACATCACATAGCATGTAAACATTTCAACATTCCCTAAGACTAAACTACATAAGTCTTTTTGTAGGGAAACAATTGGACCTATTACCCGATCAAAGTCCAAAAAGGCAACAAGCCTACAGTCAAGCATGGCTTCATCTGGCCAGTCTAATCCTACTCCTGTCTCCCGTGAGGAGTTCGAAGGATTAAGCCACCAAATTATAGAGTTAGCTATTCTGCTGAAAGAACTACATCAGTCTACTCAGGGTCCTCGAATCCCAATACATACAGAATCCTCTACACATGGACGAACTCAGGGACCGGACAAAGACATTCTTGTACCTAAATTTCAGTTGGATACAACCAACAAAATTCCTGAAAACACCCATCTCAAAGAAGATCTAGACACCGGTGATATCAGGAAAAAGGTCTTACAAATGGAAGAGACCATTCGGTCTATTAAAGGGATTGGAGCACATGGGAGTGTTTCATATACAGACCTTTGTATATTCCCTGGTGTGCATTATCTAGAGAAATTCAAGACTCCTGACTTTAAAAAGTACGACGGGTTAGGAGATCCTTACACACATTTGAAAGTCTTCATTGGAGAACTCGGATCTTATGCTGAGGATGAAAAGCTTAGAATGCAGCTGTTTGGACAACTCCAAGATTTATAGTTGGGAAGAGCTAGCACATGCCTTTCTCAGCCAGTTTAGTTTCTAAACTCAGATGGCTCCTGACCGGTACCAAATTACTAAAGTCAGGAAATAAACCAATGAATCTTTTAGAGAGTATGCTCAAAGGTAGAGGCGCCTTGTAGCTCAAGTTGTTCCTTCTATGACTTAGTCTGAGATGGTGATGACCTTCATAGACATACACGGAGCTCGTTTCTATGAGAGAGTTTTAGTTGGTATAGGCAAGCCATTTTTCGAAATGATGAAAAATAGGGAAATGGCTGAGATGGGTATAAAGTCAGGAAAGATTCCTGAGCACATCCAGTCCGGAAAATATGGAAACAACCCCCGAAGGGTCCATAAGAAGAAAGGGGAGTATGTTTCCTTGATACTCCAAGGTCAAAAAGGGAGTTAGAGTATGCCTATCCAATGGAGAAATTACTCCCCATTTCAAGCGCAGTCTTCAAATCCTCCATTACCAAAGAGTGGAGAAGTCAGACGCACACGAGTGTTCACACTCTTATGGGATTCACTCGAGAACATTCTCAATCTTCTGATAACTTAGAAGAAAATTACTCATCTTCTTCCACCAGCCAACCCGAATGGGAAGGATTTCAATGCTAGCTAGAAATACGCTTATCATTCTGGAGCTCCAGGTCATGATACTCAGGATTGCTAGGCCTTAAAACATAAGATCCAAGATTTAATTGATAACGGTTAGATCATGGTAGCTACACCCGACCAACCCCATGTGCAAGACAACCCTCTTCCGCAACACAAAGACGAAGAGGTTAACATATTTAATTGGAGTAGTGGACAGACTTCCCATTACAGTGGTGGATCCTCCTAGACCAGTAAGGATAGTGTTGACAAATGGGATTTTTCACAGTTCCAATTTACCATAGAACAAAAAATGAAGACTCTATGTGAACAAGTCGACCAATTGGCAGAACTAGTGGTCCATCAACACCAATTCACACGCCAATTATTCAGTCAAGAGCATGCTAGCCTCTTCCATTTTGTAACAATTACTCCATCATCGACATCAGAAGATGAATTGTTGGAGGATAAAATTACAAAAAGAGCAAATGTCAAAGCTCGTTGGGATTTTACCAACCAAAGGGAATTTACATACCTAGGCCAACCGATGGAAGAGATATTTCAGATGTTGGTCAATGAAGGAAGAATCACAGCTCTATTACCTCCAATCAACCCTCGTTTGAGGCGGTTCAATTCTAATGGAGTATATTAGTATCACTCCCACTCTCGCGGTCACAGTACGGAAGAATTCTTGGCACTCTGCCACCTTATTCAAAACCTAATTGACAGTAGTGTCCTGTAAATGGCAGACAATGATGTTATTGTACTAGAGAGTGGGGACGCATTTCCTACAAAGTGGAAGGAAGTCATAGGACTCATATCTTCTGCGACAGATTCAGCTACCCACTCATATATAATTCAACCTATTCAACTCAAGGGTGTTGACAATCCTTTGAAAGTGGTTGCGCTAAAACCAATTATCTTACCATTCAGACCACAATATCCTATTGTCAGCCTATAGAAAGTTCCATGGAATTATGGAAAGGCTGAAGCATCCACATCTAATATAATTGTTACAGTGTCGAAGGATAATCCACTGTATCTTCCACAATGGGTGATGAAGCCTACCATCAAGTCAAAGGGGAAAATTCCCATGGAGAAAATTGAAGATTTCCTCCATACTATGGGTCATAATGAAACCAAGGTGGTTCTAAGCTTAATAGAAGCTCCGCAAAAAATTTCCATACTGGACCTGGTTTTCCCTTCCGAAGATTACAATGAAGGTCTTGCTCATGGTTTTAGAAGAAGCCCAATTTCCTGAGTCAGTAGATGTTGAAAAATTCCAACATCTGGTGGATTACATTTTTAACAACAATGTGATATCTTTCACTGACGATGATATCCCTCCTAAAGGGAAGGGCTATTGCAAGTTGTTGCATATAGCGACAATGTCATCCAGATACGTGGTTGTAGGAGTATTAATAAATAGATGATCATCCTTGAATATCTGCCCTTATGCCACTTTGGAAAGATGAATATCAATCTCAAGAGAATTCAAAGCAACCATACGGTTATCAAATCTTTTGATGGATCCCGACGAAACTCTATTAGAGAGATTGAACTAGCGGTGAAAATTGGTCCACATAAATTCAGTGTATCCTTCCATGTGCTCAAAATAGATACATGATACAACCTGATCTTGGGAAGACCGTGGATTCATATTGCTGGAGCCATCCCATCCACCATGCATCAGCAGCTTAAATATATCATTAATTATAGCCTAGTCACCATTAATGCTGACCCAGAATGTCCTAAAGAAGACGACATCCTGCTCATCAGTTTTAATTCAGAAGTTGAGCTTGTTAGCTTACATGCCCTTGAGGTAAGTAGCACTCACTACCATCCCAATGGGGCAACACCTCTGATACCTAGAGTTTCCACCGAAGTAATGTCGGCCAGCCAAGAAATGTTATCTTTGGGTTATCAACTTGGACAAGGGTTGGGCAAAGATCATCAGGGCATCATGCACCCCAGTCAAACAGGGACAGCTAGACTAGGCTATTCTGCTAGCTCCAGTCACAGGAATCCTCACAGACATAAACAGGTTCCTTCATCTTCAGCCATACGGCGATTGTCTGTACCTATAGGAGCTAAATCTATATAGACTTCAGTAAAGGTTCCTATGCATTTAATTATTATGTTATTTCCTAAGCCGATACTGGTTAAAGGAAAAGAGGTCTTGATACCTGATCCAGAGGCAGATGAAAAGGACTTAAGGCGTAAGTAGGACATTGCCAGACGTTGATCAAATATACGCATCATCGTCCATATGGACAGTACAAATAGGATCACACCAGACGACGATTGCCCAGATATCATAGTCATCATTCAGGAGAAGGAGGACGACAACAATCCCTTCATCACAGCCGTCCACCAAGGTTTCACCCTTGACAATTAGAGCAGCACTCCTTACATTTGCCGACAAAGGTAAAAAGGGCAAAAAATCCTTCTGCCCTGTAGATATCAATAACTACTTACTTTCTGTACAGTATTAGCAGTTGTTTTGTCATTACATGTTAACACTTTGTATTATTAAATAGTTTCATATATATTAAGTGAAAGCATTTTGTTTCAGGACTCTGAAGTTAGATGTGCATGTACTTGCTGATAAGGTGTCTTTTCTCCACAAAGACTGTAACTTTGATGAAAAGTTGGACTCATACTTGATAGAAATACAAGAGAAAATTGAGATACCTGAGGAGATCAAAGAATGGATCGAAGAAAAACCCAAACCAAACCTTGATCAAACCACCTCATTCAATCTCGGAACCTTAGAAAGCCCTAAACTATTCCAGATTTATATGGACCTCACTCCAAACCAAAGGAATGGCATGGTTACACTATTAACCCAATTCCAGGATGTGTTTTGCATGGTCTCATGAAGACATGGTGGGTTTGTCCACTGACATAGTCATTCATCGCCTTCCCATTAAAGAGGGATTCATGTAGCGTCCCCAAATTCGGGTCTTAAATCAGCACAAATCTGGTACACTAGTTCTAACTATTGCAGAAGATATAAATATAAATTGTTTATACATTAAACATTACACATTATCCCTAAGGTCGAGAACCTTCACTTAAAACCTGAATCAATATCCTATCTAACATATAATGTTATTATTATACAATACTATTACAAATCTAGCTGCACACATAATCCTAAGCTGAACTTGACTTTGACTTTTTCCTTGTATTCGACATATTCGCCTTAATCTGCAATGTTTATCATGATATAACAAGGGTGAGCAACAAGTTTGCACAGCAAGTTTAAGTTCAATAAATTATGGATATATCATGATGGAAGATTTTGAATAATAGCTGGTTAACATTCAACA
The DNA here is from genome assembly GCA_020205615.1 of Panax quinquefolius. Classification (NCBI taxonomy): domain Eukaryota; kingdom Viridiplantae; phylum Streptophyta; class Magnoliopsida; order Apiales; family Araliaceae; genus Panax; species Panax quinquefolius. The sequence continues at coordinate 33,720,948 of CM035167.1, forward strand.
ATATAATTGTGAACTAGCATGGACAAATTTTCATAGCTGAACGAACATTAAACATGAACATATCAATTATATCTGGACTGAATGGTAATGGAGGTGATCATCCTTTCATACCTGATGAACACATGCAATATGCACAAAGTACGATTCAACAATTCATAGATGTGATAATCACAAATGATTAATCACCAACATATATGAAATTTATAACTCAGTGTTGAGTTAAAGAGAACTTGCATGTACCGTTGATTACCGTTACGAAACATAACTTAGCTTTATACGAAGACGTAATATTAATAATATTGATTTCCCAAGTTAGAATAATATCATCACATTATAGAATAACCTAAACACATTACCACATAATCTTATATGTCTATACAGCACATAAGACTTAGTATCAAGTCAAACTATTGCAGTCTGAGTTGAATCTGGCACAATTCTGACATCCCGGCGGCCTAGTCGGATAACTATCGAGCCTACTGTCCATAAGACTCTGTCTAGACGCAACACAATTAACTTAGACAATTAATTATTCAATCAAAATAATCTTCATATGCTCATAATAATTTTCAAGTAATTAATATCATTTATTATAATTTTTCAATCATTGATATCATATTTATATGATTTAAATACCACTTAATTCCATTATCATTATCATTAATATTTATTTAATATTAAATATTAATGAAATTCTTAACATAATATTATAATATATTTATAATATCTCAAAGTATTTTAATACTTTATTATTACCTTTAAATAATTTTAAATTAGTTAAAACCATATTTAATTAATCGCCACAAATATTAAATATTAATGTTTTTCATGACCAAATATCAAAAGTTATATTTTATAACTTCAAAATATTTTCTAAAACTTAAATCATTTTTATATGATTTTAAAATCATAAATTCTATTTTTTTCATAATTTATTTAATACATTTATTAAATAAATTATTTACCATTAATATTAATTTATAAATAAAAGTCATCACAAAATTTTAAATGTCATTAGAAATAACTTAAAATATTCTCTTATACCATAATATAATTTTAAATGATTTTTCAAGTATTAAAACCATTTTAAGTAATTTATTTAATATTATAATTAAATAAATTAAATATCATTAATATTCCAAAATATTAAATATTAATGAAATATATTCTAAATTATTAAAAACTCATTTTTAGACTTTAAAATAATTTTTAGGAATGTATTATGTATTTTTCATAGTTCAAAACTATTTAATACTAATTATTTAATAAAAATAATAATTTTGTAATTAATATGTCGCTAAAAGGCCCTATAGTGACCAAACTGTTACTATAGGTGTTCTTGAGTCCCTCAAGAACATTCATGTAAGACATCAAGGTCCCTACTTTGACCAGTCACCATTTCTTGATCTCAACGTTTTCTAAGTAGCTTAGATGTTAATGTTGTAGCACTGATGTAGTAGTACAACTCTTAAACAATATTTATGACCAGATCATATCACATCAGAGAAATCAAAGCATCAGAAAACCTATCAGAAGCTGTTCTTCATTTATGGGTTTTCCATAAATGAAGAACAGTTCGACTTGGCCACTTATGATCTTCATAACATGCAAATTTGGGTTCACTTAGTGTAATCTAAAGATGCTAACTTGTAGTCCTAATATCAGAGAACAACAAAATATTACTAAATAATTTTAACAACAACACACATGATAGATCAAGACTAGTCAAAGTGCATGCCAAGAACCGCCTTTGAAGATTTCTGGGTTGCCTAGAATCTTCATCCGGAATGATGGTCCACCCTTGTTTGACCAAAAATAACTTCAATTTTGTTTATGATTTTGGAAAGCTAAAGGCTTCTATGTATAGCCTACATGTCAATCTACAAGATTCAACCAACAACATGACCTAACTAACAAAGATCAGCAAAATATAGGGCCTGCAAAAACGTTGTCAGGTTTTCTGGGCAAATCTGGGCTGCTCAGAAACATATTACGTTTTCGGTCAACTGACTTTGACCACTCATAACTTAAGATCTAGACATGATATGTGTCGACGTCGGGATTTTTATTTGTCCCTTTTTTATTCTTGTTCTTTGGTGTTCTCATGTTAGGTGAGATTTGTTTAAAAAAACAAGTTGTGAAAAGGTCCGACATATATACGTCGACGATTTAACTGTAAGAGTCGCCAGTTGGTTTTTTAAATGGTTGTACCAACACAACTGAGAAAAGTTTTTCACTTTGACCCAGTGATGTGACACTGCTTAACGGGTCTATGAAACCGAGATTCATTAGGGTCCGGGGACTTGGTTATGCGGAGGGAAGGTGTTAGGCACCCCCCGACATACGTGTTGCCACGGTGACCGCCACTTTTCAAGAAACTATTATATGAATATGTGTGTGTGTGTGGGTCAATGTGCTGTTATTTGGAAGTAGTGTGAGGCCTCGTTCGCACCTATATACACAGTGTTTGAATTTATGTAAAAATTCAGTTTTAAACAAGATATAGTAGTGATGTTTTGTAAAATAGGTTTTTTCAAACCCTTATGCTCAATAGTAATTGAGACCTTTTACACTTCCATTTTATTAAATGTTCGGCTGGATTGCTTTTATTTTTGAGATGCGAAGTGTGACAGCCCCAAAATAGGTCCAATCCATCCAACCAATTCTGAGTCGCCAAATACATGGTACAGAAAACAACTACAATTTTATTACAAAAATTGTCGTGCAAAATACAACAACACATATGTTGTGAGTTTTGATACAAATATATATACCAACTGTGACTCTTGACACCAACTTGGGTAGTAAGTCACAATGACACCTTACATAAATGTATAGTCAAAAACTGTTTTAGAAATTAAAATCTTTGGGAAGTGCTCAAGGAAACCTTCGTACATTGGAGGCCACGCGTCTAGGTTATGATAGATATCATATGTCCACAGAATTATCCTTGGTTGACACAATAGACCCCAAAGAAAAATGAAAAGATTACTATCATGTTCTTTCCAATGATGAGTCTTCTCTTAACATATAACTATCTCCACTGTCTCCAGTTAAAAATTATATTTCAAATAAACTCCAAGATCATATAGGTAGTGCTCGTAGATATACTTAGCATGTGGATGTGTACATCCTTGTCTTATGATAACACGAGTTTGTATGTCATTAGACATCTTATATGATAGTGGAAAAATACCCTTCCAACGTTGGGGTTGTCTCACCTTATTTGATTCACCAAATATAACTACTAAATGATGTATAAAATATAACACACTTTTCTATACTATTTAGGGAGAACTTCCACCGCTAGAGACCACCGTTTTATTCCCCTGTTACCCCAGCTCGACCCAGCTACACTCTTATTACCTGAAAGGAATTGTGAAGCAAAAGGGTGAGCTCAACTAGCCCAGTAAGAAATGTCATGACTAAAGATAATTAAATTATCAATAGCCTTCATCAGTAATAAATCAGAGATTAAGAACATATGGTAGATGATAAAACTTTTCAACCATAGTTGTAGCAGAATGAGCAATCCATTAGAAGAGTCAAATAGACCATAAAGTCTATTATCTTCTCCATGTTAAAGGTACACCAATAATGTTTTATCCCTGTAACAATAATCAACAGTTCCTGTCCACAATCATGTGAATAACTCATAATCATAATAGTGGTTCTAAATTCCTTTTCTCATCCAGGACGAAGATAATTTACATCACCTGTCTTTACCTGAAACATCAAATATCATGGTTATACCAAATCACAGTTCCTGTTCATAATCATACTAATAAATTCATCTTTGCAATACGGGCCAAAGATATTCATTAATAGTTCATCTTTGCACTACAGGCCAAAGATATTCAACAACTGGTAATCTTTGCACTACGGGCCAAAGATATTCAACAACAGGTCATCTTTGCACTACGGGCCAAAGATATTCAACAACAGGTCATCTTTGCACTACGAGCCAAAGATATTCATATCTCAAAGAAATACATAATCATTTCAGAATTTATATAAACCATAATTATAACCATGTTGATCAATTCACCTTTGCACTTAAGCTAAAGATATTCAATTATAAATTTAATGGTCATGATCATACCAGTCAACAATTCAACTTTGCACTACTGGCCAAAGAGAACCCATAGTCACGATCATACCAATAATCTACCCATCTTTACACTCAAGTCAAAGAGAAATATCATCATTAGGGTTATAAAAATGTTATATATGATAATAAAAACAATATAATCAACATATAGATTTAATCTCAGGAGTAAGATTCATAAATCAACGATTATTTGGTCAGAAAAAGAAACCAATTTTTTCGTAAATAGTAACTCGTGAATAGTAACTCATAAATAGTACTCCGTATTCGTATATAGTACCGTATACGTAAATAATGTCATATACGTAAATAGTGTTATATACATGAATAATGTCGTATACGTGAATAGTGCCGTATACGTGAATTATAACCCCGACATAAAAAGGTAGAAATTCCACAATAAAATCCATACCAATATTTCGGTATAATGATATTGAAAAAATAACATCATTAGGAAGAAAATAACATCCCTTACAATCCCTTAAAATCCCTTACTATAATAATGACAATATCCCTTACCTCAAAAGAGAACTATTTTCTGATAGGAATATCGGATATAAAGCCGAGGGAACCTTGCACTGAATAGCAACTCTCAAAGTATCTAAATACTCACTAAAATACGCTCGACAATATAGAGAGAAAAAGAGAGAAAGCTTATGTTTCTGGTGTGATTTTCAATTCTAACTTAGCCCTCTATTTATAGGAAAATGTTAGCACGCCGAAGCAGACTTGACCAGCTACCTGATGGCTTTACCTGCTACTATTGCCACCCACCACATTTGAAATAAAATTCAGCACATTTCTTCACCAACCACAAGTGGGGCCCACTCGATTCTATAATTTTCCACCAAAATCATTTATAAACCTAATTTTTGAATTAGTCACCTCTTAAAATTCATAAAAAATTATACGTTCATTTTTAACGGTTCAAAATTTGTGGACATATACACAACTTATATATGTATAACATATCCAAAAATCACAACGATCCAACGGTCAGATTAAAAATTATAACTCATGCAATATATCTCAAGAACAGTGATTTAATTTTTAATACCTCCATTCCCACAATAACACCTCAACATTAATTCCTTCAATTATATCCACATAAAATAAATATTTCCTTATCATATAAATCAATAATTAATTATTCACAAATAATATTACAGAATCACATTTATGACAACCATGCCGCTTCCGGAAAGTGGGGCTTTCAGATAAGGATTTCTCCTTCATCAAAAGCAATTAGGTGACCAAACCTCTCCTCGATGAAATTTCTAGACATTGCCAATAATGCTATCTAATAATATTATTCAAATAATATGAATTATTAATCTGATAATGAGAAATACAGTGCAGTAACAATTATTGAAACAACAATAATATAAAATATCAACACAAAGAATTATTGAATCAATAAAATAAAATATTGATAAAGAATTCATCGTAATAATTATTGAGTAGTACCTTCTTACGTAAGGATCAATAATTCAACAATAATGTGCAATACCGTCAAAGCTAATGCAACCATGCAACCATGCGTATCAGATTTTAACCGGGGTATTCCAATGTTGTTAATTCGTGAATAACTACATCGTTATTTATAAAACTCAAACACTGTCGTTTTCTTCATCCGACAATTATCCGTTATTGGGCCCACAAATGGCTGTGCTGTCATACGAATATTTCCCAACAGAAAGAATATTCCACGACCAAACGAATATTCCCCGACACAATGAATATTTTATAACCACTTGCTTATTTTGAAAAAATTTCACATATCACCCTTAACTTTGCTTTTTATCAATTAAACCATTTACTGAAAGGTAATTATAAGAAAAATTGAATACTTTTATTTCATAAAATTCGGGGTTTTACACAAAGCATCTTCAAGAAAATAATGTACAAAGCAGTGCCGAATTATTCATGGGCATGGGAGCCATCTAAGGAAATCCAAACACCGTGAATAAATTTACAAGCTGCTTACAGCTAAAAATGTCCATCAGGGGAACCGAATCTAGATTCAGTAAACTAAATCTGTGATCACATGATTCCTAGGCTCACATAATGCCACAATTTATATGAACAGTAGTAAGCAGCTAAATATATAAAAGAATATATATATATATATATATATATATATATATATATATATAGTCATGATCAACCACTACGAAGCACCTTCATGGGGGATCAGAAATGTAAATATATAAAAGCGGTAAATATATATATAGAGACATGATCAACCACCACGAAGCACCTCCATGGGGGATCAGAAATATAAATAAAGCTGTAAAAACAAGATCAACCACCACGAAGCTCCTCCATGGGGGATCGAAAATGTAAATAAAGCTGTAAAGATGATCAACCGCCACTAAGTAAACTCCAGGCGGGACGAAATGTAAAGAAAGCAGTAAAAACAATCAACCGCCACGAAGTAAACTCCAGGCGGGACAAAATGTAAATATATATATATATATATATAAAAGTATTAAAAGCACCGGATGTAAAATCCAGGCTCATCGAATAGAGTTCGACCACCGTTCATATATATGTATATATATAAACAAATTAACCCTCCAGATGTCGATCCAGGCTCATCGAATAGAGTTCGACCACAATATATATATATATATATATAGAAAATAAACTCTCCGGACGTGAGTCCAAGCTCAATCGAGGCATAACTCGATAATGTTAGTCTATATATATATATATATATATATATATAAGTATGTATATATATATATATATATACAAACTGAAATAAAACCACGGACTGAAGTCCGGGCATACACACACAACACGACTCTCAACGTGAAGAACGGTGTGTGCAAATATTAAGATAAAGGCTTTAAGGCGTGTAAGAAGGCTTACAGTGGACTGCCAAAGAAGACTTCAATAAATTTAAAGGGATGAACACTCGACTCCCACCGGTAAAAATATAGCAATATATAATCTCACAAGTGTTTAAAATGAGAAAGCACTCAATTTATAGTGTTTACAGAGCAAATTAGACAGGACTTCCTCGCCTTTTTTCTTTGCAAAATGGCTGCCCCAAGCCCTTTATTTGTAGAGGGGGAGCCACAGTGTACTGCTGGCAGACTGTGATATGCACTGCGGATCGCCGGGGGTGCCCCGGGTTCTACGGGTCCTATCATCTCAAAGTACGTGCACGCATGCAATGTGTTATCCGCTTGAACTATTGAAACTTCAATTCGAGCATCCGATCAAGGTGTATAAGACCTTTTACGACATGCTATTGTCGAGAGCTACACAATGACATGGGTTTAGAGGTTGTACGAAGTCAGGAAGATGGGAGCATGCCCTATGTCTTCAAGCTTCAAATTCTATCCGGTGTGCTGTCTTGTGCGGTAGTCACTCGGGATTGGCTTTCTTTGGTTCTTGTAGGAAAATGTTGTGTAGAATGTATGTATGTTGTTGTTAAGATGGCGCGATGTGGGTTTGAGATGGCAAAATATGGTCTTTCCCTTCATCGGGGTTATCTACGGTTTGAGCTATTTTAACGGTTGTTGGTCAGAGTTATCTCTAAGATTGGACTGCTGCAGGTGTTGACTATCCTCAGTGTTGTTTCTGAGATGTGCCTAACTTCCCGGGGTTATATTCAGACTTGGTAGATGAGTGCCTCGGGGCTTTGCCGAGTGTTTGAAGTTGTTTGCATAAGCTTTGAAACACGCATTTTCGGGGTTATCTCCAACACTACAACTGTATGCCTCGGGGTTATCTCTGAGGTTGATACTGTCTTTCTCGATGTTGTTTCTGAGACTGAGACTGAGTAACTCTGTGTTATCTCTGAGATGAAATGGTCTTCTCTAGTGTGTGTTTCGGTATTTGAACGACACTCCTCGGGGTTATCTCTGAGGTTTAAACTGAAACTCCATGTGTTATTTCTGGGGATGAGGTTAAAACTTCCGGTGGTATTTCCGGGTCTGAGCTGGATATCTCGGGGTTATCTCCGAGATGGTAATACTGAATATCTCTGAAAGACGATTCTGGGTTATCTCTGAAAGACGATTCTGCCCTCCTACTATGTTAGTAACAGGCATGCAGAAAATTTTGAGTGTCTACAGATGCCCCTCTTTATCATATTCATGCAATCCAATGGCACGGATAGGATTAAAAATCCTAGACACTTGAAATGCAACAAGAAAATCATGATGCAATGTACGGCAGCATGATGAAAATGTATGTGGTTTGTTGGATTGTACTCCAACATGGTGGGATGATTGTCGGCTCCTCGCTTGACTTCTATCGGGAACAGACGTATCTCTCATGTACAAGAGACTTTGTGGGGATGCATTTGATCTGTTGAGGATGTGTATAACATATTCCATCATCGGTCCTCCCCGATGAGGATGCTCTGTTGGGTTTGCCTAACCCTCGCTAACATTAACATCAACGGATGAAATCCCTGCTGGGGATAAATGCCAAGGCTGTTTGACCTCTGTTGACATGTGCATCAACTGATGAAAAAATTAGATGGCTTTTGATGCTTCGATGGGTTTAACTTCCATCGGCTAAAGTAACGTCAAGGTTGCTTGACGTTCATTGACATGTGTATCAACGATTGAAATCATTAGATAGCTTCCGACGCTTCGTTGGATTTACTTGCCAACGATTGAAATAACGTCAAGGTTACTTGACCTTCATTGACATGGCATCAATGGATGAACCACATGATACCCCCGCCGGGGACTCTATATTTAGACAGATGAAAATGCCTGATACCCCCGCCGGGGATATGTACTTTGACATACCAAAACGCGTGATACACCCGCGCGGGGAAACTACTTGAGAATGCGTGATGCCCCCGCCATGGATTTGTACTTTAGAATGTGTGATGCCCCCACCGGTGATTTGTACTTGAGAATGCATGATGCCCCCGCAGAGATTTGTACATTAGAATGCGTGATGCCCCCTCCGGGGATTTGATCTTTGGAATTATGACCCCAAACTTACAGCATTTGACATTTTTGAGGTATTGCCAAATGTGATTTGCAACTACTGAGATCATCGATATAGTATACCCTGTATTTGGGCGAATACCAATGAATGATATGAAAGGAACATTTTGGCCCAGGAAAACTAAGATTCCAGGCTATTCTGCTCAATCGTGTGGCATTTTTATCCCTGATTTAATCTTTTCAGCTTGTGAGAACTCCTTTCCAACTCAAACTTGACCAAGCCGGAGGGGTGGAACCCATGTAGAGGAGCCGCAGGTACACCTGCTGCAGTCGCAGGTGGACCTATGGCCAGCCGTGGATGTCCTTAAATGGGCTGGTTGCTTTCACGAGTCATTTTTAAGTTGCCCCTCGAAGGAAATCTAAGAGCTCTTCTTAAGATCTGCTGAGTTCGAGCGTCTTTCTGCAAATTCTGTCACCATACAAGTGTTCTACACTATCATGGTAACGTATGCATATCTTTTTTTCCAGTTTTTATCCGTTGAAAAATGACTTTTTATATGTAATGCGACTAAACACATAGTGGTGAATATGCATGCTCATATGTTTTGATAAAAAAATGTTTAACATAGTAAATGTTAGTATAAAACTATAATGGACATAATGATGTGAAAATTTTTGACTTTTGAAATAGTCAAATTGACACCTTTTTCTGTTATTTCTGATCCTATTTGAGGACAAATGAGCAAAGGTGATAATGCAAAGTAATCCTAGTAATTAGGCTACACTTATGGATTGATGACCTTGACTTTTTAATGCATATAGTATGTATATGACTGTGGGCAGGTGTGCTACTAAATGGCCACCTAGTCATGCCTATGTGCATGTGGATAGTCCTATTTATAGAGGAAACTATGGCAAAAATTTTCCAAAATGTAGGCATTAGATAGTCATGTATTTTTAACTCTACTGTAGACGTATGTTAAAATAATGCATGCATGCATGTAGTCATAAAATCCATTTTGAAAAGCTCCAGGTTAGAAAATATCACACCCTATATGAGGTGATTTAGAGACTTGTTGTCTAGATATTATGGATTTGGATCAGCCAAGTAGTTCCGCAGGACCACTTCAAGTGTGCGGAGGAGGGCTTCCGAAGTGCCTCGACCCCGTTCTGTTAGAAAGCTTCATCGTCTGGCGGAGGCGGTGATACGTCCTGTCCGTGTTGATGTGCCGGATGCACTACAAAAAAATGGGCCTTTAGCAACGATTTTTTGGGCAACGACTTTAAAAGTCATTGCTAAAAGTATATTTTAGCAACGAAATTTGACCTTCGTTGCAGATTGTGTTAGGCTTTCACTTTTTTCAACGAAATTCATAAGTCGTTGCAAAATTTCGTTGCCAATTCATTGGCGAGAAAAAATTTCGTTAGAAATTCGTTGCAAAATTTTCGGCCACTTGATTTCCCGTCATCGTGGGCAACAAAAGTTTTTTTGTTGCTAAAAATGGGGCTTTAGCAACGATTTTTCAAGCAACAACTTTATAAGTCGTTGCTAAAAGTGTATGTTTAGCAACGAAACTTGTCCTTCGTTGCAGATTGTGTCAGGCTTTCACTTTTTGCAACGAAATTCATAAGTCGTTGCAAAATTTGGAAACAAAATTCGTTAGAAATTCGTTGCAAAATTTCTAACCACTTGATTTCTCCTCATCGTGGGAAACGAAGGTTTTTTTGTTGCTATATTTCATTGCCTAATATGGACCACATTCATTGGCACCAATTTTTATTTTCGTTGCATATCTTATACAACTTTTTGCAACGACTATTAAAATGTTGCCTTAAATTAAGATAATCCCAATAAGCATGTTTTTGTAAGACCATATTCAGTATTCGGAGAATTGTCAAAAAATATTCGTATTTAATATTTAAAAATTATGTCCAAATGCGAAACATATTCGAACCTATGACCTATCATTTGAAACTTTGGTCATTTAACCGCTGGAGCAACACAAGTTATCTGTTAATATCTTGCAAGGATTAATATTTATATCAAAATATGAGATTTCCCCCATATATTCATTTCTTCTCCTTCACTACATACCATTAATATAATCTCAAGAAGTTATATACTACAATAATAATAATAATAATTACAATAATAATAATAATAATAATAATACTAATAAAAACAACAACAACAACAACAACAATAATAATAATAATAATAATGACAATAACAATAAAGTTGCACCAATGGTGTGGAAGTTTTTTTTAACTCCCATTTTTCAATTTCTCCTTTTTCTTGACTTGTAATTTTTTTTTATAATCAAATATTAATTTCTATTTATATCTTGAATTAGAGGGTTTTGGCAATGACTTATAAATTGGTTAAACTAAGTTATAAGTGATTTGTTATTATTTAGTGTTTGCAATAACTTAAATTGTAACTTTTTTTTACTTATAAGTCATAAAAAAATTTCATGCTTGATGTGCTATATTTTTACTATTATTACTACTATTACTATTACTATTACAATTATTATAATTATTATTATATTTAATATTATTATTACTATTATTATTATTATTACTATTACTATTAATTATTATTATTATTATTAATTATTATTATTATTATTAGAATAATTATTACTATTATTATAATTTCTATTATTATTATTATTATTATTGTTGTTGTTGTTGTTGTTGTTGTTGTTGTTGTTGTTATTATTTTTATTATTATTGTTATTATTATTATAATAACAATAATTATTACTATTATTATTGTTATTATTGTTATTATTGTTGTTATTATTATTACTATAATAATAATTATTATTATTATAATAATAATAATTATTATTATTATAATTATAAGAATAATTATTACAATAATTATGTGACGCCCCCAAAATAGGGTATACATCACCCATCTTGAGTCGCCAGATACATGGTACAAAATTCAAATACAGCTTAATAATATAACTGTCGTGTACAATATGACAAAACATAAACTGTGAGTTTGAATACAAATATTATCTACTAGAGAGTATACAAATTCAAAAGGTGTCATCATTATAATTATTATCACACTATTTCACAGAATAGTGAGGACTACTAATGCACCATCTAAGACCATCACTTCGTTCTTCGACTCGTTCCAGCTATATTCTCATTTCCTGAAGAGAACAGTGAAAGAAAGGGTGAGCTCAACTAGCCCAATAAGAAATATTATGACTAAGATATTGCAGAATAAATTATCATTAGCCTTAAACAGTGTTAAACTGATACAATATAACAAACATCAAGTTTAACTGCAGCGGAACAAGCAATCCATTAAAAGAGTCAAGTAGGGAATAAAATCTACTATCTTCTATGATTTAAAAGGTTTTTCATGACTTTTATCGCTGGGACTCAACTTAATAAATAATTCACATCATCGAATCACCCCTGCACTACGGCCAAGGATATTCTTTAGTATCACGACCACGAAATATCCATGCACTACGGCTTAAGATAATCATGTTTTAATCAACGGTCCTGATCATGCCATAAAAAAAATTCATCTTTGAACTACGGCCAAAGAGAATCCATAGCCATAATCATACCAAAAACTGTCCATCAATGCACTAAGGGCCAATGAGGACTTTTTCCACATCATTTGTAACATTACTACATGATTACAATCAATAATCTCTCGATTCATAGTCATACAAAGTCCATCTATGCACTACAGCCACGTATTGACTTTCAACAAAATATAAACATGAGGATGATGACAATGATATAAGAATTCAATAAAACAAGTTCAAGAATTAATTTATCTACGAACTGATAACGTCCAAATTGTCAACATGATACTGCTTTGTAGAGTAAAATTCAAGAATGCTCAGAAGAATATTTCCATAAAAAGATATTAGAAGAAGCGCAAATACCAAGGATATTCCACTAATTTCATGGAGTATAGAAGTCAAAACTTTAACCAACTAAGTATAATAAAGAATGGAATAACAAAGAAATCACCATGCATGCGGTACTTTGCATAGACAGGTTATTCCAACAGAATAATAATTAACTAAATCAGGTCATGCATAAAGCACCGACAGGATGTTCCAACAGAATAATAAAGAACGGAATAATAACAAAAATCACCATGCGTGCAGTGCTTGCGATAGACAAGGTTATTCCAATGTAATACCAATAAAGACGGAACCAGTCCCACGTAAAACACACGAGATAGGATATTCCAAATGTAATAATAATAAAGATTTTAACCCGGATCCGTAGAAACGCATGCATGTGATATTCCAATGTAATAATAAAGAATGAAATAACAGAAGAATTTTATCAAGTATAGGGTAGACCGCGTATACAGGTTATTCCAACGGAATAATAAAGAATGGAATAACAGAAGTTCTCTTCATGAATACAAAAGAAATAATACTCCCTACGAGTACAACAAATAATATCCCCTATCTTAGAAAGAAGAGTACTGGATATAAAAGTATTGAAGTAGCAGAACACTTTTCTTCTTTCTCTCTATAGTTTCTCTCTCTAGAGTTTCAGTGAATTCGTAAGAAATAATGAAGGAATGAGCTTCTATTTATAGAAAAATGGACTGCATAGTAACTAACTCATGAACGGTCCAGATTGATTTACTTTAATCTAATAGTTCATATTTAAAGCAAAATCTTTTAAATAAAATATAATATATTCTATTTATAATCTAATAAAATGAATAACTTTATAAAAGATTTTACTATGCAAACACTGTGCAGGCACTATGCAAACACTATACATAATAAAATATAATATATTCTAATTATTGTCTAATAAAACAAATAACTTTATAAAAGTATTTTGTTTTATATAAAAGATTTTACTATACAAAACACTCTCTAAAGACTATGCATAATAAAATATAATATATTCTATTTATAGAATAATTTATTAAAGTATTCATTTTATATAAAAAGATTTTACTATGCAAAATACTATACAGACACTATGCATAATAGAATATAATATATTCTATTTATAGAATAACTTTATAAAAGTATTCTATTTTATTACATTAATAATACCAATAAAACAAAACCGAAAGTGACTTATCACGTAAGCATCAATAATCAATACCGTGCTACTATGCAACCACGCCAGACATCGTATTTTTTACTACCGAATAGTTCAACAAGATTAACTGTAAAACTTCCACCGTTATTTTCATAAAATATTTTTTGTCGCTTTCTCATTCCGACAATAATTTCGCTAGGGGTCCACTAATGATTGTCTTGCTGCATCTAATATTCCCTGATAAAACAAATATTCTCCGACCAATCGAATATAATATGACAACTTGCATACTTTGCAAAATTTATAAATACTACCCACAACTATAACATTATCTCAAATCCACACCATAATATTAAAAAAATATTTCGAGAAAATTAAATCTTTATTCATAAAATCTAGGGTCTCACAAATTATAATAGTACTAATAATAAAAAAGACTGTCCCGACCCGCGGGCTTTTTAAAAAATAAAATAAAATAATGCTCTCCTTGAGAATTGAACTCTAGACCTCCAACACTCCTTAAATAAATGCTCAAACCAACAAAGCTATAAGGATTTTTTATTATAAAGTCAGTTACCCGACACTAAAATACTAAAAATACTAATTACATATTTACATCAAATACTAAAAATACTAATTAAAAAAATACTAAAATACTAAAAAAATCAAATTAAAAAATACTAAAATTCAAAAAAATACTAAAATTCAAATTATTTTGTTAATTAATCAAAAGAACAAAAATTTAAATTACATCATTAAAATACTAAAATCATAACATATTTACATCATTTATATCATAACATAACATATTATCATAATTACATCATTTACATCATATTTACAACATTTAATCAAAAATACTAAAATTCAAATAGTAAAATACTAAAATTTTACTCAAATACTAAAATTTTACCATAGTTGTATAACATATCAAAATACTAAAAATCACTTACGACACTAAAATACTAATTATATATTTACATCAAATACTAAAAATACTAATTAAAAAAATACTAAAAAAATCAAATTAAAAAATACTAAAATTCAAATTATTTTGTTAATTAATCAAAACAACAAAAATTCAAATTACATTATTAAAATACTAAAATCATAACATATTTACATCATTTATATCATAATTTATATTAATTTTTCTTGTAACTCGTTATTTTACATATATACTTTTTGACAAGGGATAGGCAAGGAATCGAAATCGCTCCCGAAATTATTCCAAAAATCGACCAAACTGCACCGATTATGTCGCGCCAATGGTTTCGGTATAGACCAATTAAGTTGCACCAATATTGGTGTGTAAGTTCTTTTTTAACTCCCCCTTTTCGAATTCTCCTTTTTGTTGACTTGTAAATTTTTTTATAATCAAATATTAATTTCTCTTTATATCTTGAATTAGAGGGTATTTGGCAATGACTTATAAGTTTGTCAAACTAAGTTATAAGTCATTTGTTATTATTTAGTGTTTGACAATAACTTAAATTTTAACTTTTTTTTTCTTCATATAAGTCATTATTAAATTTTTTCATGCTTACATGTATATATTTATTATGTATTAGATAAATTTTATTACCATATATATATATATATATATATATATATTCTTTTCAAAATTTCTTGTCAAACTAAATAAAATACTAAACAAATCTCAACATTAAACTAAATATATATAAAGTAACTATGAATATATATATATATATATATATATATATAAACAAATATTCATATAAATATTTATAAATTTATCTCTAAAATATTCCTATAAATATTTATAAAAAAATATCACAGCTAGGTTTCGAACCTAAGACCTATGGGTTATTGGGCCATTAAGCTACCACTGAGCCATTCTAATTTATTAGTTAACTAAACTACCACCATAACGTATAGCAGTAGACAGTGTAGCACATTACCAAATGAGGGACAAATGAGTAATTTCTCATGTCGCTACAGCCTGTAGCTGCAGGGGAAAATCCATTTCAATCTGTGTCATCCAATGTTGCGATCAACGGTATAGATTATGGTTGTTGAAATAGTACCTATGAAACCCCAGATTTTATGAATAAAGATTTAAATTTATCGAAATATTTTTTTTAATATTATGGTGTGGATTTGATATAATGTTATAGTTGTGGGTAGTATTTATAAATTTTTCAAAGTATGCAAGTTGTTATAAAATATTCGATTGGTTGGGGAATATTCTTTTTGTCGAAGAATATTCGTACGACGACACAATCATTGGTGGACCCCATAACGGAAGTATTGTCGTAGTTAGAAAATGACATAATTATATTTTTATAAAAATAACGGCGGAAGTTTTCCTGTTAACTGTTGAACTACCCGGTAGTAAAAGTATTGTAATACGCGTGGTTGCATAGTTGCGCACGGTATTGATTATTGATGCTTACGTGAGAAGTCACTCAGTTATACTCAATTATTGCTACAGTAATTGATGCATCATATCTCTCATATTATTGATTCGATTATTGTCATAGTATTATCTGCATAATATGTTATTTTATTAAATCAATAATTGAGACGACAAAGTTATTCATATTATTAAATTGCAATATTTACAATGTCTAGAAGTTCTGTCAAGGAGAGGTTTGGTCACCTAATTGCGCGCCAATAGGGAGAAATCCTTATTGGAAAGCCCCCTCTTTCTTGGGAACGACCTAGTTGATAAATAGTGTGAGTTATAATATTAATGACGAATGTTATTAGAATTGAAGTTGTGTCCGGAGATGAATTTGGAGACGCGGACGTAATATTTGAGTCCGAAACGATGAAATTAGTAAAAATAGTCTATAAACACAAAATTTTCAAGAATTTACTATTTGGTCAAAAAGTCAACAGTTGACTTTTTCGGGAAAAGTCAAACTTTGAAATTTCAAAATTTATATTTTTGATAAAAATGGTTTCATTGTGTTGGAATTATTTGTGTTAGTGAAAATCGACAATTATTTCGATAATAATTTATGTCTGGAGGTTATATTGACCAATCGGGTATTTAACCGGATAAATGAGCAATTGATTGTTATTATTTCACATGATTATAAATATTTGTTCACATGTGTATACTATTGTTTCACATTCTTGTTGCTATTAGGGGAGTTGGTGCAAGATTGATAATACTTGAATGACTAAGTTAAAAATGGTGGTATAGATGGAGGTATTATACTGTAATTCGTATTTTCAGATTTCTAGAACTATTGATTCACATAATTTACTATTGAATCACATTATTTATTATTAGGGGAGGTGGTGCAAGTTTGATAATACTTCCATGACTAAATTACAAATAAAGGAAAAGTTGGAGGTATTGTACTGTAATTTTTCGAGCCCCAAAACGTGCAATTATCGAAACTATATTTTTCTATAAATAGAAGCTCATTCTTCCTTCATTTATCACCAATTCACAAAAGCTTTAGAACGATTATTATAGAGAGAAATTATAGAAAGAAGAAGAGAAGTCTGCTACCTCACTATTCCAATATCCAGTTTTTCTAAGGTAGGAAATATTATTTGTTGTACTCGTAGGGAGTATTATTTCTTTCTTATCCATGAAGAGAACTTCTGTTATTCCATTCTTTATTATTCTGTTGGAATAACCTGCATACGCGGGCTACTCTATACTTGGTGAAATTCTCCTGTTGTTCCATTCTTTATCATTCTGTTGAACATCCCGTCTGCAAGTTCTCACTACTTCCGGACTCGTTCTGCTTTTATTATTCTGCTGAAACATCCTGCATGCATGCGTTTCTGTGGGACTGACTGGTTCCGTCTTTATTATTTTGTTGGAATATCTTGTATGTGCGTTTTACGCCGGACCTGATTCCGTCTTTATTATTTTGTTGGAATATCATGTCTGTGCGTTTTACGCCGGACCTGATTTCGTTATTTATTATTCTATTGGAATAACCTGCATGTGCGGTCTATCGCATGCCTGGTGATTTCTTTTGTTATTCCATTCCTTATTATACTCAATTGATTAAATTTTTGACTTCTATACTCTATGAAATTAGTGGAATATCCTTGATATTTGCGTTTCATCCAAAGATCTTTCATGGAAATATTCTTCCGAGCATTCTTGAATTTTACTCTACAAAAGCAAAGATCATGTTGACAATTTGGGCGTTATTAGTTCCCGGATAAAATAATTCTTGAACTTGTTTTATTGAATTCTTATATCATTGTCGGCATCCTCATGTTTATATTTTGTTGAAAGTCATCTCGTGGCCTATAGTGCATAGATGGACTTGGTATGATTATGACCGAGGATTATTCAATTGTAATCATGACCATAATGTTACAAATGATGTGGTAAAAGTCCTTATTGGCCCGTAGTGCATTGATGGACGATTGTTGGCATGATCATGACAATTATTGAATACACAAATATTCTTGGCCCAGTAGTGCATGGATAATTGGGGTCGTGATACTAAAGAATATCCTCGGCAGAAAGTGCAGGGTGATTCGATGATGTGGATTATTTATTAAGTCGAGTCCCAATGATAAAAGTGATGAAAACCTTTAAATCTTAAAAGATAGTAGATTTTATTCTCTACTCGACTCTTTTTAATGGATTGCATGTTCATCCGCAGCTTAAACTTGATGGTTGTTATATTGTATCGCTTTAACAATCATTAAAGGCTAACGATAATATATTCTCGCATTATCTTAGTCATAATATTTCCCATCGGGCTAGTTGAGCTCACCCTTTTACTTTTATTGTTCTCTTTAGGAAATGAGAACGTGGCGAGGACTAGTCGGGAGCGGAGTGACGGACGGATAAGCATTAGTAGTCCTCACTATTCAAAGGAAATAGTGGAAAATAAATGTAATAATATTGAATTTGAGTTTGAATATTGCCTGCATTTACAATATTTGTATTAAAACTCACCGCTTATGTTTTGTCGCACTTTACACGATAGTTGTATAATTAAGTTGTATTTGTATTCTGTACCATGTATTTGACGACTCAGAATAGGTGATGTATACCTATTTTGGGGGCGTCACAGTACCTGTGTCAATCGATTGCCAAGAATGGGGGCCAATATATATATATATAGTCGTGTATATTCTATTTGTGCACAGTCTATCAAAACTGCGTCGTTTTGGCATATTTTTATTATTTCTGATTTGGGAGACTAAAGTAATCTAATATACTAAAGTAAGTGTAATTACTGTCGCTACAATTTGTAGCGGTAAGACTTTTATTTTTTCAATCTCAACCATTAATTATATTGATCAATGATAGAAAACGATGAAGATTATGGTTGCTAGAATAGAACTCCTAACAACAGGTTGCCATGAATTGGAATTGGAATATATATATATATATATATATATATATATATATATATATATATATATATATATATATATATATATATACGGATCCAAATTCTACGCCGGACTGGAGTAAAAGAAGGACCAATTTTTTTTTTTTACTTTTTTGCTTTTTTTTAAAAATAACTAAAAACAAATAATTAATATTTTATGTAATTGAAATTTTTTCATAATAAAGTGTTTTGGGGGTGATTTGGGTACGTATAACAAAACATGGTGATTTAGGTACGTATACCACCATTTTTTGGTATTGGTATTCAAATCACCCCCAAAACATTGTATTATGGAAAAATTTCAGTTCCATAAAATATTAAATACTTTTTTTTAGTTTTTTTATTAAAAAAAAAAAATAAAATAAAATAGTCCGCATCGGATAAAATACTGCGTCCTGGACCGAATCGAACTCTCTCTCTCTCTCTCTCTCTATATATATATATATATATATATATATATATATATATATATATAAAAAATACTTTTTACCCCAACGCCATTGTAGTGTTTTAGTGTTTTAATATGAATATTTTTTTGTTATTGTATTGACTAAAATTAATATAAATTTTGCATTCATATATAGTTTCTTACTCATGTTTGGGTTTTTAATCTACCCAAACGTCTCTTATTATAGGTGTGGTCATTGTAGGTGGGTTTTTTACTGTGTTCATTTCATCTCCATTTCAGGTAATTCCCAATTTCCCATATTCAATTTGGGTTTGGCATTTCTAGCCCTTTTTTAATCTTATTTTTTTTTCATTTTTTTTAGTATTTGTTGATAGAGGGTTTACCTAAATTGTTTTTTATTTTTTAATTTAAGACATAATTTAAACTTATAAAGTTTTTTTTTGTTTTTTTTTCTATTTTGTTGATTAATAGTTGTAGCTTTTTCTTTGCTCTGTGACTTTGGCGGCTAAGTTGAGAGGGACACTGAAATTTCTTTCTGAGGTGTGTATGTAGTGCCTTTTGTTTTAAATAATAAATATTAGCTGTATTAATTTGTTTTTATATAAAGGGAGAAGGAGGGTGATTTTCATTTGTGGGCAGTGCAGGTTTTATGTTGTTTAATTGAAGAAGTTGAGTTCTTTGTTGGTTGATTTGAATTAGGAGTTTCTTTGACTAAAAGATTGGTGAGGCTAGTGGCGTAATGTTCAGATACTGGGTTCTTGGTGTTGAAGTTGGTGAAGATTTTAGGGATGGAAATATATTTTTGAAGAAAATCTTTTGAAAGAATTCTAGAATTTGATACTTGAGTTGTTTTTGTTTTCTTAAATTTGAAAATGGTATACCCTTTTTCTTCTAAAGAAAATGGTATTAATTACTGGGGTTCTCCAAGAACTCAGATAGATGGTATTACATCATTGGATGGTGTGACAAGGTATTCTACGCTGGAAGATCAATTTAACAACGTTGCAGACCTCATGAATTTCGATACATATGCCGGATGGTTCAGCAGTCCCTCAATGGCAGATCAGATGTCTGAGTCTTATTCATTTGCATCTCTTGACTTGGTGTCCACAAATTGCCCGCCCTTAGATCAATTGAAGTTCAGTCAATAAAGCTGTGCGAGATTTGGCGTGGCCGATGGCGTTGTGGTTAGAAGTTCGGTTAGTACTGGCAAAAAAATGGCTTTTCAGCAGATGGATCCCCAGTTTGGTTTTTTGTTGAATCCTGTGGATGGGGAGGGCTCAGGTGCAAAAAGAAGTAGCACTTCTTGTCAGCGAAACAACATTATGGATGTGGGGAATTGGTTTATCCCTCGGCCACTTGAGCGACCGCTAGCAAAAAAGATGCTCAGTGCATTATCTTTGTTTCAGGAGTCATCTGGTGGGGGAATTTTGGCCTAAGTTTGGGTACCCATTAAGCATGGGGATCACTATAGGTTAAGCACTTCTGAATAGCCCTACTTGCTTGATCAGATGCTGTCAGGATATGGTGAAGTTTCTCGAGGATTCACCTTTGCTGTAGAAGCGAAACCAGGGTCACTTCCTGGGCTTCTTGGCCGTGTATTTGCCTTCAAAATACCGGAGTGGACCTCAAACGTAAGATACTATAATGAGAATGAATACTTGCGGGTAAATCACGCAGTAAACCATGAAGTCCGCGGATCTATTGCCTTACCTATATTCAGCAGTGATCTGTTGGAAAAGTCATGTTGTGCTGTGCTGGAACTTGTCACTTTGAAAGAAAAATCCAATTTTGATTCAGAGATGGAGCACGTCTGTCGTGCATTCAAGGTTAGTTCTCCAGTTTAATGTCTTTAAAACTTGTAAGTACACATTCTATATTTAAGGTTGTGCTATTAAGCCAACTGAGAAGAAAAATCATCGTAGCTTCTATTAAACCAACCTTTCCGAATTCTAGTTAGTGCTAAAACTTTTTTTTATTTAATATTTGTCATGTCTATTAACCATTATTAATAGAAAAGGAGAAATATATGGCACTTTCAGAATGGTGAACTGAACTTGTTGAACTGTTACTTCAAAGGTTTTAACTGTGTTTGGACCCCCACATAACGCAAGGTCAGAATGATTGCAATGATTCGTCCTTCCATTTTAACTTACTAACTTGTGAGTTGTCTTCTTTATTAGATTCTTGGCAGTTGTTTATAACATGTTAAACCAGTCCAGTAAAGGTTTGAGTTTTGGGTTATGCCCCTTATGTGAGTTTCCAAAATAAGTGACAGTTTTACATAAATATAAAATAAAAATTTGTCAGTACAGAGTGGATTGAGACGGGTAGAAACATGAGAACAAAATGTGTATGTTTTGGTATTTCTAGTCTGCAGCAGTATTATGGATCTTCCTTTTTTTATTGATAAGTATCTGTTATGCCTTTTTCTGGATAAGTCTCTGTTATGGATCAGCCTTAGACGAATCGCTTCATCTGTCACTTTCTGAAATTTTATCTTGAAATTTGTCATCCTTGATATGACACAGTTCTTCCGCAATTTCTGTAAACAATAAAATATACAAAACATTAAAAGAAAATGTATTATCAATATCCACATGAGTAATCATTTTATAATTTATACTTTAGTGGCCTATCAAAGTTAATTATTGGTTTTATTGCGAATAATGTCTTTTGTATCTTTACTCCTAACCCTGAAATCTGCAGGCTGTGAATCTAAGGAGCACTTCACCTCCTCAATTTTATCCCCAGGTTTCAATCAGTAAATTTTATTTTGTCATTTCAACAAATGATAGTTAGATCGGATAAAAGAATTCCTCAACGATTCTTCTGAGTAATTTTTGTAATCTGAAATTATAATTTTTCTAAGTCATCTATTATTTTGCAGTTCCTATCAAAGAATCAAAGGGCTACTTTGGGTGAGATAGCTGATGTTTTACGAGCTGTATGCCATGCACATAGATTGCCACTTGCTCTAACACGGATTTCATGTACTTACAATGCGAGAAGTGGTGATGAAATCATTGAAGTACATGTTAGAGGGTATAATACAAGTGCAAACGAGAAATGTATACTTTGTATTGAGGATACGGCTTCTTATGTGAATGATAGAGAAACACAAGGATTTGTGCATGCTTGTGTTAAACACTATCTTCAAGAAGGGCATGGTATTGCTGGAACAACATTTCAATCCAATCATCCTTTCTTCTTCCCAGATGTAAGGGAATATGATATATTAAATTTAGTTGTTTGGTTGGCCTATGTTATCTAACTGTAGTAAATTAGTTACTACTTTATGGAGTTTAGTTTTTCATCAAGTTTATTTTGTTTCAATGGGCCTTTTAATTGTCTTAATATCTTCAATAACTGGCCTGGTATATTCGACCTAAAACTACACAAGTTATTTTTGTGAACTTCAAGGACTTGTACTATTACAATGGGAGCAAGCTCCCTTTTGCTACTGCTCAGATTGGTCAGGCTTTTAGGAATTAGGTACCAAATACTCCCCTAATAGATTGTTGTTTGATGGCTTATATGGTCATGTGGCTATAAATGTTAATGGATTCATTATTTATTTGGAATTTTATTTGTTAACTAACTTGCTTAATTTTTGTTATTATTGAGGTGAGTGGATCAGTTGCCTCTATGCTCTTGTTACATACAAAAGATCAACTGCCTTACAATACTGGGTATCAAATTTCCGTACTACGTTTACGGAAGACAAGGAACTAAATTATGAAGTGTACTCTCTATATATGTAGATATATACTTTGATTGAAGAACTGTGGTAGCTTTAGATGGTTAATTGTAAAGATAATGAATGATTATGTAGTGGATGATTTTATTAAGTTAATAATATTTTAGTTTTTTGTATTTTTGCCATTATTTGCTATGGGGGCATTGAGCTAGTCAGGTACACAAAAAGAATGTCAAATTTTGATTCGGCAACGATATAATTCGTTACCAAAGCATTGAACAAGTTTTAATATTGCAACAATTTTTTATACATTTAGTAACAAATTTTTGTTGCTAATGGTATTAAAAATTTTATATTTGGCAACAAAAAATTAACCTAATAACAGCGAAGAGGATATTGTTGCTAATACTAAAATAAAAAGGCAACATTTTTTATTATTGCAAATCATATCAACTTTCGTTGCACATATAAAGAAATGGCAACATATAATGTCGTTGCTAATTGACGACTTTCATTGCTATTGAAAAATAACTAGCAACAAACATTTTCGTTGCTGATTCAGCATAATGTCGTTGCCAAATAATATAATCAAAGAACGAAAAATCGCTAAAAAACTTTACATTCCGCAATGAAAGCAAGCTTAGGCAACAATTTTCATAATTTACTGCAACGAAAAATGTCGTTGCAAAATGATGTCAATTGCAACAAAAATGCATGGTCGTTGCAAAAAAAAAAAGAGTTCATTTCGTTGCCAATTAGCAGGCTTTTGCAACGAAATGGGATTTTTAGCAACTAAATTTTAATTATTCTGCAATAATATATTTTGTTGCTAAATGATCGATGTCTCTATACGAAAGCCAAATTGCGTTGCAAAATGTATTACTTTTGGCAACGAAAAAAATACGTTCGTTGCGGAATAATTAGCAACGCTCATTGCGCAACGAAAGACGCAACAACAATAAAGTCGTTGCCAAAACCATTTTGCAACGAAATTTGGCATCTTTAGCAACGAAAATCGGTTGTTGCTTAAGCCCCATTTTTTGTAGTGATGTCGAGGATGAGGAGGAGGATGTACAGGTAACGGCTCCAGCTCTTGCTGCTCATATTCCCCGTAGGGATTTCCCAGACATTCAGGTGGCTATTCCAGATCTTCTGGGTGATTTGAGTCGCCACACCTCAGTTTTCTTGCATGCAAATGAGGTAAAAGGTGGATTTGATAATCCTTTTTTCCAATTGAGGAGGAGAAAGGATTTTGACATTGATTTGAATGTAATGCAGGTTCCCGGCTTTACACAGCCTCTAGGGAACTGGTTCAGCATACACTCCTTGTATCAGGCTCTGCATCTAGATTATAGAGGTATAGTGCATGATTAGGGCTTTGGGGTGTTTTTTTCCATTCTACCCCATCGTTGTCCTTGGGGTTACCTCAGGGCATTGTCTGAGCGTTGGTTTCACCAGAATCAGTCTCTCTATTTGTTAGACTGTGAGGTGATGATGACGTCGATGAATTGAAAATTTATCACCGGTATGGAGTTTGGAGGGGGGCCAGTGCCTTGTACGGCGAATATTACCCCGACTACCGTTAGATCCTTGGTAGGAGTTCCGGTTGAGGCGCTCAAGGGCAGAACCATCTGTACAGGTCCTTTGAGCGTAGATTCTATGAGTGGGCTATTGAGTGAGCCCATGCCTGATGATGTGAGAGTCAGGGATCTCATTCTTCGATGATTGTTCCTGCTTATCATTAGGGGTTGTTTCAGAGCAGATAACTCTTCTACGGTGTCATTCACTTTGATCAGCGCCACGCGGGAGGTGGGACGTATTGGAGAGTATGATTAAGGTTCCTACACCTTCGCCTACTTCCTCAAGGGAATGCACATGCGTTCGCAGGGCGTGACCGAGGCTCAGCTAGGATTTTACCCATTATTGTTGGTGAGTATTTCTCTTTTGATTTCCCATATACAGGCTCAAGAGTGTTCATTGACAGCAGATGTTTTGTGTTCATTGACAGCAGATGTTTTGCCTTTGTGTTGGCAGTTTTGGACCTATGAGAGGCTTCCATGTTTGCGTCATGTGAGTGTGTTAGGTTTAGATACCTATCCACGAGGACAACGATGGCATCACTCCATTTTTGCATAGGTTCCTATAGCGGAGGGTTTCACCCACTGTCGACTACAGTTGGAGTTGTTGACAGCTGATGTCATCACTTGGATTCCCTATTCTGGGGAACATTTGACCATTGGATTTGAGGAAGGATTACCGACTGGTGTCGAGCACGTTATATCCACCCGTAGGATTCCTCTCTTCACAGATGGAGGATGGGAGCTCTATTTAGGAGAGCGTGCTATTAGGAGCACCACAAGAGAGATTCATGTACCGATCTTGTCTCCTGCCAAGCGTTATTGGCCTATGTTGCAGTCACCCATTGATGACATCCCATTGATGGGTATGGACGGATATGCTTTATCAAAGGGTTCACATACTCAGGATATATTCCATCGTTGGTGCTCCCCTCGTACCATTAGAGCCCAAACTCGTGCCACTCAGTTTATGGGGGATATGGTTCCTGCATCCGTGATCATGACGGATTGGCTGACCTGTGTCTGAGATTCGACTCATTTGACACATATTAATTGTTTGACCCGGCAGTTGGACCGGGAATAAATCTTCATCCGACACTTGGGCAGAGATCCTTCAGAGGCAGATACTTTTGATCCTTCCAGCTCAGGCGTTGGCCCCTCAGTTGACCCATATGGCTTTGCCGGTGTAGATCCTCCCTTCTATAGGCCTGACATCCCTATTGATAGAGATCCAGTGTCTCAAGAGGAGTTACATCAGATGGACATGATTGATTATATAGATATTGATACCATTATCTTCTTCTGATGTGTATTCTCGTTATCTCTTTTGATAGGCCTCTGTTAGATATTGGGTGGATGTGCCCCATTCTCGCTATATCTTTTGATAGGCCCCTGTTAGTAGTAGGGTGTATGTGCCCCATTTCCCTATATTTTTAGCTGTACAGAGATGATGTATGTAGACGATGATGTACTTAGGAATGTATATACTAATTTCCATTCCCTACATCATATTGCCATCTATTATCTATAATGCATGTATCATGTTATGCATATATATGGATGTCCATAGATATTCAGCATTCACCCCTGCATGGTCTTATGATACGGCCTACACAGATATCTTCTTCGATAGTCAGCCGCATAGATCACACCCTACAGATAGCCTCCTGTCTGAGGTCGTGGTATGATAGTATGTCACCTACAGATAGGGTGACTATAGACCAGCTATTACAACATTCTATGACCCTTTTAATGTTTCAGGTTCCCTCAAGCTTTGTAGAGGGTATGCTGAAGCATTGGATACCGGAGAGACATGTTTTCCGGTTTAGTACCCAGGAGTTGACTCCTACATTAGAGGAGTATAAGCGGTTGACGGCTTTGCCCTTAGATAGACCTTGCGCTCATATGGTTATCAGAGATATGCGTCGATAGTTCATGACCCTCATCAGGTTACGGTATAAAGTAGTAGAGGATAAGATTACATCCGGTCATGTACTATCCCAGTATTTCTTGATAGATAGGTTTGGCTCATTGGACAGCTATGCACGACATTATGGGGATTTCACCACACTAGAGGATTAGTAACATTTGGCCAGAGTGGCTGTATTCGTGATGTGCATAGTGGCGTATGTATACATGCCACAATAAATGGATGAGCTGGACATCGGTGTTATCATGGTAGTGAGAGCTCTCAGAGAGGGTTGTACCATCATTTTGATGATTGTGGCGGAGACGTTGAGGTCCGCCATGTTTTGCAACACCTATCCTGCAGGGGTATTTACAGGCAATTCGGTTATGTTATACGTGTGGTTTATGTCACACTTGAGATCGATTGGCACTTTTCACCGACATGGGTACTGCTTTACCCATGATATAGATATGTCTTACTCCTTTAAGCCATCAGAGTGTACAGACGCTATATGTAAGACCCCGAATTTTTTTTAAATAAAAAGGAATTTCCTTTATTTATTATTTTGAAATAGTAAGGGTTGATTTGATTAATGTGGATAGTAAAGGGTTAAATACGCAAATATTT
The DNA here is from genome assembly GCA_020205615.1 of Panax quinquefolius. NCBI lineage: Eukaryota > Viridiplantae > Streptophyta > Magnoliopsida > Apiales > Araliaceae > Panax > Panax quinquefolius. The sequence goes on from CM035167.1 coordinate 33,748,624, forward strand.
CAAAATAAGCAAGTGGTTATAAAATATTCATTTTGTTTTGGGAATATTCGTTTGGTCGTGGAATATTTGTCTTTGTCTTGGAATATTCGTGCGACTTGCGCGCATGCCATGTGTGGGCCCCATAACGGAAAGCGATTGGATGAAGAAAACGACAAATATAAGTTGGTTAAAAATAATGGCGTAGTTGTTACCGTTAAGACTCTTGGAATACCCGGTGGTTAAAATACGAATACGCTGGGTCGTGGTTGCCGAAGACATTACTGCAGTATTGCATCAATTATTGATCCTTACGTGAAGAAGGCACTACTCAATAATTTTCACAGATGAGTTACCGCTCAATATTTTATTTTATTGATTCAATAATTGTTGCGTTGATATTTTATATTATTCTTTGTTTCAATAATTATCATCGCATTTATTTCCCATTATCGGATCAATAATTCATATTATTTGAATAATATTATTAGATAACATTATTGGCAATGTCTAGAAAGTTCTGCTCTAAGGAGAGGTTTGGTCACCTAATTGCGCTACCAAGAAGGAGAGATCCTTATTGAAAGCCCCTCTTCCTCGGGAAATGCTCTGGTTGTCATAAATGTGATTCTCGAATATTATTTGTGAATAATTAATTATTGATTCATATGATAAGGAAATATTTATTTTATATGAATATAAATGATGGATTTATTTATGTGGTTATTAATGAAGGAATTAATGTTGAGGTGTTTTATCAAGATTTTACCGGATTGGAGGTGTTAAAAATCAAATCGTGGGTTTTGAGATATATCATGGGGTTATAATTTTTAATCCTACCGTTGGATTGTGGTAATTTTGGGTATGTTATACATACATAAGTTGAGTATATGTCCACAAATTTTGAACCGTTAAAAATGCACGAATGATTTGTTGTGAATTTTAAGAGGTGTCTGATTCTAAATTAGGTTTATAATTGATTTTGGTGGAAAATTCTAGAATTGAGTGGGCCCCACTTGTGGTTGGTGAAAAATGTGCTGAATTTTATTTCAAATGTGGTGGGTGGCAATAGTAACAGTGTAAAGCCATCGTGTAGCAGTCAAGTCTGCTTGGTAAGGCTAACATTTTCCTATAAATAGAGGGCTAAGTTAGAATTGAAAATCACACCGTAAACAAAGTTTTCTCTCTCTCTCTATATTATTGAGCGTATTTTGTGAGTATTTAGATACTTTGAGAGTTGTTGTTCAAGATAAGTTTCATTCAAAGATCACTTCCGACCTTCCTTCCGGGCAATCGATTCTTTGAGGTAAGGGATGTTATTTTCTTCTCAAATGATATTAATTCTTCAATATCATTATCTTTGAAATATCGTTGGTACTTTTATCAAATTTGGAACTTTTTCATGCTCTGGGTTACTATTCATGAGTTACTATTCATGAGTTACTATTCACGAAGTTACTATTCATGAGTTACTATTCACGAGTTACTATTCAGAGTTACTATTCACGAGTTACTATTCACGGTACTATTCATGAAGCGTGAAAAAATGTTTTTTTGTGGAATTTCTATCTTTTGGTGTTTGAGTCACTATTCACGTATACTGAGACTATTCACGATACTAAGACTATTCAATCAAAAATGAAAATTTTTCTTTTCGCCTAAAATATCTATTCGGATACTAGCTTTGATTGTATCCATGTTTTTGATCATTCTCTTGAATTTTACACCACTATGATTATTTTTGAGGTATTTTTGACGTGGATAAAACCAAGTACGAATCCTTAATCCTTGTTATTTTGTTTCACCGGATTCGTTAAAATATTTTCATCATCCTCGGTCTTAAATGATGATATTATTGAATATCTTTGGCCTCAGAGTGCAAAGATGAATGATTTCAAGAATATCTTTGGCACAGTAGTGCAAAGATGAATGATTTCAAGAATATCTTTGGCCTTTAGTGCAAAGATGAACAGTGTTTAAATGAACATGACCGATCGATGAATATCTTTGGCCTTTAGTGCAAAGATGAACAGTGTTGAGATGAACATGACCGATTGATGAATATCTTTGGCCTCAGAGTGCAAAGATGAATATTTGATTTGAGATGAATATTGATTGATGTTACAGGATAAAATATTGATGATGGACCGTTAAATTCATAGATTATAGTAGATTTCATTCTCTACGTAACTCTTCTATGAATTATTATTTTCACTTATGAATATTGATCTCAAACTTGTTGTTTATTGTATTCTATCGTGATTTTTCCCTGTTGGAGACTAACGATAATTTGTTGTATATTATCTTAGTCATAATATTCTTTACCGGGCTAGTTGAGCTCACCCTTTTCCTTGTTGTTCCATTTTTCTTCTCGTGGAGGCGAGAATGTAGCGAGTACTAGTAGGGGTATGGAATGAAGGTTCTAGAGAGTTGTTTAGTAGTCCTCACCATTTTGTAAAATAATGTATCAATAAATGTGATGAGGATTTATTTGAGTATAAATATTGTCTAGAAGATAATATTTGTATTTAAACTCACAGTTTTATTGTTGTGATAATAAAGTTGTAGTTGTTTCTGTACCATGTATTTGGCGACTCAGAATGGGTGTTGTGTATACCTATTTTGGGGGCGTCACAGTTGGTATCAGAGCTATAAGTAAAGAGCCCCGAGCCTCTCGCTGGTGACTTCATGTTGATGGGGGATGCACCGAAGCCAGACTCTCCGTAGGGGACGCCGTTTTGCGGTGGCAAACTGATAGGTACCATTGTGAGGTGCTGTGGTTGAAGCACCATGAGGGTCACAGTTGGTATTAGAGCTTAGGGATATGATCTCTGGCGGAGATCGGGGAATAGAACTAGGAGGGGAGAGATGAGTAAATCCTTCGCTAGTGTGTCCTACCTAAGCTTATTTGTTAGTTGGTCAGTATATAGGGATATTATGTGATTGATTTCCTTAATTAACCCTTGTTTTATGACGTTATTTGAGAATGTCGAATGAGAATATTAATAGTGGAGTAAATGAGACCGTGGAGATGCTCCAGCATTTAACAACGAGGAGAACGCGTGCAACAGTCGGGCAATGTACCTCCCGTGAATAACACCAACGAGCGGATGATGAACGAGGGATGTTTAGAAGCTTTTGCGCTCATGCAAAATCGACGAGGGAGACTCGTGTTCAAAATATAGGAGGAGATGATAGCAATTCACGGGTGGTCACAAATGCAAGCGCTTCAAAGAGTTGCGACCACCGAATTTAAGGGAAAGCCGGATCCAATCATGGCGGAAACATGGGTCAAACAAATTACCAAGATATTCGATGTCTTGGATGCACGAAGAAACGAAAGTTCCATTCGCTACTTTTATGTTCCGTGGCGGCAGGCGACATGGTGGGAATCAGTGAAGCGTACCCATTCAAATTTCTCAAAGATGTCATGGGAGACGTTTTAGAAATGACCTAATGACAAGTACTTCCCCGAAAGTATTCGGCTATATGAAGGAAGTGGAGTTTATTAGACTAGAGCGAGAATAACATGGTGTCCCAAAGACGAGGCGAAGTTCGCGGAGTTATCCAGTTTGCACCTCATTTGGTGGAGAATGAGGAACGATGACGCGGATGTTTCGAGAGGTTTGAAACCCGACATACGCCGAAGATCTCATTTCTCATAAATTTTCTCTCTATTCGGATGTTGTCAATGTGGCTCTCAATTGTTAGAGCGAGATAACGAGTACGTTCAACCGAGGGACCATAACCAGGATCATACCGAAGATAGCAGTCATCAGAATAACGATAACCAGTGGAGAAAGAAGAATACGGACAAAGGCGGTTACCACTCTGGTGGTAATCGTGGCCATGAAAATAGAAGAAGAGATTCAACAACGACCATGTGAAGACGTTAGCGCCAGTGGCAACTGGTTCCAAGGGAGGAGAAAGACCATCGGTCGTATGTTACAAATGCGGGAAAGAGGGACATATCAGCCCAAACTGCCCACAACAATTTAAGGTATGCTATAATTGTGGAAAAGAAGGACATATCGCTCGAGATTGTACGATATCGAAACCTAGTGCAGCGGGGGCGGTGACTCAAAAGGATGTCCTAGAAAAGTCAAAGTCAACGATTCCTGGAAGAGCGTTTGTCGTGACCGGTCAAAATACGAGGAACCCGAACGAAGTTAGCACGGGTTAGTTAATTATAAATTCTTACGAAGTTTATACCTTACTAGATAATCTGTTTCTACCCATTCTTTTATCTCTCTTGCTTGCGCCAACGCTTGAACTTGACTACGGAGAAATTAAACTTTGACCTATTTATGGAGAATCCGTTAGGAGAAACTTTCATTACATCCGTTGTTTAAAAATCTTGCTTGATTCAAGTTGGCACTATCACATTACCTGTTAACCTTATTTCTATAGAGATATTTGCTTTTGATGTGATTTTAAGGTTAACTACTCATCATGCCAAATTGATTGCTTTCGTAAGGTTGTTAGTTTTCATATTCCTAAGCAACTTTGTTATTCAATTCAAGCAATCAAACTATTGTAGTCAAACATTTTCATATCAAGCCATGAAGTCATTCGCTTATTACGGATGTCAAGTTTTCTTAGTCCATGTTATGGATTTGAATAAAGACACGTCGATTTGAATAATATTCCTGTTGTTATTGATTTTTCCCCGACGTATTTCAAGAATTTCTTGGTTTACTCCCAAAACCTCGATACTAAATATTGTATCGACTTTGAACCCGGACAAAACTCATTTCTAAAATCTCATATCGAATGGCTCCTATTGAACTTCGTGAGTTAAAAATTCAACTATAGAATTTGGTACCGAGCCTTTATCTGGTGACTTCCTTTGTGGAATTTACCTAAGCCGCACTCTATAGGGGGGGACGCTATATTCGATGCGATAGTAAATCGATAGGTGTCATTGTGACGTCTATCCCGATTGGGATATGAGTCACGATTGAGAGCAACCTAAGTCGATAATCGAAATACGTAGCTTTCTTGGCTTAGTTGGTTATTATCGGAGATTCGTTGAAGGATATTCTCGAATCGCTATTCCATTAACGTGTCGACTCATAGAGATACAAAATTCAAATGGAGCAAGGAATGTGGGAAGAGCTTGAAGAACTCAAGAGGAGACTCATTTCAAAGACATGTTCGACCATGCCATCCTCGGAAAAGCGAACGTGGTAGGCGACGTGTTGAGTAGAAGATCGTATACAAGTACGAGTACAATATTGTCAAAGACTCATTTCAGTATAATATACAAATAATAGAGATGGAGATGAAAACTCTAGGTACCCATTGATGATATATACTGAGCACGTGATGATATCTGAGTATAATCGACTTTAATCGATAAAGTTAAAGTTGCTTGCTACACACCGGAGTGATGAATTTGAAGAAGGAGGTGCAAGAAGTTGTTATTTCAAAAGCGAGAGAATCGGTGAGGTGAGGAAAGCTCAAACCTTCAATTTATTTGAAATCCTCGATCGCGTAGAACTGTGGCCTATAAACTCGCCTTAACGCTAAGTATGTTATGCGTTCATAACGCTTTTCACGTATCGATGTTACGTAAATATGTGGACAACCCAAACCACATTATTGCGTTAAACCCATTTAGATATCCAAAGACTTAACGTCACGAGGAGGTACCGCCAAGATTTTGTAGAGGAAAGAACACGACCTATGTATCGAGGTTATACCATAAGTTAAAGTTTTGTGGAGAAACCATGCTATTGAGGAAATGACACGGGAGTTGGAAGCGAAAATGAAAGTGAGGTATCTTTACCTTTTCGAAACACCAGGTACGTACGTCAATTTCGAGGACGAAATTTCATAAGGAGGGGAGGTTGTAAGACCCCGAATTTTTTTTAAATAAAAGGAATTTCCTTTATTTATTATTTTGAAATAGTAAGGGTTGATTTGATTAATGTGGATAGTAAAGGGTTAAATACGCAAATATTTCAAAATAAGCAAGTGGTTATAAAATATTCATTTTTGTCGGGAATATTCGTTTGGTCGTGGAATATTTGTCTTCGTCGGGGAATATTCGCATGACGACGGCGCATGAAATGTGTGAGCCCCATAACGAAAGCGATTGGATGAAGAAAACGACAAATATAAGTTGGTTAAAAATAACAGCGTAGTTATTACCGAATTAAGATCATGGAATACCCTATGGTTAAAATACAAAGATGTCGGCGTGGTTGCACAAAGAAGTATTACTCAGATATTGCATCAATTATTGATCCTTACGTAAGAAGGCACTACTCAATAATTTTCACAGTGAGTTACTATTCAATATTTTATTTTATTGATTCAATAATTGTCAAGGTTGATATTTTATATTATTCTTGTTTCAATAATTGTCATCGCACAAAGATTTTCTATTATCGGATCAATAATTCATATTATTTGAATAATATTATTAGATAACATTATTGGCAATGTCTAGAAAGTTACATCTTAAGGAGAGGTTTGGTCACCTAATTGCGGCCAAAAGATGAGAGAGATCCTTATTGAAAGCCCCTCTTTCTGGGAACGTACTGGTTCATTAAATGTGATTCTGAATATTATTTGTGAATAATTAATTATTGATTCATATGATAAGGAAATATTTATTTTATATGAATATAAATGATGGATTTATTTATGTGGTTATTAATGAAGGAATTAATGTTGAGGTGTTTTATCAAGATTTTTTCTGGATTGGAGGTGTTAAAAATCAAATCGGGGTTTTTGAGATATATTGCGGGGTTATAATTTTTAATCCGACCGTTGGATTGTGGTAATTTTTGGTATATTATATACATACATAAGTTGAGTATATGTCCACAAATTTTGAACCGTTAAAATGCACGAATGATTTGTTGTGAATTTTAAGAGGTGTCTGATTCTAAATTAGGTTTATAATTGATTTTGGTGGAAAATTCTAGAATTGAGTGGGCCCCACTTGTGGTTGGTGAAAAATGTGCTGAATTTTATTTCAAATGTGGTGGGTGGCAATAATGCTGGTAAAAGCCATCGTGTAGCGTGTCAAGTCTGCTTTTGCCATTTAACATTTTCCTATAAATAGAGGGCTAAGTTAGAATTGAAAATCACACCGAAAAACAAAGTTTTCTCTTCTCTATATTATTGAGCGTATTTTGTGAGTATTTAGATACTTTGAGAGTTGTTGTTCAAGACAAGTTTCATTCAAAGATCACTTCCGACCTTCCTTCGAAATCTTGATTCTTTGAGGTAAGGGATGTTATTTTCTTCTCAAATGATATTAATTCTTCAATATCATTATCTTTGAAATATTGGTTGGTACTTTTTATCAAATTTGGAACTTTTTCATGCTCGGGGTTACTATTCATGAGTTACTATTCATGAGTTACTATTCACGAAGTTACTATTCATGAGTTACTATTCACGAAGTTACTATTCACGAAGTACTATTCATGAAGCGTGAAAATGTTTTTTTTTGTGGAATTTCTATCTTTTGGTGTCTGAGTCACTATTCATGTATATTGACACTATTCACGATATCTGACTATTCACGATACGGCACTATTCAATAGAAAAATGAAAATTTTTCTTTTCGTCTAAAATATCTATTCGGATACTAGCTTTGATTGTATCCATGTTTTGATCATTCTTGAATTTTACACCACTATGATTATTTTTGAGGTATTTTTGGACGTGGATAAAACCAAGTACGAATCCTTAATCCTTGTCATTTTGTTTCACTGGATTCGTTAAAATATTTTTCATCATCCTCGGTCTTAAATGATGATATTATTGAATATCTTTGGCCCGTAGTCTGAAGATGAATGATTTCTGAAGAATATCTTTGGCACAGTAGTGCAAAGATGAATGATTTCAAGAATATCTTTGGCCTTTAGTGCAAAAGATGAACAGTGTTTAAATGAACACGACCGATCGATGAATATCTTTGGCCTTTAGTGCAAAGATGAACAGTGTTGAGATGAATATGACCGATTGATGAATATCTTTGGCACAGTAGTGCAAAGATGAATATTTGATTTGAGATGAATATTGATTGATGTTACAGGATAAAATATTGATGATGGACCGTTAAATTCATAGATTATAGTAGATTTCATTCTCTACGTAACTCTTCTATGAATTATTATTTCACCGCGCAAATATTGATCTCAAACTTGTTGTCTATTGTATTCTATCGATTTTTCCCTGTTGGAGACTAACGATAATTTGTTGTATATTATCTTAGTCATAATATTCTTTACTGGGCTAGTTGAGCTCACCCTTTTCCTTGTTGTTCCATTGTTCTTCTCAGGAGGCGAGAATGTAGCGAGTACTAGTCGGGGTATGGAATGAAGGTTCTAGAGAGAGTTGTTTAGTAGTCCTCACCATTTTTGTAAAATAATGTATCAATAAATGTGATGAGGATTTATTTGAGTATAAATATTGTCTAGAAGATAATATTTGTATTTAAACTCACAGTTTTATTGTTGTGATAATAAAGTTGTAGTTGTTTCTGTACCATGTATTTGGCGACTCAGAATGGGTGTTGTGTATACCTATTTTGGGGGCGTCACACTATATCTTGGTTGATATTCCTGGCAGAGATCAGAGATACGTTTGGCATCTTACCATGCACAGGGCTCAACTCACCCTATAGCTTTATTACTCATGCTCCGGGCATGAATTATCTCCCTATGGCTAGTTTGAGGGGCATGACTACCTACCACCCACTGGCTGTGATGTCACAGTTTGACCAGTTCCATCCTTTTGAGGGGGCATTAGGTCAGCGTTTAGCTTCTCACTATCTATCAGCAGAGGACTGATCTCGAGTGTATGCATATTGGGATCAGCGTGAGATAGCTGATTTTTCTGTCAGCCATACGGGCTGTTCGCCAGAATATTCTACATGGATGAAGACATAGACTTCATCGGCTGCGATAGTATCCACAGTACCGGGTATTGATTCATATGGTGGAGAGCCCATGAAGGACATTGATTCCTACACCGAGGAGGAGCCATTTACTGGGTTGCCATCAGCTCTTTTAAATTCTCCCATTACTAGAACTATTGTGATCCAGCATTCAGCACAGTACTTTGAGCAGAGTCTCCATTTGATGACCTTCGAGAGAGATCAGGCTAGAGCCTTGCTGTTGATAGCTCGTGATGGGAGAGATGCCGCTCCATTAGAGAGAGACAAGGCATTAGCTCGTAAAGAGGCTGCTATTGTTGAGCGGGATGAGGCCAGATTAGCCAAAGATGTATTGACAGTCGAGAGGGATAGTGCCATATCTGCCCGAGATGTAGCCATTACAGATAGTACCATAGTGAGGTCCCTTACTATTGGCATGATTGCAGAGATGAGCACGTACATTGATGAGCATAGAGTCACCATGCAGATGGTTGTAGATCTACTAGCTCGTGTGGATACCCTTGTACAGGAGACCACATCGTTACCTCCTTCTTCTGAGAGGGATGCCATGTTGGGCTTCATAGCTCGCATATACACTGATTTGTAGATGGGCTTGTATTTTCCTGCACAGACTAGCTTAGCCATTTTGTCATGTACAGTTCATATTGTATATATCAAACAACATTATATATAGTAAGGAAATATATTTTTGATCACTTCCCTTTTAGTTATGCCTTGTTGCTTGCTTGATATTTGCCTATTTCTTCAGGGCTTATGATCTTGATGTATTCTGAATTCCTCCTTGATGGATGGAAATTGAGTTGTCTCAGGATATTTCAGAATGGATCTTTGATCTGTGTGTATTCCCTACCATCTTTGGTGTCTTGGGACTAGTTTCTGTAAGTAGATGTGGAGTGGAGTGTGGCTTTCCTCTCTAAGGTTAATCGTACCACAGATGGTCGCCAGTACTCCTATTCAAGAAGAACCCAGTTAGTTCCATCTCTTATGGATTGGTGTTTCTCTTTGAGGAATCAACCGCAGCTTAGATGGTCGTCGAGTCTCCCGTTTACATATGGACGTCAGTTAGTTCCATCCCTTTGGTCTAAAGCCCATGAAATGTGGTGGATTGAAGGATGATCCCAGTACCATTGACAATTGTTTGTGTTTTGGTAGGGGGTAAGACCGAACCATGAATGGCTGCCTACGTACTCCTATTGAAGAGGAGATCAGGCTTGCATAGTTTGAACCTGATGTGGAGGTTCAACGATGAATGAGGCATAAAGGGTATATGAATATTTTTGTGGTTTTTTTTTGTAATGAGAAGGGTGTAGAAATGTTTTTGTTGTTTTTGTTTTATTGCAACCGGGCCATATAAAATGGTTGCCTATGTACTCCTGTGTATCAAGGAGATCTGGTCGGCGTAGTTCGCCCCATGTTCAGGATGATTTGCATGCAATGAAAAGTTTGATCCCGTCTTCAGGACAAACTGCGGGTGTGAAAAGTCTTATCCCTAGCAGGGTAAAACTTCAGGTGTGAAAAGTCTTATCCCTAGTGGGGTAAAAATGTAGGTGTGAAAGGTTCAATCCCTAGTGGGATAACCGAAGTTGAGTAGGGGTTCAAAACCAAATGGAGAGAAAATGATCTTGCGATCCGAAACCAGGCTGTTGGTTAGAAAATGTGTTTGTCCCTAATGGGGCAGATGAGTGTGAAGAGAAGTTGTATATAGTGAAGGGTTAAAAAACCTGAAATGACTGGGGATCTGATGATCCAAAACCAGGTTGTTTTTTTTATGGTGACCTCAGACATAGTACCGTTTCACGGTGTCCGAGTTGATAAGATATGGAAATTCATCTCCATCCATTTCCTATAATTTGAGAGCACCTCATGTCAATGCCTCCTTGACAACAAACACTACTACAAAACAGTAAATAGATAACGCAAAAAAAACGTTATGGTTTCAATCAAAAAAACGAGCCTTCCCAGTTAAGGGCGAATTTTCCCTTGGACTGATCTTGATTGTCAATGATCTTCTTCAAAACCAACTCATATTGTTTAAACTGCCATAGCCGGACTTTTCTGTTGTAGGACCTGGCGATCCTTTGTTGATATAACTGAGCATGGAAGATAACAGCGACACGCCTTTCGTCTATTAGAGACAATTGGTGATACCTATTGGTCTTCATCCAGCTGAGCGTCTATCAACACTCTGAGGGATTCCATTTCAACTTCTATGGGGAGCATTGCTTCCATCCCATAGGTTAATGCGTAGGGTGTTTCCCCAGTGGAAGTGTGCATTGATGTTCTGTAGGCTAACAGAGTAAGAGGCAATATGTCAGGCCATCCTTTGTGGTTGGCGGACATCTTCTGCATAATCTTCTTGATGTTTTTGTTAGCCATTTCAACATCGCCATTCATCTTTGGACGGTAGATGACAAAGTTGAGATGTTTGATGTGGAATTTACTGCACAACTCCTGCATCATTTTGTTGTTGAGGTTCTTAGTATTGTCTGACATAATTACCTCTGGTTGTCCATATCGACAAATGACATTATTTCTAATGAAAGCAATGATGACTTCTTTAGTAACCCTGGGGAAGGAGGCTGCTTCTACCCACTTTATGAAGTAGTTGATCATAGTGAAGATAAACTGATGCCCATTACTAGCTTTGGGCTTGATGGGCCCGATCACGTCCATTCCCCACATTGAGAATGGCCAAGGCAAACTCATATTATGGAGCTCCCTCGGAGGGGCGTGGATAGCATTCCCATGAACTTGGCAACGATAACATCTCTTGACTTGATCATCACAGTCAGCTTTGAGAGAAAGCCAGTAATGCACTGTTCTGAGGATTTTCTTTACAAGTAGAGGGCCGCTCATGTGTGGCCCACATACTCTACCATGGACTTCATCCATGAGCCTCTGAGCTTGGCACTTGTACAGACATCGAAGGAGACATAATCCTGCATCTCTTTTATAGAGTGCATCTCCGCTCAGGTAGAATTTCATAGTCAGTCGATGAATCCGCCTTCTTTCAGTCAGGCTCGCCTCAGCGGGTGTAGATCCATCTTGTAAGTACTCCTTGATATACTGATACCAAGGGTGTTGGATGGGAGGTAGCTCATCCGATACTTCTCAAATGTAATTCACATAGGCTGGAGCTTTTTGTTGGGCAAATACGAGGGTTGGCATTTCTTCCTTGTCATGTATGTTGATCAAGGAGCCCAAGGTTTCTAGCGCATCCGCAAAGTTATTCCTATTCCGAGGAATGTGGATGAATGATATTTATTCAAACTCTGAAGCCATCTGTAGAACCTGTCGATGGTAAGGCAGCAAGTGTAGACCTTTGGTGTGATAGATTCATGTGGTTTGTCTGATTACCAGCTCGAAATCTCCAAAGACAGTTAACCGTCTTATGCCCATTGATTGGGCAAGTTTTAGCCTCATCATACAGCCTTCATACTCAGTTATGTTGTTGGTGTTGGCAAACTGTGTGATAACCCATGATTTCAAATAATCCGAATTTTATGAATAAATAGTTTTCTTATTATTTATTTAATATTGATATTGATTATCAATATTGAGCTGAGAATTTGTGATTCGAGTTTAAAGAATGAGTCAATTTGTGTATTGACTCAGAAAATAAGAGTAAAGTTGTGCTTAACTAAGAATAGAAACCCTAACCCTAGGTCCGGATAGGGATTCGATAGAAAATATAGTTATTATAATTGTATCGTTGAGTATGTGTTAGTCATGTGTAGAAATTTTGATCAGTGATTGATCGGGTAGGGTGCAACATTAGTAAACCCTAATGAGGGATTAGAAATCCTAATCTCGGGTTTGAAACCCCTAACATCCAGTTAGGAACCCTAAACGAAAGCCGGGAAACCCTAATTTTAAAATTGGGAACCCTAAACCCTAATTAAGAAACTCTAATTGAGATTACCAAATTCTAATGGTGAGAATTAAGAGAATCAATGTTAAATGTCTAGAATACCCTTAAATTTGTAAGGGAAATTACAAAAATACCCTTTTAGGGGTGAAAAGACTAAAATGCCCATTACTTAAGTTATAAGTAAAGAGATATGGCAAAACTAGTGAGTCGCCACTTAAGGCTTATCCCATGTGTGATAACTCGGGATTTCGAATAATCCAAATTTTTCGAATAATTTTTTATTTATTAATATTAATATTAATATTAATTATCAATATGTGTGTTGTGTAACTGCGATACGAGTTTAGAGAATGAGTCAATTTGTGTATTAACAAAGAAATTAGAGTAGAGTTGTGCTTAACAAAGAATACAAACCCTAACCCTAAGTCCGGATAGGGATTCGCTAGAAATTTTAATTTAAATAATTATATTGATTAGTACGTGTATGTACTGTATAGCATTTTTGACCAATGATTTGATCAGGTAAGGTTTAAATTTAGTAAACCCTAATAAGGGATTAGAAACCCTAATCTACGAATTAGAAACCCTTACGTACCGTTAGAAACCCTAATCGTATGCTGGGAAAGCCTAATTTCATATTCGGGAATTCTAAACCATAATTAGGAAACCCTAATCCTAATTAGCAAGTCTAAAGTGATTAATATGCGTTAATATAATTAGGAAACCCTAATTATACTTTAGAAATATTAATTTCTCTTTAAAATACTAATTTTATTTATGAAATTCTTAATTTTTGTTTTTAGAAACCCTAATTAGAAAATTCTAGAATTTGAGTTTGTAAAACCTAAGGGTTAGAACCTTAGGGTTAAACCCTAATGGTTTGAGCAATTGACCATCATGCCATTAAAATTACAAGAACAATGATCAAAATGTCCTTTATGGGATTTTTATTAGATTACTTGTAAATCTTGGTAAATTTGTAGTAGGTGACCAACTCTTGACCAACCACTTGACTTTGTGACTTCAAAATAATTAGAAAAGCAGCTAGTAACCTCAGATCTAGCAACTTGTCACAAAATATATAGATTTAGAAAGAGAAAGTGTGCAAAACTGGGTTTTATTCACTCAAAACTCCCACCTACTTTCCCTCTCACCAAGACCTCCGAAATTCACAAGTGAATCAGTCCCAAATACTTCCCTTAGATCACCCAATATCAGTTGGGAAGATCAAGATCAAGATTTAGCAAGAGAAGGTATAGCCCTAAACTCAACCTAGATCTTGTATGCTAAGGTAAAGTTTGTGTTTATGTGTTTATAAAAGTGTTAAAATATGTTTTAGGATGATCTATGATGATCCATCATGGATCCATAGCTAAATGCCTTTAGATGCATTAAAACTTCAACCAATCGAACGTAACAGGTGGTCAAAGTAGTCCACCCGAACTGATTTTACCTTTCTGGAAAAACCCAGAAATTTGATGAACAAAATTTCTGATAGGGTTTGACCGTGGCATATCTTTTGGATATTATGTTGTTAAACGGTGATGTTACTTTAAACATGTTCCTTGACATTGGGACTATAGATATGAACCATGAAATCACTTGAATCATGATCAGAGAACCGAATTAATATGGCTGGAAAATGAGACCATGAAACTGCTTGGGTTTCTAGGTTACCTAGAAAACCCAGCAACACTCTGACAGTAACTTTGAAGGGGCAGATCTTGCTAGCTTGTTAAGTTATGACATGCATACTACACGATTGAAGCCTAAGGTAGCCTAGATCTGGTCAAACGTGACCCCTTGAACACGAGGCTGTCAGTGTTCTTGAGGCTCAAGAACACCAACAACGACGCTTAGTATCACTATAAACAATTAGCGACAGTTTTGAATTATTTTATTTTCTAAATATTCCGGAAATTACTTAGAAATAGAAAATAAATTATAAAAATTACAAAAATGGTTTTAAAAATCATTTTAAATTCTGAAAAATAACTTTTAATTATTTGGGACATTTTTCATTAATATTTATAATTATTTGAATATTAATGCTATTTAATTTATTTAATTAGTGTATTAAATAAATTAGAGAAAATTATTTTTATTTATATAAAAATCATTTTAAATAAGAATAAATTATTTAAAAATATTTTGAATTATAAAAAGGTGACTTTTAATATTTTTAGAGAATTTTCATTAATAAATCTATATTAATGATTTTAAATTTATTTAATTATTAAATTAAACAAATAAGTTAAAATGATTTTATTGATTTAAAAATCATTTTAAATAAGAATAAAGTGTTAGAAAATATTTTGAATTATAAAATATAATTTTCAATATTTTTGGAGAATTCTAATTAATAAACTAATATTAATGATATTAGATTTATTTAATTATTATATTAAATAAATGAATTAAAATGTTTTTATTAATTTAAAAATCATTTAAAAATGAGAAAAATGATTTAAATATATTTTAAGATATAATTAATGACTTTTAATATTTGGATAATAATTTTATTAATATTTAAATATTAATGGTAATGGTTTAAAAATGATTTTAATTAATTTAAAAATCATTTAAGTAGAATATTGATGATTCAAAAATATTTTAAGTAATTAACAATAACCTTAATATTTTGACAATTATGTTATTAATATTTTTATATTATAAAATATTAATAATGATAAGCTTATTTGATAATTAAATCATTTAAAAATGATTTCGATGTTTGAAAAATTATTATAAATTATAATAATTGTATATAAATTATTAAAAGCTTCCAAAAAATATTATAAACGATATTCGACTTATTTAAAATAATATTAAAGCTTAGAGACCAAGATTAATTGAAAATAAATGTGTTAACTGTCGGATAGGGTAATAGAACACCGACAATAGACCGAAGTCCAAGCAGACTAAACTAGTTTGACTTGATAAGTGTTTATATAGGTTATAAACACTAATGTGGCTATGTGGTAATGTACCTAGGAGAAGTTTGACTGTAGAATATAGTGTTACGTGTTATAAAATATTGTGCTAATTATGAGACCGATATTATTAGTTATAGGTCTTTCACAAGCAGATAAGTATTTTGTGTAGTAGTAATCAATGTGGAAGGCAAGTTTCCTAACTCAACCTTGAGTTATATTTATTCAATTATTATAGTGGTTAATTATTGTTGATTAGACCATGTCCAAGGATTTAATGTTGATTATTCGCAGTTAGTGCATGTTTAATAATTCAAATTGAATTACTGATTCGAAAAATATACATTCGTAGAATAACTGTTGTTGGATTTCATATACGTAGAAGCTTGTATTGACAATACAAATAATTCCTGTTTATTGTCAAATTATGTTGAGAAATGTCTTAGCTAATTGTTTTGGCTAGACAAACATTTGTTAGAACTTGATAGGTTCAAGAAGAGAAGAGAAGAGAATTCAATTATTATTGATAGATCAATGCCAGTTGTTTTGGCTAGATTGAAAAAGAAAAACTTGATAGGTTTGAGAAGATATGTGATTAGATATTGAAATCATTGCGTTTCGTTGTTAAATCAAATTTTGATTCAAAGATTGAGAAGAACAACCTTTTATATTAAGGGAACATTTAAGGTCGTATATTCGGCCATTGCGCACTGTTAAGTATTATGCATAATATAGGGTATAATAAAGCTAATCACTTGTTATACTTGCAAAGGGGTATGATTTAATCTTTATGGTTATCTGATACTCCTGCGTATGTATCAAAGTAAATCTTTGATAGATAACCGAGAAGAAAAGTTCTAGATCTTGTGGGATCACTCAGCATAAATCTGGAAAACATTCCACTTTGTTATTGCGTAAAATTGATTCTTGTTTATTTAATAGAATATTGTAGAAACTTTGAAAGCGTTGTACTATTTCATTATCAGATTATTGCATTGCCTAGAATACGAGAAGACTTATTATTGATTAACGATTTGTTCAACTATTTCAAAATTCCCCGAACTTTGGTGTCATTCTATCAAAATAGATAGTCTATTATTCTGATACTTATACATTCATTGTATATCTTAACTTGCGGGGCAAATTTGTTGCTCACCCTTGCTAAATAAAACTTTTTAGCTAGGGACGAAGTAGTAGAAGATGCTGTGACGAATAGAGGCAAAGGCATGGTGATAAGTTAGTTATGATGAAGCATATTTATTATGTTATTTGTAAACCCTTTTTGTAAATCTAAGGGGTATGTTTGTAATGTTAAGGTTAGCGGACCTGGGACTAATGTATTAACAACATATGTTAATGTGATATGTATTATTATTTATAATTAAATGGGTAGTTAAATGTTATATATATTGTGGATCGTGAGCACCAAACTCGGGGGTCAGGTAACCCGGATTTGGGGGTGTCACACCATGTGCTACAAATCCATACCAAATCTGATCCATATGTGCCACCTAGCAAGGGTAGAAACATTGAATCAAAGATATATGTGTTAGGAAGAGAGAGAAAGTTCACAAAAGTTGTCCATTTGCTCTCTAACTCTCAACAAACCTTTTCTCTCTCCTTAGCCACAAAAATCTTAAGTGTGTCAGTCCCAATAACACCCCTTAGATCATCAAGATCAGTGGAGAAGAGCTTAGATCAAAGATTTGACTAGAAAGGTATAAACCCTAACTCACTTTTTAATCTTGTGTGCTAAGAAAAAATTCGTGTTTACGTGTTTAGAATCATGGTAAGACCCCTACTTATTATAAATGAAATTGAATTTCTCTATTTATTATTTTGAAATAGTAAGGGTTGAATTGATTAATGTGGTTAGTTATGGGTAAAATGCACAAATATTTCAAATAAGCAAGTGGTTATAAAATATTCATTATTGTCGGGGAATATTCGTTTGGTCGGTGGAATATTCTTCTACTTGTTCGGAATATTAAATGACGACGACGCCTTGACCTTGTGTGGGCCCCATAACGAAAGCGATTGGATGAAGAAAACGACAAGTATAAGTTGTTTATAAATAACGGCGTGAGTTGTTATCGTTATCTTGTTGAAATACACGTGGTTAAAGCACGAGAAAAGCGCGTTGTTGTCAGATTGCAAGAGGTATTGCACCGCTTATTGATTCTTACGCAAGAAGGCACTACTCAATAATTATTACGAAATTCTTTATTCAATATTTTATTTTATTGATTCAATAATTGCTACGTTGATATTTTATATTATTGTGGTTTCAATAATTGTCACGACACAATATTTTCCATTATCAAATCAATAATTCATATTATTTGAATAATATTATTAGATAGCATTATTGGCAATGTCTTGAAAGTTCTGCTCAAGGAGAGGTTTGGTCACCTAATTACGCCGCCAAGAAGGAGAAATCCTTATTGAAAAGTTCCACTCTTTCTCAGGAACGACACGGTTTGTCAAGATTGTGATTCTATAATATTATTTGTGAATAATTAATTATTGATTTATATGATAAGGAAAATATTCATTTTATGTAGATATAGATGGAGAAAATTTTTAATGTGACAATTATTGAAAATTGATATTTTGTCTTTTTGATAAAATAACTTTCAATTAAATATATTATTATATTATAATAATATAATAATGGTGATATTTTTACAATGAATGTGGGATATATGAGTAAATGAGGAGGAAGAATATTTTTGTTACTAAAATATTTAAAACATGTTTTCATGTTTGTGGACCCCATTCTTATTTGAAATTTGATTATAGCACAGTAAAATCGCTTCTGTATGTGGATTTCTTGGCCAATTTCGCTTGGAATTTGGAAAAAACTTTCTTCTACAAAGTTGTAGAGAATTCGATTTCATATGGAATGGACATAAATTTCGTATTTTTCTGATAAAAGGGCTATTTATTATGAATTATTGAAGTTCCAGAATAATTAATTTTTGAAGTTTTAATTTTTTTTATGAAAAACATTTTTGTTATGATTGGTGGGCCCCACTTGTTGTTAAGCATGCTGAATTAACGAATTTCAAAGTGGGCGTAGGAATTTTAAAAATAATAATAATATTTTATTAAATTTTCTGCTTTGGTGTTCTAAGCATTTTCCTATAAATAGGGTGCTTAGGTTAGAATTGAAAATCACATCAGAAACTAAAGTTTTCTCTCTATATAATATCGAGCGTATTTTTGTGAGTATTTTGGTACTTTGTGTGTTGTTGCTATATCTGATGCAAAGTTCTTTCAAAGACTATATCCCAGATTCCAGTTAAATCTTTTGTCTTTTCGAGGTAAAAGATGTTATTTTTTATAAATGATATTATTTCTTTCAATATCATTATCTTAGGAATATTGGTAAGATTTTTCTTGTGAAATTCTTGTCTTTTAGTGTTAGGGTTACTATTCACGTATACGACACTATTCACGCGAATCGACACTTCAGAACGATTTGAGAAATTCGGATCTTATTGTAAAATGATTTTATTAAATTAAATAATAATAAAATCATATTCCATGTGTTATCAAGATGATTGTCATTGTATAACCTATTGATGTTAGAATATCGTAGTATTTGGGCTACGTGGATGAATTAAAGTGTTTGAATTTCCAAGACGAAAATAAAAGTTTTCTGAGAAATTTTTCGAAAAACACTATTCATCGGTATTTGCTCGGGATATAATTTTGAGATTCCGTGAAATACGCAATGATGGAATAACAAGGTAAGATGGATTATGTAATAAAAATCTAGTTATGAAAAATGTAATAATTCGCTTGTGGACTTAATTTATGAACGTTAAGCAAAGCGAAGTGTTAAAGAATAAGTAATAATGGTATAATACTTGGTATTATACGAAGTAATGAAAACGAGTATAATACGAGTTTGTATGAAGGATGAAATATCGTATATAAATTCTATATGAATTAGAATACGAAAATAATACATCAATAATATGTATTAAGAAATGTTAATGGACTTTGATGATTGGTAAACAATTATATACAAGTCCAAGTGAATTAGAGAGAAAAGGCCCAACTATTATTAATGAACTAATAAGTGTTTATTAATACAAAGCCCAAAGGATTTATTAATCAAAGCCCAAGCTAGAATCCATGAGTGGTATGACCCATGGGGCAAACCATATTGATATGGTTGAATGTGGTGACCAAATAATGTGTGATGACCAAGATAAGTGGTGACCAAGTATGTGTGGTGACAAAGACTTAGGAGTAATGCCCAAGACTTTTAAGTAATGACCAAGTGTAGGATAAAAGTTGTGCCTTGGAAGTAATGAATAGTAAGGAGGTGGTTTAAGGAGGTGGGATGTTTTAAAGACTAAACTACCCTAACCTTGGAAATTCTATAAATAGAAGAAGCTTGCAAGCCATTTGTTGGTTGTTCAAATAATCTAGACATCACAAAGTTCTTAAGTGTTAGAGAGATTAAGTTGCAAATAAGTCACTTCCATAAGCCAAGAAAAGAAGAAGCTACTTATCAAAGACTTCTAAAGTAAGACTTCTTCTCCAAATATCTTCTATCTCTATCATGATAGGATGATAAGAAAAGTTGGATTAAGCAACATGAATGAGTAAGTAATGAACTTAAGCCACATAAGTTGGCAATAAGTCATTTGAACTTATAAAAGTTATAAACTTATTGTAAGATAACCTTGAATGTTAAGTATGAAAATATGATCATGAAATGAGTTATCAAGAGAAGTGAATTAAGCACTTATATGATCATATGTATCATGTATACCTAAGTTAAGTTATATGTTAAGAACATATAAGAAATAATGTTTAAGAAACTTTAACTTGTCATAAGTCATTAACCATGAAATCTTAAGTAGTTTATACTTGACAAGATATAAACTCATGGAGAATAAGTCAAAAATCCAACAATGATTATAAGTTGTTGTATTAAGTATGTTAAGATGTTCACATGATGAATGAAGTTCATTTGTAATGTAGAACAAATCATAAGGAGGAAGAATTGCTGGAATTTGCACGATTAGACGATAAACGTCGAATACGTAAAATACTCGGAATGGAAGTCAAATTTTGTGTTTGATCATTAAACCATTGTTTTACAATAGAGACAAGTCGTAATTGGCATTTAAGAGTTGCAGACTCGAAAATGACCGGATTTCGACTTAGAACGAAGAAACGAGCGTTGAACGTTCACGAACGTTTATCGATTACGTTAAAAATGAACCAATAAGTGAATTTTTAGCAAACGATGTCAAATAGATAAAATTTTTGAATGGTCGTGTAGAGTACGTAATTTGTGAACTGTAGGCTTTTGAACGAGCCAATTCGGACTTATAACGAAGAAGTTATGCGTCCGGAAAGTTCACAAAATTTCAAAACTGAAATTGTTTTCTGGTGCACAGAGTTGGCACCGCGGCGCCAACCCTAGGCAAAAAGACCGAGTCTACTACAAGAGTTCACCGCAGAGCGAACCTTAGTTCAATAAGTGGCGCCGCAGCACCATAAACAGTATCAAAATTTTTAGGAGTGTGGCGCCGCAACGCGACCCATTAAGTAAGGACTCGTGCCCATGGCTAAGTCCCGGACAATGAGTAATAAGAGCTCAACAACCATGACGCGAGATGTAAATATAAAATACAGCTGGCAGCCCTTGGCCTCGATCTCAAAGAAAAAGATAGTAATGAAATTTTCTAAGTATAAAGAAAAGAAATGGAAGTAAACATAACTTAAGGAAGGTAATGTAACATTGATTAAACTTTGTTAAACCTTAAGGATGATGTATAAAGGTTGATATAACCTAGTCAAATATAATGCAAGCATAATGATAAACCGGAACGAATATTAAATGAATCTAATACATAATTAGATTGAAATAAAGGGTATGATATAGTCATACACATACTTGATTATATGTGACCTAATGTAAGGCATTATGTGATCATGTATTGTAGAGACTTGAACATAAAGTTAATTTACCGTAGCAGACGCTAAAGGCAAGTATTCTAACTCTTATCTCAGTTCAATCTGAACAAGTTTTTGAGATTCATGTATTCTTTCGCATGAATTGATGTATGTTGAAGTTGAAGCCAATTCCTTTGGCTAGACTGGATGTATTGATAATCTATTCATGTATTATCAAATGTTTTTATCTTTTGTAAACTACATGATATGGTTTTCAAAAGAAGACTGAAATGTTAAACAAATATTTTGTTGGTAAAACGACAGGCATGTGAGGTTGCCAAATGCTTAAACGTGCATACGTTTAATGAATGTAGTGTTGATCAACATAGAGTACAATAGGCTGATCACCTAGAAGTGCTCGTAAGTGATATCGGGCTTACGGACTTGCTTCCGGGTTGTCCTTTTCCAATAAAGAATGAATACTCGAGGTCTTTGACCGGAGTGAATGTTTTACTAAATATGGTTGTTATTGTAAAACATTTTGAAAGAAAAGATGAAGTGCTATTTGGAATTATCAATAGTACTTCATAATTATTGTTCAGTTATCGAAGATATACGATTTGTATGTGTCGAGCATGTTGTTATTAAATTGTTATTCTTCTTTGAGCTAGTTATGCTCACTCTTGCTTGAACCATATGAATGCAAATAAGGATCCAACGTCCCGAAGGATCAAAAAAGGATAAGGGAATAGCTAAGGCAAATTACTACGTTGTTTTATAATAGTATAGGTCTATTGTTGTAATTTAACTGATATTATGACAAAAAACCTTTGTAACGGGTATAGAACTTGGGAAATATAAATATTACTTTAAATATATAGAAGTTATGTTCGTTCTTTGAGACTTTTCTATTGAATGGATGTATGAATGTTGTACAGTATAGCACCATCTGTCGGGTTGGAAGATACCCGGATTTGGGGGCGCTACAACACTTTTCACAAAAAAATTAAATTTTCATTTTTTGTCCAAGATATCTATTATGTGATCATGTATTGTAGAGACTTGAACATAAAGTTAATTTACCGTAGCAGACGCTAAAGGCAAGTATTCTAACTCTTATCTCAGTTCAATCTGAACAAGTTTTTGAGATTCATGTATTCTTTCGCATGAATTGAAGTATGTTGAAGTTGAAGCCAATTCCTTTGACTAGACTGGATGTATTGATAATCTATTCATGTATTATCACATGTTATTTTTTGTCAACTACTTGATATGGTTTTCAAAAGAAGACTGAAATGTTAAACAAATGTTTTGTCGGTAAAACGACAGGCACGTGAGGTTACCAAATGCTTAAACGTGCATACGTTTAATGGATGTAGTGTTGATCAACATAGAGTACAATAGGCTGATCACCTAGAAGTGCTCGTAAGTGATATCGGGCTTACGGACTTGCTTCCGGGTTGTCCTTTTCCAATAAAGAATGAATACTCGAGGTCTTTGACTGGAGTGAATGTTTTACTAAATATGGTTGTTATTGTAAAACATTTTGAAAGAAAAGATGAGGTGCTATTTTGAATTATCAATAGTACTTCATAATTATTGTTCAGTTATCGAAGATATACGATTTGTATGTGTCAAGCATGTTGTTATTAAATTGTTATACTTGCTGAGCTAGTTATGCTCACTCTTTCTTGAACCATATGAATGCAGCTAAGGTAGAACGTCCAAGGATCGAAAAAAGGATAAAGGGAAAAGCTAAAGGCGATTACTAAGGCTTGTTTTGTAATAGTATAGGTCTATTGTTGTAATTTAACTGATATTATGACAAAGAACCTTTGTAATGGGTATAGAACTTGGGAAATGTAAATATTACTTTAAATATATAGAAGTTATGTTCGTTCTTTGAGACTTTTAAATTGAATGGATGTATGAATGTTGTATAGTATAGCACCATCTGTCGGGTTGGAAGATACCCGGATTTGGGGGCGCTACAAGTTGGTATCAAAGCCTAGGTTATAAAACTTAAGGGGGAAAGTAGAACCTTAAGTCATAACCTTACGAAAGAATAAAGAAGTAAAAGATGAAAAGTAACCTTATAAAAATGCATGATATTATGTTATGTATTTTTATTATTTTACTGACGTGTACTAATCAAACTATATTGTTTTATTGTAGATGTCAGGAGAAAATGATATGTATAGAGAGATACATGTAGTAAGCGAGGATTCAGTTAATCGGGTCTAGATACTACCAAATCCCGTAGCCGTAGAACCAGAATTGGTGACCATCGAGTCGGGAGACTCAGACTACTTAGACTACATGTCTATATTTGATGGCATGTTAGAGGAGGAGGTGGACGTGATGTCCTTTGACCAGGTTCCACCTACAGAGACCCAGGTTCCACCTACAGAGGAAATGTCTACGGGGGAATCAATGAAGGCACTATTTATGTCAGTATTGGATAGGAATGTCCATTACTGTCAAGATGTTAAGGAGTTAAAAGAGGAACTCCGAGCTGTCCGTGAGGACAAGACTAGTATGGAAGGAATGTGGGAAGAGGAGCACGATGATAGAGTCCTAGCTATGGAAAAAGTCTGAGATTTGAGGGGAGAAGTCTTTGAGCTCAAGCAGGAGCTAAAGACTAAGAAGCGGAAGTTGGAGAGGATGTCCTATATTCATAGGAGTTCTCATGTTGATTTCAATGACAGTAGTAGTGGATATCGTGTGAAGCGAGACGACACCGTCATACCATCAGTAGAGATGTTATTACTGGTTTGGCCAGAGCAAATTTTGAGAATGCCTTTATGGCAGATGTAATCTAGCAATAGCTAGGGTAGAATAGATATGTAAATATTATGTATCTAGTAGTGACGTAAAACCCTCTTTTGTATAACAAAGGGTAGTCTTTTGTAAATCCCAATTTTTGGAAAGTAATTGCGGGATGGAAATGTAATCTGCTAAGGCTGAGTAATGTAAACAAGGTAGTATTATACTACAAGTTATGAATCAATATAAATCTTTTTATGGAATATGTTGAGTAATGAGTATGAGTTGTTGTTTTATTATAAATAATAACAAACCAACAAGAATAAAGTAATAATGATGTGTTGTTTTCTTAACAGCAAAATGCCACCAAGAAGGAGACAACGAGATCAGGGCGCTAATGTTAACCAACCGGAGGGTGGTCCGGTTAATCCAATATAGGAGTTCGTTAATCTGTTAATTGCTGTATTTAATAGAACGGGGGCTAATGTACCCATAATTCCTAGAGTAGTACGAGCTACTACTTTTAAGGATTTCAAAAGTGTAGGTCTTCCGGAGTTCAAAGGAACTACGGACCCTATAGAAGCCCATACATGGGTAAAAGAAATTGAGAAAGCATTTGTAATAGCAAATGTTGAGGAGGGTCAAAAGGTTGCCTTTACAACCTATTTGATGAAAGGAGAGGCCAACTTCTGGTGGGAGGCAAACCAGGCCAGGGCCGATGTAGGAAACCTAACGTGGGAGAGGTTTAAGGAGATTTTCTTCGAGAACTATTTTCCCACGAGTATGAAATGGAGGATGGAGATGAGGTTTTTGGAATTGAGACAAGAGGATATGACAGTTCCCCAGTATGCTACCAAGTTTAATGAACTGGCACGATTCGCTCCACACCAAGTGGACACTGAAGTGAGAAAGGCTAGAAGGTTTGAGTAGGGCTTGAAACCCTGGCTCTATAGCCGAATCTCTGTGTTCCAAAGTACTTCCTTTGGAACCATACTAGAAAAGGCAATAATTATCGAAGGTGGGAATGAGGCTCTTAGCGATTACCACAAAGATAAGAAGACCAAAGCGAGGGTTGATGGAGGAACCAAGGCCAGGGGAGCCGATGGAAGTGACGGACGATCGAAGAAGAAAAGGGCTTTAACTGCAGGGAATACCGGAGTGAAACAAGGGACTCGAAGAGGAGGATGGAGGCTCTGTACGGAAGACTCATTTAGAGTCTCATCTCAAAGGTAAGCGGTATGTTATAATTGTGGACCAGAAGGGCACATTTTTCCTAACTGTCTCAATCCAAAGAAAAATCACGGATACTTTGTATGTGGATCAACTGACCACATAGCAAAGAACTGCCCGAAAAAGGGAATAGAAGGAAATAAGGGACCTAATAGCGGGAAGTTAGCTATTAGTGGTCCAACTCAGCCAGGGAAATCAACGGCCCACACTTTTAATATGACGGTCCAAGATGCGGTGGCATCAGGGGATGTAGTTCTGCAGTATTATTCCGATCAACAATATAAATGCATACGTGTTTAATTGATTCGGTGCTTACTTGTTCGTTTATAGCATGTGATTTTGCTAGGCGATTAGAATTATTTCCTAAAATTGCCCTTACCTTTGAACATTAAGGTAGCAAACGAAGAGATAATTCGATTGAAGATATTCATAGGAGTTGTTGCGTGAAAGTGCGTGGTTGTAAGTTATCGGTAGATTTAATCTACCGATAAAGTTAGGAGAATTCGACGTAATTCTCGAAATGGATTGGTTGATTAACCATGGAACAATTATAGATTGCCAAAAGAAATGTGTGAGCATCAGGACGTTGAAGCAACCTCCTGTAGTATTTTACGGTAGTAAATTGTCGGGACGTCCTTGTTGCCTTACGATGACACAAACTAGAAAACTTTTAAGAAAGGGTTGTATAGGTTACCTATGTCATGTTGTTGATACCCAGAGAGTGGGAGCAACCATGGAACAAATACCTATAGTAAACGAATTCATGGATGTATTTCCAAGTGAGTTACCAGGTTTACCGCCGGATAGGGAGATCGAATTTGTGATATACACTGTGCCAGGAATGGTACCGGTCTCAAGGGCACCGTACCGTATGGCGCCTGTGGAAATGAAAGAACTAATGGTTCAGCTACAAGAACTATTGGACAAGAAGTACATTCAACCAAGTGTTTCGCCGTGGGGAGCACCCGTGTTGTTTATCAAAAAGAAAGATGGATCGTTAAGGCTTTGTATCGACTATCGGGAGTTGAACAAGTTAACGATAAAGAATAAATACCCATTGCCCAGGATCGATGATCTCTTTGATCAATTGAAAGGGGCAAAGTATTTTTCTAAAATAGATTTGCGAACAGGGTATCATCAGTTGAAGGTTAGGAAGGAAGATATACCAAAGACTGTATTCAGGACTCGTTATGGTCATTACGAGTTTCTGGTGATGTCATTTGGGTTGACGAATGCACCTGCTTCATTTATGGATATGATGAACAAAGTGTTCGAATTATATTTGGACAAGTTCGTCGTAGTGTTTATCGATGATATTCTAGTCTATTCTCAGACGCAAGAAGATCATGTCGAACACTTAAGATTAGTGTTGGAGACACTAAG
This sequence comes from Panax quinquefolius, assembly GCA_020205615.1. NCBI lineage: Eukaryota > Viridiplantae > Streptophyta > Magnoliopsida > Apiales > Araliaceae > Panax > Panax quinquefolius. Next base: position 33,775,628 of record CM035167.1, read on the forward strand.
GAAGGAGAAGTTATATGCGAAATTCACCAAATGTGAATTTTGGCTGGAAAAGGTGCAATTTTTAGGTCATATCATTGACCAAGAGGGGATTTTAGTGGATCCAGCAAAGGTGGAAGCAGTAATGAATTGGGAACAACCAAAAACGCCGACTGAGGTGCAGAGTTTCCTAGGGTTAGCAGGGTACAATCGAAGATTTATCCAAGATTTTTCGAAGATAGCTACCTCGTTGACTAACTTAACAAGGAAGACAGTGAAATACGTATGAACGGATAAATATGAAGACAGTTTTCAAGAACTGAAGAAGAGATTAAGTGAAGCTCTTGTTTTGTCATTGCCAGATGACACGGGAAATTTTGTAGTGTATAGTGATGCTTCGCATAAAGGACTTGGTAGTGTGTTTATGTAGCATGGCAAAGTCATTGCGTATGCATCTTGGCAGTTGAAGGATTATGAGAAAGTTTACTCTACTCATGATCTGGAACTAGCCGCGGTAGTGTTTGCCCTAAAGATATGGAGACATTATCTTTATGGGGAAAAATGTGAGATATATACGGACCATAAAAGTCTAAAGTATATCTTCACTCAGAAGGAGTTGAATATGAGACAGAGAAGATGGCTAGAGTTAATAAAGGATTATGATTGTGAAATCTCAGTATCACCTGGAAAGGCCCAATGTAGTTGTTTACGCCTTAAGTAGGAAGGGTCGGGAAAAGTTGTCTATGTTAACGGCTCAAAATGAGTTAATAACAGAGATGGCTATGATGGAAATAGAAGTAAAGATGTCGAGTGATTTGGGGCAGTTACTCTTTGCGACGGAGATGCAATCTACCATCGTAGAAAGAGTCAAGGAGGTGCAACTCAAGACGGATGAGTGTAACCAAATGAAGAAGCGGTTATCTGAGAAGGAAGAGGTTAAGTATAGTCTTGATAATGAGGGATTATTAAGATTTGAGGGAAGAATTTGGGTTCCGAATGAGACGGAATTAAAGGAGCAAGTGTTACAAGAAGCTCATATTTTGAGGTATTCAATACATCCTGGTAGCACTAAGATGTATCAAGACCTTCGACAGAGTTTTTGGTGGCCAAATATGAAAAGAGAAATAGCAGAGTATGTTAGTAGGTGCTTAACTTGTCAAAAAGTTAAGGCCGAACATCAACGACCCAGTGGTTTATTATAGTCATTGGAGATTCCAGAATGGAAGTGGGAGCATATCACTATGGACTTCGTGGTGGGACTTCAGATGATGCAGAAAGGGTATAATTCAATTTGGGTAGTAGTGGACCAGTTGACGAAGTCGGCTCACTTTTTACCAATTAGGGTCAAGTATAACTTAAACCAGTTAGCTAAACTTTATGTTAAGGAAATTATTTCCAGACATGGAGTACCGGTATCGATTATGTCAGATCATAATCCACAATTCACATCGAACTTTTGGAGGAGTTTGCAAGAGCAGTTGGGAACACAACTGAGGTTAAGCACGGCTTATCATCCACAAACTAATGGGCAGAGCGAATGGACAATTCAGACGTTAGAAGACATGTTGAGGTCTTGTGTCATGGATTTCAAGGGTAGTTGGGATGATCATCTACCTCTAGTAGAGTTTGTATATAACAACAGTTATCATGCAAGCATAGGCATGCCGCCATATGAAGCTCTGTATAAGAGAAAGTGCAGAACACCTTTGTGTTGGGATGAGGTGGGAGAACGCCGGATGCTAGGACTAGAATTGGTGCAGCAGACAGCGGATGTGGTAAAGTTAATTCGGATGTGTCTCGTCCACATTTCGGAGATGATGAAGAAGAAGTATGCGGACTCACATAGACTAAGTCAAGAGTTTGAGGTGGGCTCATATGTGTTTCTAAAGGTATCTCCCTGGAAAGGAAAGATATGCTTTGGAAAGAAGGGAAAGTTAAGTCCAAGGTTTATAGGACCTTTTGAAGTATTAAAACGGGTGGGAGAGGTAGCGTATATGATAGCATTACCTCCGGACCTAGAACGAATACATAACGTGTTTCACGTATCTGTATTACGTCCATATAAGCCGGATTATAAGCATATAATCGAGTATGAGCCGATTCATATCGAGAAAGAATTATCATATGAAGAGTCGCAGATGCAGATCATTGATAGAAAGGAACAAGTTCTGAGGAACAAGGTAATACCATCAGTAAAAGTATTATGGAAGAACCACGACGCTGAAGAAGCAACGTGGGAACTAGAAGAAAAGATGAAGAAAAATTTTCCTCATCTATTTGATTAAAGTAAGACGAGATTCTGGGGACAGAATCTTTATAAGGGGGGAAGAATATAATGACCGAGAAATTCGGATCTTATTGTAAAATGATTTTATTAAATTAAATAATAAAATCATATTCCACGTGTTATCAAGATGGTTGTCATTGTATAACCTATTGATGTTAGAATATGGTAGTATTTGGGCTACGTGGATGAATAAAAGTGTTTGAATTTCCAAGACGAAAATAAAAGTTTTCCGAGAAATTTTCCGAAAAACACTATTCATCGGTATTTGCTCGGGATATAATTTTGAGATTCCGAGAAATACGCAATGATGGAATAACAAGGTAAGATGGATTATGTAATAAAAATCTAGTTATGGAAAATGTAATAATTCGCTTATGGACTTAATTTATGAACGTTAAGCAAAGCGAAGTGTTAAAGAATAAGTAATAATGGTATAATACTTGGTATTGTACGAAGTAATGAAAACGAGTATAATACAAAGTATTATACAAGTTTGTATGAAGGATGACATATCGTATATAAATTCTATATGAATTAGAATACGAAAATAATACATCAATAATATGTATTAAGAAATGTTAATGGACTTAGATGATTGGTAAACAATTATATACAAGTCCAAGTGAATTAGAGAGAAAAGGCCCAACTATTATTAATGAACCAATAAGTGTTTATTGATGCAAATCCCAAAGGATTTATTAATCCAAGCCCAAGCTAGAATCCATGAGTGGTATGACCCATGGGGCAAACCATATTGATATGGTTGAATGTGGTGACCAAGTAATGTGTGATGACCAAGATAAGTGGTCACCAAGTATGTGTGGTGACCAAGACTTAGGAGTAATGCCCAAGACTTTTAAGTAATGACCAAGTGTAGGATAAAAGTTGTGCCTTGCAAGTAATGAATAGTAAGGAGGTGTTTTAAGGAGGTGGGATGATTTAAAGACTAAACTACCTTAACCTTGGCAATTCTATAAATAGAAGAAGCTTGCAAGCCATTTGTTGGTTGTTCAAATAATCTAGACATCACAAAGTGCTTAAGTGTTAGAGAGATTAAGTTGCAAATAAGTCACTTCAATAAGTTAAGAAAAGAAGAAGCTACTTATCAAAGACTTCTAAAGTAAGACTTCTTCTCCAAATATCTTCTATCTCTATTATGATAGGATGATAAGAAAAGTTGGATTAAGCAACATGAATGAGTAAGTAATGAACTTAAGCCACATAAGTTGGCAATAAGTCATTTGAACTTATTAAAGTTATAAACTTATTGTAAGATAACCTTGAATGTTAAGTATAAAAATATGATCATGAAATGAATTATCAAGAGAAGTGAATTAAGCACTTATATGATCATATGTATCATGTATACCTAAGTTAAGTTATATGTTAACAACATATAAGAAATGATGTTTAAGAAACTTTAACTTGTCATAAGTCATTAACCATGAAATCTTAAGTAGTTTATAGTTGACAAGATATAAACTCACGGAGAATAAGTCAAAAATCCAACATTGATTATAAGTTGTTGTATTAAGTATGTTAAGATGTTCACATGATGAATGAAGTTCATTTTTAATGTTGAACAAATCATAACGAGGAAGAATTGTCGGAATTTGCACGATTGGACGATAAACATCAAATACGTAAAATTCTCGGAATGGAAGTCAAATTTTGTGTTTGATCATTAAACCATTGTTTTACAATAGAGACAAGTCATAATTGGCATTTAAGAGTTGCGGACTTGAAAATGACCGGATTGCGACTTAGAACGAAGAAACGAGCGTTGAACGTTCACGAACGTTTATCGTTTACGTTAAAAATGAACCAATAGGTGAATTTTTAGCAAACGAAGTCAAATAGATAAAATTCTTGAATGTTCATGTAGATTATGTAATTTTTGAACCGTAGGCTTTTGAACGAGCCAATTCGGACTTATAACGAAGAAGTTATGCGTCCGGGAAGTTCACAAAATTTTAAAACTGAAATTGTTTTCTGGTGCACAAAGTCAAGCCATGAAAGCCAACCCAAGGCAAAAAAGACCACATGCATGAGCGCGAACGATAGAATCGAATCTCATCAAGAAGAGTTTGCCGCGGTCACGAACCTTAGTTCAATAAGTGGCGCAGCAATGCCTGACCCCATTAAGTAAGGACTGCACTGCATGCCGCCAACTCGGGACAATGAGATAAGAGCTCATGCTACAAATGCAGAGATGTAGTATAAAAAGCTGGTTGGCGCCAGTAGCGCCGGATCTCGAAACAAAGATAGTAATGAAATTTTCTAAGTATAAAGAAAAGAAATGGAAGTAAACATAACTTAAGGAAGGTAATGTAACATTGATTAAACTTTGTTAAACCTTAAGGATGATGTGTAAAGGTTGAGATAACCTAGTAAAATATAATGCAAGCATAATGATAAACCGGAACGAATATTAAATGAATCTAATACACAATTAGATTGAAATAAAGGGTATGATATAGTCATACACATACTTGATTATATGTGACCTAATGTAAGGCATTATGTGATCATGTATTGTAGAGACTTGAACATAAAGTTAATTTACCGTAGCAGACGCTAAAGGCAAGTATTCTAACTCTTGTCTAAGTTCAATCTGAACAAGTTTTTGAGATTCATGTATTCTTTCGCATGAATTGAAGTATGTTGAAGTTGAAGCCAATTCCTTTGATTAGACTGGATGTATTGATAATCTATTCATGTATTATCACATGTTATTTTTTGTCAACTACTTGATATGGTTTTCAAAAGAAGACTGAAATGTTAAACAAATGTTTTGTCGGTAAAACGACAAGCACGTGAGGTTATCAAATGCTTAAACGTGCATACGTTTAATGGATGTAGTGTTGATCAACATAGAGTACAATAGGCTGATCACCTAGAAGTGCTCGTAAGTGATATCGGGCTTACGGACTTGCTTCCGGGTTGTCCTTTTCCAATAAAGAATGAATAATCGAGGTCTTTGACCGGAGTGAATGTTTTACTAAATATGGTTGTTACTGTAAAACATTTTGAAAGAAAAGATGAAGTGTTATTTTGAATTATCAATAGTACTTCATAACTATTGTTCAGTTATCGAAGATATACGATTTGTATGTGTCAAGCATGTTGTTATTAAATTGTTATACTTGCTGAGCTAGTTATGCTCACTCTTGCTTGAACCATATGAATGCAGCTAAGACTGAACGTCCCGAAGGATCAAAAAAGGATAAGGGAATAGCTAAGGCAAATTACTACGTTGTTTTATAATAGTATAGGTCTATTGTTGTAATTTAACTGATATTATGACAAAAAACCTTTGTAACGGGTATAGAACTTGGGAAATGTAAATATTACTTTAAATATATAGAAGTTATGTTCGTTCTTTTAGACTTTTCTATTGAATGGATGTATGAATGTTGTACAGTATAGCACCATCTGTCGGGTTGGAAGATACCCGGATTTGGGGGCGCTACAACACTTTTCACAAAAAAATTAAATTTTCATTTTTTGTCCAAGATATCTATTATGGATACTAGCTTTGATTGTATCCATGTTTTGATCTTCATTCTTGAATTTTACTTCACTATGGTTATTTATGAAGTATTTTTGAATTTGGATTGTTTAAAGTACGAATCCTTAATAATTGTTCTTTTGTTTCACTGTATTCGTTTTCTTTAAAATATTTTTCATCATCCTTAGTCCTAAAGAATGATATAACTGATTATCTTTCGCATGTAGTGTAAAGATGAATGATTTTCTGATGAATATCTTTGGCCCGTAGTGCAAAGATGAACAGGTGTTTAGATGAACATGACCAACTGATGAATATCTTTGGCCTATAGTACAAAGATGAATATTTGATTCCAGCTATATATATTGATTGATGTTACAAGGATAAAATATTAATGATAAACTTTTAAATTCATATATAAAAGATATTAGATTTCATTCTCTACTTAACTCTCTAATGAATTATTATTTCCGCTGCGAATATTGATTTAAAATTGGTTGTCTATTGTACTCTATTAGATTTTTCCCTATTGAGGACTAACGATAATTTGTTCTATATTATCTTAGTCATAATGTTCTTTACTGGGCTAGTTAAGCTCACCCAAATTTTTTTGTTCCATTTTTCTTCTCAGGAGGCGAGAATATAGCGAGTATTAGTCGGGGTGTGGAATGATGGTTCTAGAAGTTGTTTTAGTAGTCCTCACTATTTTGTAAAATAGTGTATCAATAATTGTAATGAGGACTTATTTGAGTGTGGATATTGTCTAGATGATAATATTTGTATTTAAACTCACAGTTTATGTGTTGTCGTATTTTGCACGACAAATGTATTTATAAAGTTGTAGTTGTTTCTGTACTATGTATTTGGCGACTCAGAATGGGTGTTGTATACCTATTTTGGGGGCGTCACAATTAGTATCAAAGCTTAGGGATATGGTCTTTGGCGGAGATCGGGGAATAGTACTAGTAGGGGAGAGACGAGTAAATCCTTCGCTAGTGTGTCCTACCTAAGCTTATTTGTTGGTCGGTCATAATAAGGATATTATGTGGCATGTTAATTTCTTTAATTAACCCTTGTTTTATGGCAGTATTTGAGAATGGCAGCTGAGAATATTAACAGTGGAGTGAATGAGACCGTGGAGACACCTTTAATCACCACCTAGGGGAACGTGCAACAGGAAGGCAATATTCCTCCTGTAAACAACACTACCAAACAAATGACGAATGATGGGATGTTTAGAAATTTTTGTAGTTCATGCAAAATCAGACGAGGGAGACTCATGCACAAAATACGGGTGGAAATGATAGCAATGCGTGACTTGTCATAGCCAAGCAGTTTAAAGAGTTGGGACCACCAGAATTTGCAGGAAAGCCGGATCTGATCAAGGCAGAAATGTGAGTTAAACAAATTACCAAGATATTTGATGTCTTGGGATGCACGGAGGAACAGAAGGTTCCTTTCGCCATCTTTATGTTCCGTGGCGAGGCAGACTACTGGTGGGAGTCTGTGAAGTGTACCCAGCTTGCCGCAATCAGCATGTCTTGGGAAACGTTTCAAAAACTTTTCAATGACAAGTATTTTCCTAAAAGTATTCGCCATATGAAGGAGGTAGAGTTTATTAGGCTGGAACAAAATAACATGACGGTGTCCCAGTACGAGGCGAAGTTCGCGGAGTTATCCAGGTTTGCACCTCATTTGGTGGAGAATGAGGAACGTATGACGCGGATGTTTTTGAGAGGTTTGAAACCTGACATACGTCAGTATCTCATTTCTTATAAATTTTCTCTATATTCAGATGTTGTCAACATGGCTCAATTATTAGACCGAGATAACGAGTATGTTCAACCAAGGGACCATAACCAGGGGTGATACCGGTGACAGCAGTCATCGGAGCAACGATAACCAGCGGGGAAAGAAAAATACGGACAAAAGCGGTAACCACTCTGGTGGTAATCGTGGCCATGAAAGTAGAAGAAGCGAGTCGGGGGGAGATTTTAAAAAGAGGAGATTTAACAATGACAATGTGAAGACGTCAGCACCAGCAGCAACTGGTTCTAAGGGAGGAGAACGACCACCAGTCGTATGCTATAAATGCGGGAAAGAGGGACATATCAGCCCAAACTATCCACAACAATTCAAGGTATGCTATAATTGTGGTAAGGAATGACGTATCTCTCGAGATTATACTGTAGCAAAACCAAGTCCAGCGGGGATGGTGACTCAAAAGGCTATCCCAGAAAAGTCAAAGTCAACGGTTCCTGGAAGAGTGTTTGTTGTGACTGGTCAAAGTGCGAGGAACCCAAACGAGGTGATCACGGGTAAGCTAATCATAAACTCCTACGAAGTTTATACCTTATTAGATACCGGTTCTACCCATTCTTTTATCTCTCCTACTTGTGCTCAACTTTTAAACTTGACTACGGAGAAATTAGACCTTGACTTATCTGTTGAGACTACGTTAGGAGAAACTTTCATTACATCTACTGTTTATAAATCTTGCTTGATTCAAGTTGGAACCATCACATTACCTGCCGATCTTATTTCATTGAAAATACTTGCATTTGATGTTATTTTAGGGATTGATTGGTTAACCACTCATCGTGCTAAAATTGATTGTTTTCGTAAGGTTGTTAGTTTTCATATTCCTAACCAACCTATTATGCGAATTCAAGAAACCAAGCCTCTTAAGTCAATCACTATCATATCGATCCATAAAGCTATTCGTTTATTGAAAAACGGATGTCAAGCTTTCTTAGCCCATGTCACGGTCTTGAACAAAAACACGTCAGATTTGAATAATATTTCTATTGTTAGTGAATTTCCTTAATAACTTCCCGGTCTACCTCCAGAACGTGAAGTTGAATTCTTTATTGACCTTGAACCTGGTACAAAGCCCATTTCTAAAACCTCATATCGAATGGCTCCTATTGAACTTCAGGAGTTAAAGGTCCAACTACAGGAGTTGTTGGACATTGGTTTCATTCGTCCTAGTAAATCTCCTTGGGGTGCTCCTGTTTTATTTGTAAAGAAGAAAGACGGGAGTATGCGACTTTGTATTGACTATCGAGAATTGAACCATGTCACCATCAAGAATAGTTATCCGCTACCTCGTATTGATGACCTGTTTGACCAGTTACAAGGAGCGCAATTCTTTTCAATGATCGATCTTCGTTCTGGATATCATCAACTGAAGATTAGAACTGAGGATATTCCAAAGACTGCCTTCAGAACTCGGTACGGGCATTATGAATTCTTAGTCATGTCTTTCGGATTGACTAATGCTCCTGCGGCTTTCATGGATATGATGAACCGAGTATTCAAGGAATATTTAGATCAGTTCATTATTGTCTTTATTGATGACATCCTCATATAATCCAAAAGTCATGAAGATCATGAACACCATTTGAAGCTGGCACTCCAAAGGCTTCATGAAAATAAGCTATATGCCAAGTTGAAGAAATGCGAGTTCTGGCTTGAGGAAGTAGCATTCCTTGGGCATGTAGTGTCAAAACATGGAGTATCTGTTGACCCGGCGAAGATTGAAGCAATACAAAGTTGGGAACAACCAAGTCGGTGATCGAAGTACGTAGTTTTTTGGGCTTAGCTGGTTATTATCGGAGATTCATTGAAGGATTTTCTCGAATCACTACTCCATTAACTCAGCTAACTCAAAAGGATACAAAATTCGTATGGGGAGAGGAATGCGAGAAGAGTTTCCAAGAGCATAAGAGGAGACTCATTTCGACACCTGTTCTGACAATACTGTCTGGTTCGGATGGATTTATTATTTATAGTGATGCTTCGGGCAAAGGGTTAGGATGTGATCTCATGCAACATGGGAAAGTCATAGCCTATGCCTTGCGACAACTTAAAGATATGAGAGGAATTATCCTACTCATGATCTAGAGTTGGCAGCAGTCATTTTTGCGCTAAAGATCTGGAGGCACTATTTATATGGGAGAAAGTGGAGATATATTTAGACCATAAAAGTCTCAAATATTTCTTCACCCAAAAAGAACTCAATATGCGGCAACGACGTTGGCTCTAGTTGTTGAAAGACTACGACCATATCATTCAATACCATCCTGGAAAAGCGAACGTGGTAACTGACACATAAGTAGAAGATCTTATGCAGGAACGAATGCGATGTTGTCAACACAAAGGCCCATTTTGTATGATTTACAAAAGTTGAAGATAGAATTAAAGACTTCGAAGACCCATGCGTTGATGTCAAGTATACGCATAGAACTAACTTTAATCGATAAAGTTAAAGTTGCTCAAGCCACAGATCTAGAGCTGATGCGTATGAAGAAAAAAGTACAAGAAGGTGTTATTCCAGAAGCAAGAATTGATGAAGAAGGAATACTTCGAGTCCACTCCAGACTTTGTGTTCCTAACGATTCTGATTTGAAATACAAGATCATGATGGAGGCACACAAAACACCGTTTGCAATCCATCCTGGAAGTACCAAAATGTATCGTGATCTTCGATATATATTTTGGTGGAACAATATGATGAGAGAGATCGCAAAGTTATTCTCGAGGTGTTTAACTTGTCAACGTGTAAAAGCGGAGCATCAATTGCTAAAGGGTCCATTGCAACCACTTGAGATTCCGAAATGGAAGTGGGAACACATTACTATTGATTTCGTTATGGGTCTTCCCAAGGTTTCTCAAGGCATAGATGCGATTTGGGTTATTGTTGATAGATTAACCAAGTCTGCCCATTTCTTGCCTATACGAGAGACTTATTCCCTTGAACATCTTGCTAGTATGTACGTAAATGAGATTGTGAGATTGAATGGCATGCCAGTATCCATAGTTTCGGATCGTGACCCAAGATTTACTTCACGATTTTGGGTTAGCTTACAAAAAGCTATGGGCACGGATTTACGATTTAGTTCGGCATACCATCCTCAAACGGACAGACAATCAGAGAGGACTATTCAAACTCTTGAAGATCTATTAAGACTTTGTGTCTTAGACTTCAAAGTGAGTTGGGATATGTATTTACCGTTGGTGGAATTTTTCTACAACAACAGTTACCAGGAAAGTATAGGTGTGGCTTTATTTGAAGCATTATATGGACGAAAGTGTTTCTCTCCAATATGTTGGGATGAGGTGGGTGAAGCAACATTGTTGGGACCAGAGTTGGTACGTATGACTACGAAAAAGATTCAAATGATTCGACAACGTATACAAATGGCACAAGATCGACAAAAGAGTTATGCGGATCTTCATCGAAATGACGTATAATTTAGTATTGGGGATCATGTATTGTTGTGAGTTGCTCCATTGAAGAGAGTTAAAAGATTTGGGAAGAGAGGAAAGCTCAATCCACGATTTATTGGTCCATTTCAAATTCTTGACCGAGTAGGAAATGTGGCCTATAGACTCACATTACCTCCAAGTATGTCTCGTGTTCATAATGTTTTTCACATATATGTGCTTCGTAAATATGTGAAAGACCCGAACCACGTTATTGAGTTAGAACCAGACGAGATAGCTGAAGACTTAACGTATGAGGAGGTACCTGTAAGGATCTTGGATAGAAAGGAGCATGTCCTACGCACCAAGGTTATACCACAAGTTAAGGTTTTGTGGAGGAACCATGCTATTGAAGAAATGACCTGGGAGTTGGAAACAGAAATGAAAGTGAGGTATCCTCACCTTTTCGAAACACCAGATACATACGTCAATTTTGAGGACGAAATTTTATAAGGAGGGGAGGTTGTAAGACCCCAACTTATTATAAATGAAATTGAATTTCCCTATTTATTATTTTGAAATAGTAAGGGTTGAATTGATTAATGTGGTTAGTTATGGGTTAAATGCACAAATATTTCAAATAAGCAAGTGGTTATAAAATATTCATTATTTTCTGGGAATATTCGTTTGGTCGTGGAATATTCTTACTGTCAGGAAATATTCGTACGACGGCGCAGCCTTGTGTGGGCCCGATAACAAAAAGCGATTGGATGAAGAAAACGACAAGTATAAGTTGTTTAAAAATAACGGCGTAGTTATTACCGTTAATACTGTTGGAATACCCGGTGGTTAAAACACAGTAATACACGTTGTTGCACAGTTGCACAAGGTATTGCACCAATTATTGATTCTTACGTAAGAAGGCACTACTCAATAATTATTACGATAATTCTTATTCGATATTTTTATTTTATTGATTCAATAATTGTTGCGTTGATATTTTATATTACTGTTGTTTCAATAATTGTCACTACACAGTATTTTTCATTATCAAATCAATAATACATATTATTTGAATAATATTATTAGATAACATTATTGGCAATGTCTAGAAAGTTTTGTCTAAGAAGAGGTTTGGTCACCTAATTGTGCGCCAGTAAGGAGAAATCCTTATTGGAAAGCCCCCTCTTTCCTGGGAACGGCCTGTTTGTCAGTATTGTGATTCTGTAATATTATTTGTGAATAATTAATTATTGATTTATATGATAAGGAAAATATTCATTTTATTTGGATATTGATGGAGAAAATTTTTAATGTGACAATTGTTGAAAATTGATATTTTGTCTTTTTTGATAAAATAATTCAATTAAATAAATTATTATATTATAATAATATAATATTTGTGATATTTTTACAATGAATTTGATATATATGAGTAAATGAGGAAGAGTATTTTTGTTACTAAAAATATTTAAAATATATTTTTCATGTTTGTGGACCCCAGTTCTTGACTTAAATTTGACTATAGCCTGTAAAATCGTCTATATATGGATTTCGGCCAATTTCTGTTTGGAATTTGGAAAAAAAACTTTCTTCTAAAAAGTTGTAGAGAATTCGATTTCTAATGGAATAGACATAAATTTCGTATTTTTCTGATAAAAGGGCTATTTATTATGAATTATTGAAGTTCCGGAATAATTTATTTTTGAAGTTTTAATTATTTTTTTATGAAAAACATTTTTTTTATGAATGGTGGGCCCCAAATGTTGTTAAGCATGCTGAATTCAGAATTTCAAAGTGGGCGTAGGAATTTTAAAAATAATAATAATATTTTATTAAAATTTCTGCTTTGGTGTTCTAAGCATTTTCCTATAAATAGGGTGCTTAGGTTAGAATTAAAAATCACACCAGAAACTAAAGTTTTCTTTCTCTAAAATATTGAGCCTATTTTTGTGAGTATTTTGGTACTTTGAGTGTTGTTATACGGTGCAAGTTCCTTCAGCACTATATCCAGTATTCTAGTTAGAAGTACTATCTTTTCGAGGAAAGGGATGTTATTTTTTTTTATAAATGATATTATTTCTTTTAATATCATTATGCCGGAATATTGGTAAGATTTTTCTTGTAAAATTCTTGTCTTTTAGTGTCGGGGTTACTATTCACGTAAACGACACTATTCACGTATACGACACTATTCACGAATACGGCAGTATTCACAGAAAAATTAAATTTTTGTTTTTTGTCCAAGATATCTATTATGGATACTAGCTTTGATTGTATCCATGTTTTGATCTTCATTCTTGAATTTTACTTCACTATGGTTATTTATGAAGTATTTTTGAACTTGGATTGTTTAAAGTACGAATCCTTAATAATTGTTCTTTTGTTTCACTGGATTCGTTTTCTTTAAAATATTTTTCATCATCCTCAGTCCTAAATGATGATATAACTGAATATCTTTGGCATGTAGTGCAAAGATGAATGATTTTCTGACGAACATCTTTGGCCCGTAGTTCAAAGATGAACAAGTGTTTAGATGCACATGACCAACTGATGAATATCTTTAGCCTGTAGTGCAAAGATGAATATTTGATTCTATCTATATATATTGATTGATGTTCCAAGGATAAAATATTGACGATGAACTTTTAAATTCATATATAGAAGATAGTAGATTTCATTCTCTACTTAACTCTTCTAATGAATTATTATTTCCGCTGCGAATATTGATTTCAAACTGGTTATCTATTGTATTCTATAAGATTTTTCCCTGTTGAGGACTAACGATAATTTGTTCTATATTATCTTAGTCATAATGTTCTTTACTGAGCTAGTTGAGCTCACCCATTTTTTTTATTTCATTTTTCTTCTCAAGAGGCGAGAATGTAGTGAGTACTAGTCGGGGTGTGGAATGATGGTTCTAGAAGTTGTTTTAGTAGTCCTCACTATTTTGTAAAATAGAGTATCAATAATTGTAATGAGGACTTATTTGAGTGTGGATATTATCTAGATGACAATATTTGTATTTAAACTCACGGTTTATGTGTTGTCGTATTTTGCACGACAATTGTAGTAATAAAGTTGTAGTTGTTTCTTTACCATGTATTTGGTGACTCAGAATGGGTGTTGTATACCTATTTTGGGGGCATCACAATCATGCTAGAAGGTGTTTTAAGATGATATATGATGATCCATCATAGATCCATGGCATCAAAAGGATTTAAAATGGAGTTTTTGAAAAACTGTCAATAAACATTAAAATGCTTTGACAACCATATGTCATTGGCTCTAGATTCTTCCTTGTTCATGATTTATGTTGTTTGATGTTTTAAATCCATAGTCTGACATGAGGTCTTTTGATCTGGAAGTGGAATCACAGCCATTCCATGGCCAAATTGTTAGTTATTAACGGTCAAAATCCGTTGATCGAGCATGACCAAGAGTTTCTGGGCAACCCAAAAACTCGTTTCTAGCGTCTTACAAGCTTTTGTAACGCCTTGATCTGTCAAGTATTATGTGTTATGATGATGTGTTTGTAACCAGTGTGTATCCTGTTAGATGGACTCTAGATCCATGTCTTTAGACTCTTCTAACAATCAACAGATTGAATGGAGTGAGTGCTTAAAGTAGGCCATTCATCCATGACTTAGAGTTTTTGGAAAACCGAGAAACCATAAGAACTAGCTCTCTGACATAGTTTGACTGGGCTAAATATGGAGATTTAGATGTTGTTAAACTGAGATGTTGTTATGTAATTGTTCTTTGACACATGGACTATAGATTTGAATCATGAGAATGACTAGTTAATGACCAGAACACCAAATGAAATGAACTAGAAAGTAGGCACTCGAACAGCTTGGGTTTCTGGGTTACCCAAAAAACCCAGGAGCTGTCTGTCAGAGACTTTGAAGGATCATATCTTGCATGTGAGTGATTGTATGACCTAGTTGTTGGTTGATGATTGTAATATTGCATACGTACTACACGATCAATGTTCAAACAAGCCTAGAACATGATTGGACTAAGAATTAAGACTGGTCAAACGTGACCCCTTGAACACTGACTGTCAGTGTTCTTGAACCCCAAGAACACCTACAACAACAGAAAGTGTCGCTATAGCCTATAGCGACGGTTTTGAATATTTTTAATTTCTAATTTTCTGGAAATTGATTAAAAAATAGAAAATAAATTCTAAAAATTACAAAAATTGTTTAAAAAATTATTTTAAATTATGAAAAAATAACTTTTGAGAAGTTAAGATATTTTTCATTAAAATTAATAATTATTTGAATATTAATGATATTTAATTTATTTAATTAGTGTATTAAATAAATTAGAGAAAATTATTTTAATATTATAAAAAACATTTTAAATAAGAATAAAGTGTTTAAAAATATTTTGAGTTATAAAATATAACTTTTATATTTTTGGATTAATAAATTAATATTAATGATATTTGATTTATTTAATTATTATATTAAATAAATGAGTTAAAATGGTTTTATTGAATTAAAAATCATTTAAAATGAGAAAAGTGATTTAAAATATTTGAAGTTATAATTAATGACTTTTAATATTTTGATGATAAATTCATTTATATTTAAATATTAATGGTGATGATTTAAAAATGATTTTAATTATTTTAAAAACATTTAAAGAGAATATTGTGAAATTTAAAATATTTTAAGTTATTATTAATAACTTTAATATTTTGACAAGTATGTCATTAATATTTTAATATTATTAAATATTAATGATGATGAGATTATTTGATATTTAAATCATTTGAAAAATGATTTCGGTGTTTGAAAAATTATTATAAATTATAATAATTGTTAGAAAATTATTAAAAGCTTCCAAAAAATATTATGAACGATATTTGACTTAACTAAAATAATATTGAAGCTTTGAGACCGAGTTTAGTTGACAATACAAGTGTTAATTGTCGGATGGGGTGACCAGTACACCGAGAATAAACTGAAGTCCAACCAGACTGAATTAGTTAGACTTGATAAGTGTTTATATAGGTTATAAACACTGATGTGGTTATGTGGTAATGTGTCTAGGAGAATGATTGACTGTAAGTTATAGTGATACATATTGTGAATTATTGTGTTAATTGTACAACCGATATTGTGATTATAGGTCTTGTGAACGCAGATAAGTATAGGAAACTGTTAAATCCACAACATAAAATGTTATTTCCACAATAAAAGTGTCGCTATTGATCCTATAGCGATGGTTCTCACCGTCACTATACATCTATAGCGACACTTTTGTTGTGGAAATAACAAAAAGTATTGTGGATTTAACAATTCCCTAAGTATATTGAGTAGAAGTAATCAATGCGGAAGGCAAGTTTCCTAACTCAACCTTGAGTTATATCTGTTTAAATACTATGGTGGTTAATTATTGTTGATTAGACCACGTCCAAGAATTTATTGTTGATTATTCGCAGTTAGTGCATGTTTATTAATTTAAATTGAATTAGTGATTCTGAGAATATACTTGGAGAATAATTGTTATTGGATAATTACATCCGTAGAAGCTATTATTAATAGTACTGGTAATTCATGTCTATTGTTAAATCGTGTTGAGAAATGTCTTAGCTAATTTTTCTCGCTAGACGAACATTTATTAAAACTTGATAGGTTCGAGAAGAGAAGAAAAGAGAATTCAATTATTATTGATATATCGATGCCAATTATTTCAGCTAGATCGAAAAAGATAACTTGATAGGTTTGAGAAGAGAACAGAAGAGAAGTGATTAGATATTGAAAGCATTATATTTCGTTGTTCAATCAAATTCTTATTTAGAGACTAAGAAGAACAAACTTTTATATAAAGGGAACATATTTGGTCGTATATTCGGCTTTTGTGCGTGTTTGAATATTATGCATAATATAGGGTATAATGAAGCTGATCACTTTATATACTTGTAAAGGGGTATGATTTAATCTTTATGATTATCTGATACACCTGGGTATATTAAAGTAAATCTTTGATAGGTACTCGAGAAGAGAAGTTCTAGATCCTTTGTGATCACTCAGCATAAACTCTGGAAAATATTTCCATCCTGTTATTTGGGTATATTAGAGTAAATCTTTGATAGTTACTCGAGAAAAGAATTTCAAGATCTTGTAAGATCATTTATCATAAACTCTGTAGAGTATTTCTAAATTGTTATTCAATAGAATATTGTAAAAACTTTGAAAGTATTGTATCCTTTTGTTAATGTGTTGCATAGGTTGCGAGAAGATTGGTTAGAGAAGAAAATTGTTCAGATATTTCAAAGTTCCCTGAACTTTGGAGTTATTCTATCGAGTTAGATAGTTTATTATTCTGATTCTTATACATTCATTGTATATCTTAACTCGCGGGGCAAATTTGTTGCTCACCCTTGCTAAATAAAACATTTCAGCTAGAGACGAAGTGACTGGAGGTGCTGTGAAGAACAAAGGCAAAGGTGTTATGTTGTAATAGCTATGGATAACATTATTATTATGTTATATTTGTAAACCCTTTGGTATATTTAAAGGTTATGTTTGTAATATAAAGGTTAGATAACATGGGACGAATGTATTAACTATATCAGTTAATGTGGTGTAAATTTATATTCATAATTAAATGGGTAGTTACATGTTATTTATATTATGGATCGTGAGCACCAAACTCGGGAGTCAGGTAACCCGGATTTGGGGGCGTCACATGTTGATATCAAAGCTGTAGGTTATAAACCTTAAGTGGGGTAGGGAAAACCCTAGGATTATAACCATAAGCGAGAGATAGAAAATACTCATTTAGAGTACTAAGTGAGGGATTGCTGAAGTGCATCAATAGTGAGATATGTGGACACATAGTGTGAGAAGTTTGTACCAGTGAAGTACTAATCAATTTATTTAAACTGATTGTAGGAGGTCAGGAAAAGATGAAATAAGTACGGAGATGCTAGCGGCTGTTGCACCAGTGCCAATTGCCGAGGTGCTAGCTCAAAGCGAGTCAGTTGAAGAAGTAAGAAAAGATGAACCCATGGTGAATCTTGGGAGTGATCATGATGATTATCCCGAGATGTATTTGAGTGGAGATAAGGAGGCAGAGTCCGAGGAATTTAAGTTGGAGAAAGAAAATAAGACTAAGGTTGGAGACTAAGATCAGGTATCTGCAGAAGTACAAGAACTCCGAAGTAAAGTGTTTCTCTTGGAGGAGTTATGGAAGACGAAGCGAGCGTTACGCGAGATGACCGAAGAAAGGAATGAGTTGAAGGCGCAGGTGGAAAGAATGATGGCTGAAGGTGGTGGATCATTTGAAGGAACAGTCAAGAGGCAGAAGAAGAGTAAGAATAAGAGAAAGAGGGACACCGACAATGATAATTCTAAAAATTCAAACCCGAAGAAGAAGCAAGTATGTGGCAAGTGTGGAAAGACTCACTTGGGAGAGTGCATGATGGGAAAGAACGTGTGTTTCAACTGTAAGCAGGAAGGACATATTTTCTTACATTGTCCTAAGACGAATATGAGGAAGTGTTTTTCATGCAGGAACGGTTCACGGATTTAGCAAGTGTCCCAGTAAGAAGAAGACCAGAGAAGGGAGTGGACGGTAGATAGCTTATGTATAATCATTAATATCTTTTGGTAGTAGGTTATTATATTAAAGGTTGTAATATTGAGAATGGCGTGTAAGCATATGTAAATATATATATGTTTGTATGAATGAAATCTTTATTTTCTATATGAATATAAGATTAAGCTTAATTTGTGTGTTCTTAAAACTCATACTTATGGTAATCTCATGACTCATAATTATATAAAATGTTTCTGAACCCCTCAGCGAATGGACGCCAAAGGTCTGACTAGGATAAGTTCATACACTCATATAATGGTGGCAAGTTCCTGAACTCAAAAGTGTGGTAAGTTTGTCGAAATGGGAATAGCTATGTGTGAATGGTGAATTGCAACTTTTTGTGTAAAGTTGGAGAATTACAATTTTTTGTGTAAAGTTGTGTTGTTAATCCTAATATTTGATTAAAAAAAGGAGAGATAGTTGTATATGTTGAGTACTAAATGTACTATGTGCTATTTGAATAAATAAACGATTATATGAGAACTTTGTGTTAAATTCTTATTGTGTGATTAATAAGAATTTGGGTAGAGAAAGAGAATTAATGTAAGATTTTTATTTAAATCAGATAATGACGCCAAGATGACAGAATCGAAATCAAAGAGATGAGCATTCAGTTAATAATGAAGGAGATCAAGCAGACCCGATGCAAAACTTTGCAAATATGATAGCCCAAGCTATGGGAAATAGAGCTCCAGCAGCAGAAGCAAGAGAACAGCCAGCATTATGATTGGCTAACTTTAAAGATTTTAAAGCGTTGGACCGCCAGAATTCAAGAGAACTACGGATCCCATTGAAGCCCACACTTGGGTGAAAGAAATGGAGAAAGTATTTATTATTGCGAGAGTGGCAGAAGAGCAAAATAAATCTTTTGCAACTTATTTGATGAAGGGAGAAGCCAATTACCGGTGGGAGACTAATCAGGCAAGAGCTGACACAATTGTGGTGACTTGGACAAGATTCAAGGAGCTATTCTTTGAGAACTATTTTTTGCCGAGTATGCAAGCTCGGTTGGAAGTTAAGTTTCTAGAACTGAAGCAGGAGAATATGTCAATTTCTGAATACGCCGCTAAATTAAATGAGTTAGCGAGATTTGCACCTCATCAAGTGGATACGGAGCTACAGAAGGAGAGAAGATTTGAGAATGGATTGAAGCTAGGTATATACAACAAAGTAGATGTATTGAAAATCAATACGTTTGTGGCTTTATTGGAGAAAGCTATAATTGTTGAAGGGGGAAGCGAAGCTGTATCCTGATATAGTCAGGAGAAGAAAAAGAAGACAAATGATGGAGGAAGCAGTGGTGGTAGTAATCCAAACAAGAAAAAGTGGAGCGAGAATACCCAATCGGGTAATAAGATAGAAGAAAATAGTAAAGGGAGAGAGCCATGTGTCACTTGTGGAAAGAATCATTCAAGAGTACGTCTGAAGAAAAAGGGAGTTTGCTATAATTGTGGTCAAGAGGGACACATGTCACCCAATTGTCACAATCCGAAGAAGATACAAGGTTGTTTTGCGTGTAGATCGACTGATCATCTGGTTCAAAACTGTTCGAAGAGAAATGTGGAGAAGGAATGTACCAACAAGGGACATGGTAGTGAAACCTTGGCGATGCGAGGACCTGCACAACAAGGAAGACCAACGACCCGTACGTTCAATATGACGGCGCAAGATGCAGTGGCTGCCCAAGAAGTGGCGATAGGTAATGATTTCATTTAGAAATAAAATTACGCGAGAAATATTAGATAGATATTTGATGTGAATTGTTTTCTTTTATAGATTCAAATCACATGTTAGAATTTTGAGACACAAATGAATATTGTGTTTATAAGAGTAAATTGATGGTACAACTTTAAAAGATTGTAGGGAGTAAGGAAGTAGTGATTCCGAGGACGAAATGCTTATAAGGAGGGGAGAATGTGATAACCCAGGATTTTGAATAATTTGAATTTTACGAATACTTTTTTTTATAATTATTTATTTAATATTGATACTGATTATCAATATTGAGATGAGAATTTGTGCTTCGAGTTTAGAGAAGGAGTTAATTTGTGTATTGACTGAGAAAATAAGAGTAGAGTTGTGCTTAATTGAGAATAGAAACCTTAACCCTAGGTTCGGATAAGGATTTGATAGAAAATACAGTTATTATAACTATATCGTTGAGTATGTGTTAGTACTATGTAGAAATATTGATCAGTGATTGATCGGGTAGGGTGCAACATTAGTAAACCCTAATGAGGGATTAGAACCCCTAATCTCTGGTTTAGAAACCCTAACATATAGTTAGGAACCCTAAACGAAAGTCGGGAAACCCTAATTTTAAATTCGAGAAACCTAAACCCTAATTGAGATTACCAAACTCTAATGGTGAGAATTAAGAGAAGTAATGTTAAATGTCTAGAATACCCTTAAATTTGTAAGGGAAATTACGAAAATACTCTTGTAGGGGCGAAAAGACTAAAATGCCCTTTACTTCAACTTTAAGTAAAGAGATATGGAAAATCTAGTGAGTCATCACTTAAGGCTTATCCCATGTGTTGCAAATCCATACCAAATCTGATCCATATGTGCCACCTAGCAAGGGTAGAAACATTGAATCAAAGATATATGTGGTGGAAGAGAGGGAAAGTTCACAAAAGTTGCCCATTTGCTCTCTAACTCTCAACAAACCTTTTCTATCTCCTTACCCACGAAAATCTTAAGTGTGTCAGTCCCAATAACACCCCTTAGATCATCAAGATCAGTGGAGAAGAGCTTAGATTAAAGATTGGACTAGAAAGGTATAAACCCTAACTCACTTTTTAATCTTGAGTGCTAAGAAAAAATTCGTGTTTATGTGTTTAGAATCATGCTAGAAGGTGTTTTAAGATGATCTATGATGATCCATCATAGAACCATGGCATCGAAAGGCTTTAAAATGGAGTTTTTGAAAAACTGTCCATAAACATTAAAATGCTCTGACAACCATATGTCAGTGGCTCTAGATTCTTCCTTGTTTATGATTTATGTTGTTTGATGTTTTAAATCCATAGTCTGACATAAGGTATTTTGATCTGGAAGTGGAATCACAGCCATTCCATGTCCAAATTATAAGTTATTAAAGGTCAAAACCCGTTGACCGAGCATGACCAAGAATTTATGGGCAACCCAAAAACTCGTTTCAAGCGTCTAACAAGCTTTTGTAACGCCTTGATCTATCAAGTATTATGTGTTATGATGATGTGTGTGTAACCAATGTGTAGCCTGCTAGATGGACTCTAGATCCATGTCTTTAGACTCTTCTAAAAATCAACAGATTGAATGGAGTGAGTGGTCAAAGTAGGCCATTCAGCCATGACTTAGAGTTTCTGGAAAACTTAGAAACCGTAAGAACTAGCTCCCTGACATAGTTTGACGGGGCTAAATATGGAGATTTGGATGTTGTTGAACTGAGATGTTGTTATGTAAATGTTCTTTGACACATGGACTATAGATTTGAATAATGAGAATGACCAGATAATGACCAAAACACCAAATGAAATGAACTAGAAAGTAGGCACTCGAACTGCCTAGGTTTCTGGGTTACCCAGAAAACCTAGGAGCTGTTTGACAGCGACTTTGAAGGATCATATCTTGCATTTGAGTGATTGTATGACCTAGTTGTTAGTTGATGATTGTAGTATTGCATATGTACTACACGATCAATGTTCAAACAAGCCCAGAACATGATTGGACTGAGAATTAAGGCTGGTCAAACGTGACCCCTTGAACACTGACTGTCAGTGTTCTTGAGCCCCAAAAACACCTATAGCGACATAAAGTGTCGCTATAGTCTATAGCGACGGTTTCGAATATTTTTAATTTCTGATTTCCGAAAATTGATTAAAAAATACAAAATAAATTCTAAAAATGACAAAAATTGTTTTAAAAATTATTTTAAATTATGAAAAATTAACTTTTGATAAGTTGAGATATTTTTCATTAATTTTTATAATTATTTGAATAGTATTAATATTTAATTTATTTAATTATCAGTATTATATAATTAGAGAAAAATAATTTTAATATTATAAAAATTATTTTAAATAAGAATAAAGTGTTTAAAAATATTTTAAGTTATAAAATGTAACTTTTAATATTTTTAGATTAATAAATTAATATTAATGATATTTGATTTATTTAATTATTATATTAAATAAATGAGTTAAAATGGTTTTATTGATTTAAAAATCATTTAAAAATGAGAAAAGTGATTTAAAACATTTGAAGTTATAATTAATGACTTTTAATATTTTGATGATAAATTCATTTATATTTAAATATTAATAGTGATGATTTAAAAATAATTTTAATTATTTTAAAAATCATTTAAAGAGAATATTGTGAAATAAAAATATTTTAAGTTATTATTAATAACTTAATATTTTGATAAGTATGTCATTAATATTTTAATATTATTAAATATTAATGATGATGAGATTATTTGATATTTAAATCATTTGAAAAATGATTTCGATGTTTGACAAATTATTATAAATTATAACAATTGTTAGAAAATTATTAAAAACTTCTGAAAAATATTGTGAACGATATTTGACTTATCTAAAATAATATTGAAGCTCTGAGACCGAGTTTAGTTGACAATACAAGTGTTAATTGTCGGATAGGATGACCAGTACACCAAGAATAGACTGAAGTCCAACCAGACTGAACTAGTTAGACTTGATGAGTGTTTATATAGGTTATAAACACTAATGTGGTTATGTGGTAATGTGTCTAGGAGAATTATTGTGCTAATTGTAAGACCGATATTGTGATTATAGGTCTTGTGAACACAAATAAGTATATTGAGTAGCAGTAATCAACGCAGAAGGCAAGTTTCCTAACTCAACCTTGAGTTATATCTGTTTAAATACTATGGTGGTTAATTATTGTTGATTAGACCACGTCAAATAATTAATTGTTGATTATTCGCAGTTAGTGCATGTTTATTTATTCAAATTGAATTAATGATTCTAAGAATATACTTAGAGAATAATTGTTATTGGATACTTACATCCGTAGAAGCTATTATTAATAGTACAAATAATTCATGTCTATTGTTGAATCGTGTTGAGAAATGTCTTGGCTAATTATTCTGCCTAGACGAACATTTGATAGAACTTGATAGGTTCAAGAAGAGAAGAGAAGAGAATTCAATTATTATTGATAGATCGATGCCAATTGTTTCGGCTAGATCAAAAAAGAAAACTTGATAGGTTTGAGAAGAGAAGTGAAGTGATTAGATATTGAAATCATTGTATTTCGTTGTTAAATCAAATTCTGATTTAAAGACTGGGAAGAACAACTTTTTATATAAAAGGAACATATTTGGTCGTATATTCGGCCTTTGCGCGCGTTTGAATATTATGCATAATATAGGGTATAATGAAGCTGATCACTTTATATACTTATAGAGGAGTGTGATTTAATCTTTATGGTTATCTGATACACCTGGGTATATCAAAGAAAATCTTTAATAATTACTCGAGAAGAGAAGTTCTAGATCCTTTATGATCACTCAGCATAAACTCTGGAAAATATTCCCATCCTGTTGTTTTGGTATATCAGAGTAAATCATTGATAGTTACTCGAGAAGAGAATAACAAGATCATGTAAGATCATTTATCATAAACTTTGTAGAGTATTTCTAAATTTTTATTCAATAGAATATCGTAGAAATTTTGAAAGCATGGTATCCTTTCGTTAATGTGTTTTATAGGTTGCGAGAAGATTGGTTAGAGAAGAAAATTGTTCAGCTATTTCAACGTTCCCCAAACTTTGGAGTTATTCTATCGAATTAGATAGTCTATTGTTCTAATTCTTATACATTCATTGTATATCTTAACTTGCAGGGCAAATTTGTTGCTCACCCTTGCTAAATAAAACATTTCAGCTAGGGACGAAGTGACTGGAGGTGTTGTGAAGAACAAAGCCAAATGTGTTATGTTGTAATAGCTATGGATAACATTATTATTATATTATATTTATAAACCCTTTTGTATATCTAAAGAGTATATTTATAATATAAAGGTTAGATAACCTGGGATGAATGCATTAACTATATCAGTTAATGTGGTGTAAATTTCTATTCATAATTAAATGGGTAGTTAAATGTTATTTGTATTATGGATCGTGATCACCAAACTCGGGAGTCAGGTAACCTAGATTTGGGGGTGTCACGAACTGTAATTTGATGGCGACGGGATGCTACTCCCCTGTAATAGATACTAGAACTGCTTCAGGCCCAGAACCTTCCATGTTTACAGCTCCATCAAAATATATCTTCCATGTTTGGCGTGTATCGTACTGATGGTGTTGCTGAATTGACATTACCCCTTCATTGGGGAAGTAAGTTTCCAATGGTTTGAAGTCCCCTGAAGGTGTGGAGGCCAGTTGATCCGCAATGCCTTGACCTTTAATGGACTTTTTCGTCACGTAAATAATGTCAAATTGTTGTAGGATCAACTGGCATCTGGATAGTCGACAGTTCAACATGGGTTTACTGAACATGTACTTGAGAGGATCCATGCGGGATATGAGATAGGTTGTGTGACCATGGAGGTAATGTTGTAACCTCATGGAAGCCCATGCTAAAGCACAAAAAGTCTTCTCAATCAAAGTGTACTTGTGTTCACTACTACTGAATCTTTTGCTAAGGTAGTAGATAGCTCGTTCTTAGCCTCTTACGTCTTTCTATCCCAGCATGCAGCCCATGGGATTGTCACTTATGGACAGGTACATGAACAGGGGAACATCATCCCTAGGTGGTACCAAAATAGGAGCTTTGACTAGCTGCTCTTTGATTGTAAGGAAGGGCCTCTGGCACTCATCATTCCATTTTATGGACGAGTTCTTCCTTAACAATTTGAAGATAGGCTCACAGATTGTTGTGAGTTGAGAAATGAACCTGCTAATGAAGTTGATTCTTTCCAAAAATCCTCGTATTTCCTTCTATGTCTGAGGAATGGGCATTTCCGTAATGACCTAGATTTTGGTGGGATACAGCTCAATCCCCTTATGGCTGACTAGGAATCCTAGCAACTTACCTGATTTAACGCCTAAGGCGCACTTGGCTTGTTTCAACTTCAAGTTGTACTTACACAACCTGTTGAAGAGCTTTCTGAGATGGTCTAGGTGGTCTTCCTCCTTCTGAGATTTGATGATGATGTCAACCACATAGATCTCTATGTCTTTATGCATTAAATCATGGAAAAGAGCCATCATGGCTCGCTGGTAAGTAGCTCCAGCATTGATGAGGCCGAACGACAACCGTCTATAGCAAAAGGTTCCCCAAGGAGTGATGAAGGCAGTTTTCTCACGATCCTCTTCAGCAACCATGATTTGATTATACCTCGCAAAGTAATCAGCGAAGGAGTACATGTCGTATTGAGCAGTACTGTCAATGAGAATATGGATAAATGGCATGAGAAAGCTATCTTTAAGGCAATCTTTATTCAGATCTCGGTAATCCATGCAAACTGGCACCTTTTTCTCATGGTTTAGGTACAAGGACTATGTTGGATAGTCACTCAGGGTATGTGGACACCATAATGATGCTTGCTTGAAATTATTTCATAATTTCTTCTTTAACCTTTAAACTCCACTCATGTTTTAATCGGCTGAGCTTCTGTCTGACTGGCTTGAATCCCTCTTTGATGGGAGGCGATGAATGACAATGTTAGTGGACAAACCCACCATGTCTTCATGAGACCATGCAAACACATCCTGGAATTGGATTAATAGTAAAACCATGTCATTCCTTTAGTTTGGAGTGAGGTCTGTACCAATCTGGATTAGTTTAGGGCTTTCTAAGGCTCTGAGATTGAACGAAGTGGTTTGATCAAGGTTGGGTTTGGGTTTGTCTTTGACCCATTCTTTGATCTCCCGAGGTATCGCAATGTCTTCTTATATTTCCATCAAGGTTGAGTCCAACTTTTCATGAAAGTTACAATCCTTGTGGAGAAAAGGCACCTTATCAGCAAGTATAGGCACATCTGAATTCAGAGTCCTGAAACAAGATATGATTTCACTTAATATATATGAAACTGCTCAATCATACAAAGTGTTAGCATGTACTAACAAAAACAACTGCTAATAATGTACATAAAATTAAGCAGTTATGATTATCTACAGGGCAGAAGGAGTTTCTGTTCATTTTACCCTTGTCAACCAATGAAAGGAGTGATGCTCCAATTGTCAAGTTTGAAGTCCTGATAGTCTACAGTGATGCAGGGGCTATCATCGTCCTCCTTTTTCCGAATGACGGCCATTACGTCTGGGCAATCATCGTCTGAGGTGTATCTAGTTGTATGTTCATCATGGTCAATGATGTGTGCGTTTGCCATCATTCTGACGATGTCTTGTTTACGTCTCCGTTCCTCTTCTTCCATTTTGGGATTTAGAACCAAGACTTCTTTCTCCTTTACCGTTATCAGTTTAGGAAATAACATAGCCATTACATGGGCAGGCACCTTTACCGGAGACCGTACTGGCTCAGGAACTGTAGGTGGAGATAATCACCGTGTGGCTGAAGCTGAAGGAATCTGTTTGTGCTTATGAGAATTCTTGCGACTGGAACTAGCAGTATAGCCTAGTCCGGTTATCCCTGTTTGACTGGGACATTGAATGGGGTGCTTGATGTCCTGATTGTCTTTGCCCAACCCTTGTCTAGGTTGATAACACCAATGACATCATTTCTTGAGTGGCTGATATTACTTCGATAGAAATCTGGGGTATGAGAGGTGGCATTCCAACAAAATGGTAGTGAGTGTTGCTCACCTCCAGGGCATGAAAACTGACCGGCTCAACTTCTGAATTGAAGCTGATGAGTGGTATGTCACCTTAGGCAGGACATTCCGGCTCAGTGTCGGCAGTGACTAGGCTACTTTTGATAATGTATTTAAGTTGCTGATGAAGGGTGGAGGGGACTGCCCTGACCATATAAATCCATGGTCTCCCCAAGATCAGGTTGTATCCCGTATCTATTTTGAGCATATGGAAAGATATGCATAATGTATATGGAACAATCTCCACTGGCAGTTCAATCTCTCCGACAGAGTTTCGTCGGGATCCGTCGAAAGCTTTAATAACCGTATGGCTTCTTCGGATCCGGTTGAGATTGATGTTCATCTTCACCAGAGTAACATAAAGACAGATATTCAGAGATGAACCTCCATCTATCAAGACTTCTCCCACCATATATCTAGAGGATAAAACCGCAACATTCAACAGCTTGCAATGACCAGTCCCTTCAGGAGGTATATCGTCATCAGTAAAAGATATCACATTACTGTTAAAAATGTGATCCACCAGATGCTGGAATTTCTCCACATCTATTGACTTAGGCAGTTGGGCTTCTTCCAGAACCCTGAGTAATACTTTCTTGTAATTTTCAGACGAGAAAACCAAGTCCAGTATGGAAAATTGATGTGGAGATTCTCTTAAACTTAAAACCACCTTAGCTTCATTATGGCCCATACTACAAATAAACTCTTCCACCTTTTCCATGGGAATCTTCCCCTTTGACTTGATGGTAGGCTTCATCACCCATTGGGGAAGATACAGTGGATTATCCTTCGACATTGCAACAAGCATATGAGATGTGGATCCTTCAGCCCTTTCATAATTCCATGGAACTTTTTGTAGGCTGACAACATCATATTGTTATCTAAATGGCAAGATAATTGGCTCTGGCGTGGCCATTTTCAAAGGATTGTCAATAACTTTGAGCTGAACGGGTTGGATTGTACGTGAGGGAGTAGTTGCATCTGCCTCAGAAGATATGCCTACTACTACTTCCTTTTACTTTATAAGAAACGCGTCCCCACTCTCTAATATTACAGCATCATCGTTTGCCATCTGCAGGACACCGCTGTCAATTAAATTTTGAATAAAGTGGCGCAGTGCCCAGCATTCTTATGTGTTGTGACCGCGAGATTGGGAGTTATACTGGCACACTCCATTGAAATCAAACCGTCTTGAACGCGAGTAGACTGGAGGTAGCAGAGTTATAATTCTTCATTCATGTATCAACATCTGTAGTATTTCTTCCATCGGTTGGCCTAGGTATGTAAATTCCCTTTTGTTGGCAAAATCCTAACGGGCTTTAGCATTTGCTATTTTGGCCTTTTTGAACTCCATTGTTTCCTTTCCTGGAGTACGCAGTGGAGTATTGGTAACAAGAGGAAGGAGACTGGCATGCTCCTGACTAAATAATTGGCGTGTGACTTAGTGCTAATGGACCACCAGTTCTGCCAATTGGCTAAGTTGCTCACGCAGAGCATTCATTTTTCGTTCCATTGTAAATTGTAACTTTTCATAGTCCCACTTGTCAGCATCATCCTTGCTGGTCTGGGAAGATCCACCCTTGAAATTGGAACTCTATCCACTGCTCCAATTAATCATATTAACCTCCTCTTCTTTGTGTTGAGGAAGAGGGTTGTCTTGCACATGGGGTTGATCGGGTTTGGTGACCACGATCTCATCGATGTCTATTAATTTTTAGATCTTTTGTTTCAAGGCCTAGAAATCCTGAGTATCATGTCCCGGAGCCCCGGCATGATAAGCACACTTCTGAGTAGCATTGAAATCTCTCACATTCTGGTTAGCTGGTGGAAGAAGATGCGTAATTTTCTTCTCAGTGGTCAGAAGATTGAGAATGTTCTCGAGTGAGTCTTCTAAGGGTGTGAACACTCGAGGGCATTTGGCTTCTCCACCCTTAGGTAATGGAGGGTTTGAAGATTGTGCTTGAAAGGGAGTGCAATTTCTCCTTTGGATAGGCATATTCATACTACCCTTTTGACCTTGTAGTATCAAGGAAACATCCTCCTCTTTCTTTTTATGGACCCTCCGGGGGTTGTTTTCATAATTTCTAGACAAGATGTGCTCAGCAACAGCTTTAAGGGTAGCTAGGTGTGACGCCCCCAAAATAGGTATACATCACCCATTATGAGTCGCCAAATACATGGTACATAATAAAAATACAAACTTAAATACACAACATGAGCTGTGAGTTTCCATACACATATTGTCGTCTAGACAGTATTCAAACTCAAAATAAGTCCTTGTAACGCTCGAGAATTTTGAATTTTGAATTAATTAAATTTTTATGTGATTATGTGAATTAAATGAATTTAATTGACTTATTATGTGAGAAATACGTTCGAAGGTCGTTCTATGACCTAGAATGTACGGATGTGGTTAGTATTTTGGCTTTGTGCTATGATTAATTGTTGTGAATTATCAAGACAAAAATGAAGGTTTTCCGAGAATGTTTACGTAAAAACATTATTCATCCGATTTCGTTCGAAGCTAGGGTTTGAAATTTCGAGAAACGCGTAATGATAGAATAGGAAGATAATATGGAATATCCCATAATATTTCCGTTGTGGCAAACGAAGTTTTCGCTTGCGGACGTAAAACCTAAGGGTTTGTGAAAGAGGTTTTCGAAAGGGAAATGAAATGTGTATAGTCGTTTAGGATATTATACGTATGAAATATGAGTATTATATTAGTATGAATACGAGTATGGTATAAAGAATAGTATGACGTAAACTATGATTATATATGAGTATTAGACGAAGATAATATATGAGTTATACGCGTAGAACATGAGACATAATAATGGAGTATGAGTTAAGGGTTTGGTATAATTTAATTGGACTTAAACGAATAGCAAGCCCAGTGAATAGAGTGTTCAAGCCCAAGTTAAGGCCCAACATTAAGTTATGACAAGCTTAATTCAAAAAGATAACCGTGGGTCGAACCGGTGGGTCATGGGTTGGGTAAAACCCATGGGGCAACCCATGGGATGATCCAAGGGGGAAGTGGGCCAGCCACTTGGTGGCCAAGCAAGGTAAGCAACTTGCTCACCAAGTACTTTACTTGGTAACAAAGTTGATAAAGGAGGTGGAATAGTAAGGAGGTGGGGGAATTGGACCATTTTGCCCTCATGTTGTTTACTTATAAATACAAAGCTTGGGTTGTGCTTTTGTTTTTTTGAAAATCTTGTTCAACCTATTTGAGAGAGAGAAAATCTAGAAACGCTTAATCATTCTACTTTCAAGAAAACCAATAGACGTTTGTCAAGAACGTTAATTTCTTCAAAGGTAAATTCTCATAAACCGCAATCTTCATCTTTTTCGATTTCTTTCTTGTAGAAGAAACGTAGATTGGTGGAGCATGTTTATTGAGGAGATATAAGGATGCCTATTAATGACTAAATCATTGATAGGTTATGACCAAATAGAAATCATAAGTGTTTACGTAAATTAAAAACCATAGAAAGTCTTGAACGTGAACTTAGTTTTGGATGACTGTTTTGAAAACCATTATAGCTAAGGAATGTGCCTATTGTTTGGTTAGGATGATTATGATGAATCAATGGAGTTTTCCATTTGATTGGACTTATAGAACACGAGTAACGAAGTTATGTCGAATTTTGCAAAAATAGACGTTAAACGTTAAAAACGTAAAAAGCCCGGATTAAAGGTCAAAAGTTACTGTGTGACTTGAAAACACTGGTTTCCAATGTCAACACATGAGATAAGGTAATTAAGAGTCGTTGGCAAAAGAATCGTCGCATTCTGACTTATAACGAAGAAAACGAGTATTGAACGGTCGAAAACATTAAACGAATGCTTAAAAATGAACTCAAAGGTGAATTCCGAGTTAACGGATTCGAAAATGTGAAATTCTTATATGAACACGTAAATGATGTGATTTGTGACTTGTAGGCTTTCGAATTGGTCAATTCGGATGTAAAACGAATAAATTATGAAGCCGGGAGTTTCGTTAGAAAAATGGACTATTTTCGCCAACTGGTGCACAGACTCGGCGCCGCAACGCCAAAACAAGTAGAAAGTGGTCGAGCCGTAGCGCTAGACTCACCGGTAAGTACCCCTAACTTTCATGCAAAGGCCACTAGAATACTAAGGATGTCGCTATGACAAAGATCGATGATGAAAAATGTTGACCAAGTTAGGTTTTGTTCCATTTGAATGTAGACTTAAAGTAAGACAATGAAGGTACTTAATGTTCATAATCAAGCTAACCTTAAATCACTTATAAGGTGATAATGTTAGAAGAATTAGTAAGGTTTAATAGAAATTAAACGAAGAACGCGAGAACATAATAAGTAAACCGTAAATGACGTTCAATGTTGGTACTTAACCAATAATAATCGAATATTGGTTAGTAATGTAAGAACGTTAACGAGCCGTACCAAAGTATAGGAAGTTGAATCAACTTTAATAACAAAGTTAATTCAAATAAAACATAGAAGAAAAAGAAGTTGGTTAGAACCGTAAAGTTAGTTTGTTTGATAACTAATTACAATGTGCTATGTGAATGTATCATGTAGATGCTGTAAAGGCTGAGAATAGTTGAATTATTTATTCGAAGACGCTTGAAGGAAAGTCTTTCTTAACGCTTGACTAACCTTCGTGTTAGTCAAGTTTTATGTGATGAATGTTATACAATGCATAAATGGTATTAAAGAAAGAGTCGATGCCTATTTTAACTTGGCTAGACAACTATTGAAGAATTAATTGATTTATTTACAAGTATTTCGATATAGAACTGTTAACGCTATCCTATGCCAAGTATTTGGTACGGATGAGAAGGTAAGTTTGTCTATGTATAAACAAAAGTATTTTTCATCGATTATTCGATGGGCACGCGAGGTTGCCAAATGTTGAACTTAAATATGTTTAACATAAGAGTGTATATCAACATAGAGTATAATAGGCTGATCACCTAGAAGTGCTTGTAAGTAAAGATGGATGGATGGCCTTAGTGTCGGATGTCCTTTTCAAATATGAAAATGAAAAGAGTATGTTCATGGTCTATTGACCGGTTCAACATTCCTAAGCTATTATATATACTTTGGAATTGTTGTTATGACATGAGAAGTACTAGTCAAATGTTTCATAGTGCTTCGTAGTTAATTATTCATATATGAAAATAAAGCATGTAATTGTTAATGTGATATTCATATAATTCTTTGTTAAGACTTGATGAGCTAGTTATGCTCATTCTTGCTTGAACCATATGTTTGCAGCTAAAGCCGAACGAACTGAGAGTTCTAAGAGAGATAAAGGCAAGGCTAAGATGGACAATTAATCATCCAGTAATAGATTCGTGTATTTGGTTGTAATATACTTATGAAGAACAACAAATGTATTCGATTTATGAACCTTGGAAAGGATTTATTACAAATGTAATACAAAGATAGTAATTACACTAATTTTATTATTCTCTCAATAGAATGATTGTATGGATTGTAGCATCGTGGAGCTCTGTCGGGTTGGAAGATACCCGGATTTGGGGGCGTCACAAGTTGGTATCAAAGCATTAGGTTTTAAAACATAAGGGGGGAAGAACCTTAGGCTAATAACCTCGGTAGGAAAGGAAGAGTCCAAAGAAAGTTAGCTCGAGTCAAATGGGTTAATAAGGTATTGAGGAAACTCAGTACCGAATGATTTAAAAGATGGGAAGTAACTATAAATGGATTAAATGTGATTGGTGCTTATATTATTGTGTATTATGTACTAATCAATTTGTTATGTGTTATTGTAGATGTCGATCGATAGCTTGATGTATAGGGATATACATGTGATCAGCGAGGAGTCCGTGAACCAAGTTGAACCGGTACATGTGCCTATAATAGACATACCTGTAGTGATTCTAGAAGAGTCAGAGTCCAAGGAATATTACTCGGAGGAGGACTATTCTGAGGAGACCATGGGAATAGCATCATATCTGAATCTGATGATAGATGTGGAGGATACATGGAGGTGACATCGATTAATACGGTGATGCATGCCCTAGAGTAGACACCTACAGAGACTATGAGGGCAATGTACCTATCAGTACTTGACTATAACGTGCAACTGCACAATATGGTGCAGCACCAGAAGGAAGAGATCAGTGATCTCTATAGAGTGAAGGAGTCTGCAGAGTTAGACTATGAGATAGAGCATGATGAGAAAGTGATCATGACTGACAAGGCTAGAGACTATAAGAACTAGCTCGTAGAACTTCATAAGAAACTGGCTGAAAAAGACCAGAAGATAGCACGAATGTCATATATAAATGACAGTGCGCACGAGGATTTCAAGCTTAAAATAGCTTGTTATTCTATTGAGTCGGGACATACTCGACATACTATAAGTCAAGATATTGTGTCGATTTTGGCAAACGAGAAGCATGAGAATGCTGTTAGGCAGTATTAGAAAGTAGTATGGTACATACTTTTGTGTAGTGACATAAAACCCTCTTTTGTATAATTAAAGGGTAGTCTTTTTGTAATTCCCAATTTTTGTGAAAGTCAATCGCGGGATATATATGTAATAGCTTTTGGGCTATGGAAAGAAACTTGTAAATAGTTCTGATCAATGAAGAAGCATTTTAATATAAGGAAGTTTTTTATTTTAATTTGCTTTGTTGTGTACGAGTTATTGTTCAATTGTTTGACGACTAATAACGAAGTAAGCAAATAAGTAATAATGGAACTTTATTTATTTAATCAGAAATGCCGCCAAGAAGAAGACAACATAACCAAGAGGCGGAATCGCATAATGATAACGAGGGGGGTCCTAATAATCAAATGCAAGAGTTCGTTAATTTATTATTAATTACGTTTTAACCAAGTCAGGGTAGAGCACCATGAGACCTGTGGTAGCCCTTAACGACTACTTTTAAAGAATTTAAGAGGGTAGGTCCACCCAAATTTAAGGGAACAACGGACCCAATGGAGGCCCAGACATGGGTCAAGGAAAACGAGAAGGCGTTTGTTATTACAAACGTATCTGAGGCGCAAAAGACTTCTTTTGTGACCTATGTGATGAAGGGGGAAGCCAACTACTAGTGGGAGGCTCACGAGGGTGCGGCTGGAGTGGAAGCTGTTACATGGGAACAGTTTAAGAAGGTATTCTTCGAGAACTACTTCCCTACTAGCATTCAAGGGAGGATGGAGATTAAGTTCCTCGAACTTAAATAGGGGGACATGACTGTTCCCCAATACGCGACAAAATTCAATGAATTGGCAAGGTTCGCTCCACACCAAGTGGACATGGAGGAGAGGAAGGCTCGTAGGTTTGAGCAGGGCCTAAAACCCTGGCTCTATAGTAGGATATCGGTTTTTTAGAGTGCAATTTCTAGGTCATGTTATAGACAAAGATGACATATCTGTAGATCCAGCGAAGGTGGAAGCACTAAATAAGTTGGAGCAACCGAAAACGCCAACCGAGGTTAGGAGTTTTCTGGGGTTAGCGGGACACTATAGAAGGTTCATTCAGGACTTTTCTAAATTAGCTACTCATACGACAAACGGCAAGGAAGTCGATGAAGTATATATTGACAGAAAAGTGTGAGCATAGTTTTCAAGAACTAAAAAGGAGGTTGAGTGAGGCACATGTATTATCTTTACCAGATGATACGAGGAATTTTGTAGTTTATAACGATGTTTCGCATAGAGGACTGGGTTGCGTGCTTATGCAGCATAGCAAGGTCAATGTGTATGCATCACATCAGTTAAATGACTATGAGAAGGTCTATCCTACTCATGA
The DNA here is from genome assembly GCA_020205615.1 of Panax quinquefolius. Classification (NCBI taxonomy): domain Eukaryota; kingdom Viridiplantae; phylum Streptophyta; class Magnoliopsida; order Apiales; family Araliaceae; genus Panax; species Panax quinquefolius. Next base: position 33,810,819 of record CM035167.1, read on the forward strand.
CCTAGAATTAGCAGCTGTAGTGTTTGCTTAAAAAATATGGAGACATTATTTATACGGGGAGAAGTGTGAGATATACACAGACCATAAAAGTCTGAAATATATCTTCACACAGAAGGAGTTGAATATGAGGCAGAGAAGGTGGTTAGAGTTGATAAAAGATTATGATTGTGATATCTTATATCATCCGAGGAAGGCGAATGTAGTAGCCGACGCATTAAGTCGGAAGGGTAAAGAAAAGTTTTCAATGTTAACGACTCAGAATGAGTTAATAACAGAGATGGCTAGGATGGAATTAGAAGTTAAGTTGCTAAGGGAAACAACAGAGATGTTATTTTCAATAGAGACTCGACCAATAATAGTGGAACGGGTTAAGGAAGTACAGATAAGTAATGAAGAATGCGAGCGAATGAAAAAGATAATGAAGGATGATGTGAAGACTACGTATAATCTTGATAAAGAAGGTTTACTTCATTTTGAAGGAAGAGTTTGGGTTCCAAATAATTCCGAGTTGAAAGAAGACATTATGTGTGAGGCCAATAGTTTGAGGTACTCGATACATCTTGGTAGTACTAAGATGTATAAAGACCTTCGTCAGAACCTTTGGTGGTCGAACATGAAGAGGTAGATTGCAGAATAAGTTAGTAAGTTCTTACCTTGTCAGAAAGTTAAGACTGAACCCCAAAGGCCGAGTGGATTGTTGCAGCCACTAGAGATTCCGAATTGGAAATAGGAGCATATCACTATGGATTTTGTGGTGGGACTTCCAACTACTACAAGAAAAGGATACGATGCTATTTGGGTAATAGTGGATCGGTTAACTAAATCGGCTCATTTTCTACCAATAGGAGTTAGGTATAATTTAGAGCAGTTAGCTAAACTTTATGTCAAATAAATCATTTCCAGACATGGAGTAACTATTTCGATTGTGTCCGATCATGATCCATTATTCATGTCGAACTTTTGGAGGAGTTTGCAAGAACAAATGGGAACGCATTTGAGATTGAGTACGGCGTATCATCCACAGACGGATGGACAAAGTGAATGAACAATTCAAACGCTAGAAGATATGTTAAGATATTGCATTATGGATTTCAAGGGAAGTTGGGACGAACATCTACCATTGGTTGAATTCGCTTACAACAATAGTTTTCACGCTAGTATAGGCATGTCGCCGTACAAAGCGTTGTATGGAAGGAAGTGCAGAACACCACTATGCTGGGATGAAGTAGGTGAACATCGAATGTTGGGACCTGAAATGGTACAACAAACGGCAGACATGGTTGAGCTAATACGAACTCGATTGGTAGCAGCTCAAGATAGACAAAGGAAGTGTGAAGATCCTCATCGAGAGAAGAGGGAGTTTGAAGTAGGTTCATATGTTTTTCTAAAAGTATCGCCCTTGAAAGTGAAGATACATTTTGGGAAGAAAGGGAAGTTAAGTCCAAGGTTTGTAGGATCTTTTGAGATTTTAAGAAGGGTAGGATAGGTAGCTTATGAAGTAGCCTTACCTCCAGAAATGGAAAGAATACATAATGTATTTCACGTGTCTGTGTTACGTTCTTATAAACTGGACTACAAGCACGTAATAGAGTATGAATCTATTCAAGTAGAAAAAGACTTAACGTATGAAAAACTTTCGATTCAGATTATTGATAGGAAGGAACAAGTCTTGAGAAATAAAGTAATACCTTCAGTAAAGGTAATTTGGAGTAACCACGATACAGAAGAAGCAACGTGGGAGCTCAAAAGTAAAATGAATAAAAGTTTCCTCATTTGGTTATGTAAGAATAGTGAGATTCTTGGGACAGAATCCTTATAAGGAGGGAAGAATGTAACGCCCGAGAATTTCGGATTTCGAATGAATTAAATTTTTATGTTAGTATGTGAATTAAATGAATTTAATCGACCTATTATGTGAGCAAGACGTTTGAAGGTCGTTCTATGACCTAGAATGTACGGATGTGGTTAGTATTCTAGCTTTGTGCAAGGATTAATTGTTGTGAATTATCAAGACGAAAATGAAGGTTTTTTGAGAATGTCTATGTAAAAACACTATTCATCTGATTTCGTTCGGAGCTAGGGTTTAAAATTTCGAGAAACGTGTAATGATAGAATATGAAGATATTATGGAATATCCCATAATATTTCTGTTGTGGCAAACGAAGTTTTCTCTTGCGGATGTAAAACCTAAGGGTTTGTGAAAGAGGTTTTCGAAAGGGAAATGAAATGTGTATAGTCGTTTGGGATATTATACGTATGAAATACGAGTATTATATTAGTATGAATATGAGTATGGTATGAAGAATAGTACGACGTATAATACGATTATTATATGAGTATTAGACGAAGAGAATATGTGAGTTATACGCGTAGAATACGAGACATAGTAATGGAGTATGAGTTAAGGGTTTGGAATAATTTAATTGGAAATAAAACAATAGCAAGCCCAATGAATTAAGTGTTCAAGCCCAAGTTAAGGCCCAACATTAAGTTATGTCAAGCTTAATTCAAAAAGTAAACCGCGGGTCGAATCGGGGGGTCATGGGTTGGGTAAAACCCATGGGGCAACCCATTGGATGATCCAAGGGGGAAGTGGGACGGCCACTTGGTGGCCAAGCAAGGTAAGCAACTTGCTCACCAAGTACTTTACTTGGTGACAAAGTTGATAAAGGAGGTGGAATAGTAAGGAGGTGGGGGAATTGGACCATTTTGCCCTCATGTTGTTTACTTATAAATACAAAGCTTTGGTTGAGCTTTTGTTTTTTTGAAAATCTTGTTCAACCTATATTGAGAGAGAGAAAAGCTAGAAACGCTTAATCATTCTACTTTCAAGAAAACCAATAGACGTTTGTTAAGAACGTTAATTTCTTCAAAGGTAAATTCTCATAAATCGTAATCTTCATCTTTTTCAATTTCTTTCTCGTAGAAGAATTGTAGATTGGTGGAGCGTGTTTATTGAGGAGATATAAGGATGTCTATTAATGACTAAATCATTGATAGGTCATGACAAAATAGAAATCGTAAATGTTTACGTAAGTTAAAAACCATAGAAAGTCTTGAACGTTAACTTAGTTTTGGATGAATGTTTTGAAAACCATTATAGCTAAGGAATGTGCCTATTGTTTGGTTAGGATGATTATGATGAATCAATGGAGTTTTCCATTTGATTGGATTTATAGAAAACATGTAACGAAGTTATGGTGAATGTTGCGAAAATAGACGTTAAACGTCAAAAACATAAAAAGCCCGGATTAAAGGTTAAAAGTTGTCGTGTGACTTGAAAACACTGGTTTCCAATGTCAACACGTGAGATAAGGTAATTAAGAGTCGTTGGCGAAAGAATCATCGCATTCTGACTTATAACGAAGAAAACGAGTATTGACCGGTCGAAAACATTAAACGAACGCTTAAAAATGAACTCAAAGGTGAATTTCGAGTTAACGGGTTCAAAAATGTTAAATTCTTATATGAACACATAAATGATGTGATTTGTTACTTATAGGCTTTCGAATGGGTAAATTCGGATGTAAAACGAATAAATTAGGAAGCCGGGAGTTTCGCTAGAAAAGTGGATTTATTTTAGCCAACCGGTGCATTGACTGACTTCGGCCCATGACACCAAAACCAATTACAAAGTGGTCGTGTACCATGACACCGAATCGGTAAGTACCACCTGCTAACTCAATGACTGCACCACTAGAATAATAAGGATGTCGGGCCAATACCGACGAGAGAAAAAATGTTGAACAAGTTAGGTTTTGTTCCATTTGAATGTAGATTTAAAGTAAGACAATGAATGTACTTAATGTTCATAATCAAGCTAACCTTAAATCACTTATAAGGTGATAATGTTAGGTGATTTAGTAAGGTTTAATAGAAATTAAACGAAGAACGCGAGAACATAATAAGTAAACCGAAAATGACGTTCAACGTTGGTACATAACCAATAATAATCGAATATCGGTTAGTAATGTAAGAACGTTAACGAGCTATACCAAAGTATAGGAAGTCGAATCAACTTTAATAACGAAGTAAATTCAAATAAGACATAGAAGAGAAAGAAGTTGGTTAGAACCGTAAAGTTAGTTTGTTTGATAACTAATTACAGTGTGCTATGTGAATGTATCATGTAGATCCTGTAAAGGCTGAGAATAGTTGAATTATTTATTCGAAGACGCTTGAAGGCAAGTCTTTCTTAATGCTTGCCTAACCTTCGTGTTATTCATGTTTTATGTGATGAATGGTATATAATGCATGAATGGTATTAAAGAAAGAATCGATGCCTGTTTTAACTTGGCTAGACAAGTATTGAAGAATTGATTGATTTGTTTACAAGTCTTTCGATATAGAACTGTTAACGCTATCCTATGCCAAGTATTTGGTACGGATGAGAAGGTAAGTTTGTCTATGTACAAACAAAAGTATTTTTCATCAATTATTCGATGGGCATGCGAGGTTGCCAAATGTTGAACGTAAATACGTTTAACATAAGAGTGTTGATCAACATAGAGTACAATAGGCTTATCACCTAGAAGTGCTCGTAAGTAAAGACGGATGGTTGGCCTTAGTGACAGATGTCCTTTTCAAGTATGAAAACGAAAAGAGTATGGTCATGGTCTATTGACCGGTTCATCATTCCTAAGCTATTATATATACTTTGGAATTGTTGTTATGACATGAGAAGTACTAGTCAAATGTTTCATAGTGCTTCGTAGTTAATTGTTCATATATGAAAATAAAGCATGTAATTGTTAATGTGATATTCATATGATTATTTGTTAAGACTTGCTGAGCTAGTTATGCTCATTCTTGCTTAAACCATATGTTTACAGCTAAAGCCAAATGAACTGAGAGTTCTAAGAGAGATTAAGGCAAGGCTAAGATGGACAATTAATCGTCCTGTAATAGATTAGTGTATTTGGTTGTAATATACTTATGAAGAACAATGAATGTATTCGGTTTATGAACCTGGGAAAGGATTTATTACAAATGTAATACAAAGATAGTAATTACACTCATTTTATTGTTATCTCAATGGAATGATTGTATGGATTGTAGTATCGTGGAGCATCATCTGTCGGGTTGGTAGATACCCGGATTTGGGGGCATCATATTCCTCATTACATTTATTACCACACTATTTCACAGAATAGTGAGGACTACTAATGCAAACATCTGGACCGTCACTCCATTCCCCGACTAGTCCCAGCTATATTCTCATTTCCTGAAGAGAACAATGAAAGAAAAGGGTGAGCTCAACTAGCCCAGTAAGAACTATTATGACTAAGTTAATGCATAATAAATTATCGTTAGCCTTCAATAGTGTTAAACTGATAAAATATAATAAACATCAAGTTTAACTGCAGTGGAACAAGCAATCCATTAGAAGAGTCAAGTAGAGTATAAAATCTTCTATCTTCTATGATTTAAAAGGTTTTTTTATCACTTTTATCGCTGAGACTCAGCTTAATAAATAATCCACATCATCGAATCACCCTTGCACTATGATCACGGATATTCTTAAGTATCACGACAACAAATTATCCATGCACTACGGGCCAAGGATATTCGTTTATTCACCAATGGTCATGATCATGGCAACAACTGTCCATCAATGCACTACGGGCCAATGATGACTTTTACCACATCATTTGTAACATTACGGTCATGATTATACCGAATAATCCCTGATCATAATCATACCAAGTCCATCTATGCACTACGGGCCAAAGATGACTTTCATAACAATATAAGCATGGGGATGATGACAATGATATAAGAATTCAATTAAAAGTAAATGATAAATTTTAAAGATTTATAATATAATTTATCCAGAATTCAATAATGTCCAAATTGTCAACATGATACTGCTTTGTGGAGTAAAATTCAAGAATAATATTATATCAAAAATGATTTGGACCGAAAAGAAATCAAGTTTTGTCATGAATAGTACCCCAGGTGAATAGTAACTGAGTGAATAGTACCCGTGAATAGTAACTTCAGGAATAGTAACCCCGTGAATAGTACCCCGACATGAAAAAATTAAAACTTATCAAGAATGCTCAGAATAATATTTCCATGAAAAGATACTGGATGAAGCGCAAATATCAAGGATATTCTACTAATTTTATGGAGTATAGAAGTCAAAACTTTAACAAAATTAGTATAGAATTCGGAATCTGAAACGAAATAATATTACTTACATACGACATAGTATGGAAGAAAATATTATTTCATATGAATATTGAACAAAAATAACATCCCTTACCTTGAAAAGAAGAGTATTCCAACTGGTATAGCGGGGATATTCTTGAAGAAAACTTTCACTATTTTCTATGCTCAAAACTTTCTAAAACTCGAAAGAAATACGCTCAATATTATAGAAGAAGAATTCTCTGATTCTGGTGTGATTTTCAATTCTAACTAAGCATCCTATTTATAGGAGAATGAAAAGGATACTATTTGAATAAAATCACGGGTGAACAGTATTTAGAATCACGAATGCAAACTTTCGCTGACTGAACTTTTCTGAAAATCACATGATTTACTATGCATACACTATGCGGACACTATACAAACACTATGCATAATAAAATATAATATATTCTATATTTCATAAAAAATAAAACTAATATAATAATAATAATAATAAAACTCCCTCCATTCTACGTAATTCCCCCCCCCCTTCCAATCGACATAAATATATATATATATATATATATATATATATATATATATAATACTATATATAAAAAAACAAAACTGAGATAACTTCTACCGATAGTTTTGAAAAATGGGTAAATGTGGGTCCATAAAATAAGCAAAATTTATAATAAATACTTCATAAAAATCTCCTCAATATTTTTAACAACCTTTATTCATATTATTATAACTCGCAATATTAACAACCAGATCGTTCCCAGGAAAGAGGAGGCTTTCCAATAAGAATTTCTCCCTATTGGCGCGCAATTAGGTGACTAAACTCATTTCCTCGACAGAACTTTCTAGACATTGTTAATTATGCATATAATAATTAAAATAACTTGTCATCTCAATTATTGATTTAATAATATATAAAATATTGATAATAATTGAATCAAATAACGTGGGATACTATGCAGCAATTATTGTAGCAATAATTAAGTAAAACTGAGTGACTTTTCACGTAAGCATCAATAATCAAAACCGTGTGCTACTATGCAACCACGCGTATTACTGTACTTTTAACACCGAGTATTTCAATAGTTAACGGTAAAACTTCCGTCGTTATTTTCCCAAAAAAGATATTTTTGTCGTTTTCTCATCCCTACAATAATTCCGTTGTGGTGTCCACCAATGATTGTGTCTTCGTTTGAATATTCACTGTTAAAACGAATATTCCCCGACCAATAGAATATAATATAACCACTTACGTACTTTGCAAAATTTATAAATATTACCCACAACTATAACATTATATCAAATTCATTCTATAATATTCAAAAATGATATTTATAGAAAATTCATCTTTATTCATAAAAGTTGGAGTCTTACAACCTCCCCTTCTTATGAAATTTTTCCCTCGAAATTAGGGTACATGCCTGGTATGACGAAGAAGTGAGGATACATTGATCTCATTTCAGATTCTAACTTCCAGGTCATTTCCTCAACATCGTGGTTTCTCCACAAAACTTTGACTTGAGGTATAACCTTGGAGCGTAGAATATGTTCCTTCTTATCCAAGATTTTAACAAGAACCTCTTCATACGTTAAATCTTCCGCTATTTCGTCCGGTTCTAACTCAATAATGTGGTTCAGGTCTTCCACATATTTACGTAACATGGATATGTGAAAAATGTTATGAACACGAGACATACTTGGCGGTAAAGCGAGTCTATAGGCTACAGTTCCTAATCGGTTAAGGATTTCAAATGGGCCAATGAATCGAGGATTGAGCTTTCCTCTCTTTCCAAATCTCTTAACTCTCTTCCATGGAGCAACACGTAACAACACATAATCTCCAATATAGAATTACACATCCTTTCGATGAAGATCAGCGTAACTCTTTTGTCGATTTTGTGAGGTTTTTATACGTTGCCAGATCATTTGAATCTTTTACGTAGTCATACGTACCAATTCCGGTCCCAACAATGTTGCTTCACCCACCTCGTCCCAGCATACTGGAGAACGACACTTTCTTCTATACAACGCCTCAAATGGAGCCATGCCAATACTTGCTTGATAATTGTTGTTGTAGGAAAATTCCACCAATGGTAAGAACTTGTCCTAACTTCCCTTGAAGTCAAGGACATAGAATCTTAATAAATCTTCAAGGGTTTGAATAGTCCTCTCCGACTGCCCATCCATTTGAGGAACATACGCTGAACTAAATCGCCAATCCGTGCCCATAGCTTTTTGCAAACTAACCCAAAATCGTGAAGTAAATCTTGGGTCTCGATCAGAAACAATGGATACTGGAATACCATGCAGTCTTACAATCTCATTTATGTATATACGAGCAAGACGTTCAAGTGAAAAAGTTTCTCGTATAGGTAAGAAATGAGCAGACTTGGTTAATCTATCAACAATGACCCAAATTGCATCTATGCCTTGAGAAACCTTGGGAAGACCAGTAACGAAATCCATGGTAATGTGCTCCCACTACCATTTTGGAATTTCAAGTGGTTGCAATGGACCTTTTGGCACTTGATGCTCCTCCTTGACACGTTGACAAGTTAAACACCTTGAGACAAACTCCAATATCTCTCTCTTCATATTGCTCCACCAAAATGTATGTCGAAGATCATGATACATTTTGGTACTCCCAGGATGGATTAGAAATGGTGTGTTGTGCGCCTCCATCATGATTTTATACTTTAAATCAGGGTCGTTAGGAACACAAAGCTTGGAGTTTACTCTAAGTATTCATTCTTCATCGATTCTTGCTTCCGGGATAACACCTTCTTGCATTTTCTTCTTCATACGCATTAGCTCTAGGTCTGTATCTTGAGCAACTTTAACTTTATCGATTAAAGTTGGTTCCACTCGTATATTTGCCCTCATCACGTGAGTCCCTAGAGTCTTTAACTCTATCTCCATCCTTTGCAAGTCATATAAAATGGGCCTTTGCGTTAACAATAACGTACTCGTACCTGCATATGATCTTTTACTCCATGCGTCAGCTACCACGTTCGCTTTTCTAGGATGGTATTGAATGGTATGATCATAATCTTTCAACAGTTCGAGCCAACGTCATTATCGCATTTTGAGTGAAGAAATATTTGAGGCTTTTATGATCCGTATAGATCTCCACTTTCTCCCCATACAGGTAATGCCTCCAAATTTTAAGTGTGAAGACAACAGCTGCCAACTCTAGATAATGAGTAGGATAATTCCTCTCATATTCTTTGAGTTGTCGAGAGGCATAGGCTATGACTTTCTCATGTTGCATGAGAATACATCCTAACCCTTTTCCTGAAGCATCACTGTAGATGACAAATCCCTCCGAACCAGATGGTATTGTCAAAACAGGTGCTGAAATGAGTCTCCTCTTGAGTTCTTGAAAACTCTTCTCATATTCCATGCTCCAACCGAATTTTGTATCTTTCCGAGTTAGCTGAGTTAATGGAGTAGCAATTCGATAAAAACCTTCTACGAATCTCTTATACTAACCAGCTAAGCCAAGAAAGCTACGTACTTCGGTCACTAATTTAGGTTTCTCCCATCTTTGTATTGATTCAATATTCGCTGGGTCAACAGATATTCCATGATTTGATATCACGTGCCCAAGGAATGTAACTTCCTCAAGCCAGAACTCGCATTTCTTCAACTTGACATATAACTTATCACGAAGCTTTTGGAGTATCAGCCTCAAGTGTTGCTCATAATCTTCACGTCTTTTGGAATATATGAGAATGTCATCAATAAAGACAACCACAAAATGATCCAAATATTCCTTAAATACTCGGTTCATCATATCCATGAAGGCAGCAGGAGCATTAGTCAATCCAAAAGACATGACTAGGAATTCATAATGCTCGTACCGAGTTCTAAAAGTTGTCTTTAAAATGTCATCGATTTTAATATTTAATTGGTGATATCCGGAATGAAGATCAATCTTTGAAAAGAATTTGGCGCCTTACAACTGGTAAAACAGGTTATCAATATGAGGCAACGAGTATCTATTTTTGATAGTGACATGGTTCAACTCCCGATAATAAATACAAAGTCGCATACTCCCATATTTCTTCATCACGAATAGAACAGGAGCCCCCCAAGAAGACGTACTAGGACGAATGAAACCGATGTCTAACAATTCATGCATTTAGGTCTTTAACTCCTGAAGTTCAATAGGAGCCATTCGATATGGGGCTTTGGAAATGGGTTTTGTACCGGGTTCAAGGTCGATGCAAAATTCAATTTCACGCTCTGGGGGAAGGCCAGGAAGTTCTTTAGGGAAGTTTATATATTGTTATCATCAAACTCTAGTTAATTGAGCCTGGATTCGTATCCGGAGCGTTTACTGCTTATATATATATATATATATGTATATATATATATATATATATATATATATATATATATATCCTCGAATTCGAATTAACGAATCGAGCAGGATCGATATATATATCTCAAATGCGTTCTGACTTCCATATATATATATATTTATATATATATATATATATATATATATATATATATATATATATTTTACATTTCTCGAGCACGAGTTTACTTCGTGACCATTTACTGCTTTTATACATGCATACACACACACACAAATATATATATATATATATATATATACACACATTTAGTCCCGCCTGGAGTTTACTTCGTGGCGGTTGATTGTCTTCATATATTTACATTTTTTGTCCTGCCTAGAGTTTACTTCGTGGCAGTTGATTGCTCATATATATATATATATATATATATATATATATATATATTTACAGCTTTCATATATATATAACTGTTTACAGCTTTCATACATACTTCATCATCATGTGATCACAGATTTAGTCTCCTGAATCTAGATTCGGTTCCCCTGACCAGCTTGTAAATTATTTATGGTGTTTGAATTTCCTTAGACGACTCTGATGCCCACAAGTAATTCGGCACTGCTTTTTTTTTATCTTATTTTCTCGAAGATGCTTCGCATCTCAAAAATAAAAGTAATCAAGCTGAACATATAATAAACTGGAAGTATCAAAGGCCTCAATTACTATTGAGCACAAGGGTTTGAAAAAACCTCTTTTACAAAACATCATTGATATATCTTGTTAAAATTGAACTTTTATACAAGATTCAAACTCTTTGTATATAGGTGCGAACGAGGCATAGCACTACTTCCAGATAACTGTACATTGACCCACACATACACACACATTCAGATAAAGATTTAAATTGAAAATTTGTCATCACCACGGATGTCAAGGGGTGCCTAACACCTTCCCTCCGCATAATCAAGCCTACGGACCCTAACGAATCTAGGTTTCACAGACCAGTTAAATAGTGTCACATCACTAGGTCAATGTGCAAACCATTTTGGGTTGAGTTGGTGCAACCATTTAAAAATACCAACTGGCGACTCTTACAGTCCAATCGTCGACATATACATGTCATACATTTTCACAACTTGTTTTTTCAAACAAATCTCACCGAACATGAGAACACCAAAAGAGAAGAATAGAAAAGGGACAAATAAAAATCCTGACGTCGACGGATATGATTCCGCTTCCAGTTTACTCTCCTCATGGAATACTATAATAATGATACACTTAACAAGTCTAACAATTAACAGGATAAGATCTATGGCCTCTGACATTTGACTGTCAGGCCATATTTTTAGGGTTTTGGACAATTTCTTAAATCTTCATTTTATGCACTTAAATGTTATTGATCCATGATTTATCAACATAGATCACTAAATAACATCACATACAACATATTTAAACACAAAAATGTAAAATCTACCTAAGCATGCAAGATCTAGATTAGGGGTAGGGTTTATACCCTTTCTTAAACAAATTTTGATTTCCTCTCTCCAATCTGATCTTGAGTAGTTTATGGGGGGGTTTGGTTGATCTTTGGACTGAATTTCTATCCAAAATTCATGGCTTATGAGAGAGAGAGAGAGAGACTTGTCTAGGGTTAGTAAATAAATTAAGGCTTTCTTTAACTTTTCTCTTTCTTTACAAATCCAATCTTTGATTCATTGAGCACGGTTGTTGCTAGGTGTCAATTATCTCAGATTGGGATGGATTTTAAGCACATGGGAGATATCCAAGTGGTGAGTCACAAGATTTGGCTTTATCCTTTAACGTAAAAAAAGTAAAGGGTATTTTGGTCATTTCGTATATGAAAGGGTATTTTGGAAATTTTCCACATAATTTTAAGGGTAGTTTGGTCATTTAACATGATTTTCCTAAATCTTAACCCTTAGGGTTTTCTAATTAGGGTTTTCAAAAATGGAATTAGGGTTTCTAACTGATCATTAGTATTTCCTTATTGAACATTAGGGTTTCTGATCTAACATTAGGGTTTACTAATGTTTTACTTTATCTGATCAGCATTTGATCATTAATCACATACTGCACATACACATTATCATAAATACAATTATAATAATAATTGTATTAATAATCAAAGCCCTATCCATAATTTGAGTTAGGGTTTTTAATTAGTTGATCATCGTAACTTCATTTATATTTCTTTGTCAATAAATAATTGAACTATCTTGCTACGTTCATATCACACATGCTGAAAATAATAATGATAACTATACTGATAATAATAAAAAAAAAATTAATCGTAAACTAAATTCGTTTAAAATTCTGGGTCCTGACATGTGAAATAGTTGGAAAAGGTAAAATTGGTAGTGGTAATGTTAATATTAATAATATTCATCTTATGAAAAGTGTGACAACCCGAGAATTTTTAATATTTTTAAAAAAATTTATTAATTGATTTAAGGTTCAAAATTAGAACCTAGACAGAAAATAAGTGTATGTGTTTGATATTTTTAAGATAGAATTTTGAGGATTTCAAAATTTTGTGAATGATTTAAGTGAAATATTCAGGATTAGGGAATAAGCGTTTATGTTCTGTGTATATGTGTGCATGATGTGGTTAAGGGTCAAGGGTTGACCAGATAAACGATATATGTAACAAAACCTAATTATATATTAAGAACGTCAACGTTCGGTTAGAAAACCCTAGTGATTAATAAGAAATCCTAGAAACCTGCTTAAAACCCAAAATTCATTACGGAATCAAACCCTAATTCGGTGTATAAAATCCAAAATTAGGAACTTAATGGCGTAAGTGTAAATAATTATAAAATTAGTTAGGGTAAAGCTTAATTAATTAGCAAACACTAATTTTCAAATTTAGAAAAAAAATTATTTTTTTCTATTAGAAACCCTAATTCGTGGGTTGTAAATCCTAATGACAATTCTGACCCTAATTGCTAAATTAGCAATTTTAATTAGGAAATTCTAATCCTAATTAGCAATATTTAAATTATGATTAAGAAATTTTAATATAATTAGAAAATCCTTAATATAATTTAGAAATGTAAATTTTCTATTTTTAAAACCTAAATTAGCAAATTTAGAAAATTAAATTACAAACCCTAAGGGTTTCAAACCCTAAACCCTAAGGTTTTCTAAACCCAAAACCCTAACCTAAACCCTAAACCCTAAGGGTTTGGCCAATTACTAGTATGCCATTAAAATTAAAAGGAAAAAGACCAAAATGCCCTTTTCTTAATCTTAAGCAAAAGATTTTGCAAATCTTGTGAGTCATTACCCTAATGTTTATCCCATGTGCTCTATATCTATTTTATATTAGATAGGTATGCCAACTAGCAACTAGATACATTGAATCATGCCATGTATATTAGATTAAGAGAGAGAAAATGCACACTTTTATTTTCATTTTCTCCAAGTCCCTTCTCTCTCTAACTTTTCGATATTTAGTGTGAGAGGGAGTGAAAAGCTAAGCCATGATCAGTTTATAACTTGCCAAGATCAGATCACAAAGTCAGAAATCAAAGATAAAGCTCAAAAGGTATAAGAACCCTAAAATTTCGAAAGTTGTGATCTTAAGTTAATGTTGTTGTTTGTTGTTTAGATATGTGCTAGAGGGTGTCACCTGATGATCTGGGAGGTCAAAACCTAGATCCATATCATTTTGATGCTCGAATTTGATGATTTTAGAAATCTTTAAAATGTAAAAAATGATGGCCTAACAGACATATGTCAGGGCTTGTAGATCTGTGTGTATTAAGTGTTATGTGTGTTTTATGTTATAGACTTGTTGTATGTTATGTGGTCTTTATTCTGCAACTTGAAATATGGTCTGATCGTGCCTAGAACCCAAGTTATGATCGGTCAAATTGGGTTGACCGTTCACGGAAGCTGCCTTCTGGGTAGCCCAGAAATCCCCAGGTAGCTCTGACAACTTCTTTTCGGCCTTTGATCTGGCAACTATTAAGGTTAATAGCCATGTTTGTGCATATATCTTGTAGTCGGACAACAGTACTACACATCCCAGCCCTTAGAACAACCAGATCCATAACAGGATCAAAGATAATCATGGTCAAACCCACATTGACTAACTGGCCGGAAGGAGATTCTGGGTAACCCAGAATCTTCAAGACCCGTTTACTGACCACTAGTTTGACCGGCCTTGACAGCTTAGATCTGTTGTGGTTAAGATGATCTGAGGTTATGTAGTTGTACAGTGACATGAGTACTACACAATGAGACCTTAATATTATATTACTCATACCTAGAAGGCCTAGATCTGGAGGCTCAAAGTAAGACCTAACAACTGTTCTTCATTTCTGGAAAACCCAGAAATGAAGAACAACTCTGACATGCTTTTCTGCAGCGTAGATCTCTCGATTAAGTAACGTTTTGGCCATGAACTCAACTGATAGTTGTAGTATAACACTTATACTATAACTATAACACCATTACCAGTCCAGAATTTAACTAGAACATAGGATTAGAACCGGTCAAACGACTCACCTTGTTGTCTGACATGAAGATCTGGGCAGCTCAAGAACCGCCTCAAGAACACCTATAGCGACGCGTCTGTCGCTATAGGGCCCTTTAGCGACGATTTTATTATTATTTATTTTCTGATTTTTTAGAAATTATTTAAAAATAGATAAAAATGGTTTTTAATTATTAAAAATACATAATAAATTCTAAAAATTTATTTTAAATTCTAAAAATAGTTTTTAATTATTTTAAGTATATTTCATAAATATTTAATATTTTTGAATATAAATGGTATTTAATTTATTTAATTATAATATTAAATAAATGATTTAAAAATAATTTTAATTATAAAAATCATGAAAAATAATATTATGGTATAATAAAATATTTAAAGTTATGTTTAGTGACTTTTGATATTTTTTGATGAATTTCATTAATTAATCAATATTAATAATAATTAGTTTATTTAATAAATATATTAAATAAATTATGGAAAAATAGAATAAATGGTTTATAACTCATATAAAAATGATTTAAGTGTTATAAAAATATTTTAAGTTATAAAATATAAACTTTTGATATTTTGTCATGAAAATTATAATATTTTAATATTAATATCAATTATCTATTAATGGATTTAAGTGTTTAAAATCATATAAATATGATTTTAAGGTATTAAAATACTTAATTATATATTATAAATATATTATAATAATATGATATATATTTCATTAATATTTGATAATAAATAAATATTAATGATAAAGGAATTATGTATATTTAATTTATTTAAATACGTGTTTAATGATTGAAAATTCATGATAAATAGTAATAATTACTTAAAAATTATTATGAGACTTTGAAAAATATTTTGACTGTTAATAAAACTATCTAAAATAATTGTTAAGTCTTGTGCAGAGTTTAATTGAACTTAAACTCGTGAATTGTTCGACTAGACCGTCGAGATGTTAGATTTGTGTTTGGATTCAACTCGGACTTAAATAAATGCGACACGATCTTTATGTTTTATGTGTTGAATAGTGATAGGATTAATGTCTTGTGTGTTTAGGTTATTCTATGTATATATATATTATATTATTATATTGTGATGATATTATTCTAATATTAGAGATCTATATTACTAATATTAGGTTTTCAGATAATGCGATATAAATTGCGTAGCGATAATCAACGGTTCAGGCAAGTTTATTTTTACTTAACTCTACTAAGAGTGTTTCATTCGGATAAGCTTATGGTTAATCATTGCTGATTTCCATGTATAATTGTATTCTGTACATATTGCATGTATAGGTCAGGTATGAAAGGCTGAATACCCTTCAGTTCAGATATAATTGTTCATGTAAAATACTTGTTCAGTCAAAATTTTGTTCCTGCTAGTTCACAATTATATTGTTGAACTATAGCCAGCCAATTATTCAAATCATTTGAATCATGATATATCATTATATTGTTAAACATAAACTTGTTGGGCAACTTTTATGCTCACCCTTGCTATATCATTATAAAACATTCAAGATTAAGATGAACGTGTCGGATACAGGAAAAGATTAAAGAAAGTTCCAGCTTTAGTTTATGTATGTGATTAGGAATGTAATAGTGTAGTTTGATAATGAAGTTATGTGTTAGATATTTATGAATTGTGTATTAAGTTAAGGTTACTCGACCTTGGGGAATAGTGTGTAATGTACTGTATAAACAATTTATGTTTATATCTTCCGCAAATAGTAATATTTGTATAGAATGATCGAACCGGATCCGAGGTGATTTGGGACTTGGATTCGGGGTCTCATCACAGCTTAATATCAAAGTCAGAGGTTATGAACCTTACGTAGGAATACCGAGACCAATAACTGCAGTTGATTAGGATAAGATCTAACTCATATAGAGTTAGTTGGTTCATGAAGATACAAAGACGAATCTCATGAAGTTATAAAGATACTGAGTTCCCTAACTCGATAATAAAGTTGAACAAAGAGTGGTGAATAGATGAGTCTAAAAGACTAAAAGAACAGGGATAGGAGATCGTAAAACAAAACGATCAAGATATAGAAATAAATCGTAACATATACGATGAGATCACTCCGTGATCTGATAAAGTGATAGCAAGGAAAAGAATCAATCTAATGATTGGAAAGTTTACAGCAAGATTGTTGTGTGTCAGTTGTACTACGAATTGGTACAAATTCAGGAAAGGATTATGAATACGAGTTAAATGAAATTCGTATTGAAAAAGTGGGTTAGTGTTAGGTGGGGATTCAATTGTGGATTCATGTCAGCGGCTGAGTTGTATGATTCATTGTGTGGGCGATGAATTGTACTTGGTGTAACAACTACTTAGTTCTGACAATGATAATCATTGAAATGTTTGTGTCGTATTTATTTTTATATATGCATGTTAAAAGGGTGATTCATTTCTCATGTATAATGAGATAGATAGGTCATAGGTAGAGGATATAAGGTTAAGTACGAGTTCTTAAAACTCATACTTATGTGACATTCTTGATTCATAGTTATATGAAATATTTATGAACCCCTCAGCGAATAGACGCCAAAGGTCTGACTAGGACAAGTTCTTAAACTCATATGATTGTGGCAAATAAATGAACTCATAAGTGTGGTTTATTGAACCGGGTATAGTTATTAATGTAAATGGAGTATCGAGGATAATAGGAACAGGTAGATTGTTTAAGCAAATGATTATTAGTAAAGAATTAATTTTTCCAAAACTCCTAGCTATGCTAGACTTTGAAATTTTGACATCAAGCTAAATACGCACCAAGTGCTTTTGAAAAAAAATGTAGACTCGTAATCATTTTTGAAACGGTTTAAAGAATAGTCTATGCTACTTATTTCAGCTAGACGTAAATGATTTGAAATATCAAAATATATTTTATTTATCACTCATGTACCATGTAACATGGTGCAGAGATGATAAAAAGTTGATGGAGTTGTAAATACAGGAATACTTAGTGTGAATTTGATCTAAAATCGTTATTCCACTATTGTATGATGTGTTATGACAAAAGTCATACAATGACGCGGATCCTCAAACGAATGGATCAATTAATACAAGATGCAAGATCATAGACGTCATTCTCGAAAATATTTTCAAAATTTTAATTTGCCAATGGGGTTTGGCTACACTAAAATAATTCGATTGAAATGAATTATTGATATGAGTCTATGCTATTTGATTCAGCTAGACAAACATTTATAAAACTCTAAGAGTTCTTAGAAAATTTTCCCGAACCAAATTGTTTTGGTGCGGAATCTAATAAGACCGAGGTAAATTATGCTACCAAGGCGGATATATGAAATGAGAAAAAACAAATTCTTGGGCGATCCTGGGCATATTGGGCTAATCACCCTCTGTGTCTTCAGGGTAAGACGGTTTGCGGATGAATTTCCATATAACCTTTGCGAAAATGACAGACAATAGTCTATACAACCCCTCAGCACAATTTGAATTTTTTTATTCTTGTGAGGAACGTATTGGGTAGCATGTGATGCTGTGTATGCCGAATGGTAAATGGTTCAAGGTGTGAGGTGTAAGGTGTAAGGTAAATTTCGGGGACGAAATTTTTAGAAGAAGAGGTGAATGTGACAACTCGAGAATTTTGAATATTTTAAAAAAAAATTATTAATTGATTTAAGGTTCAAAATTAGAACCTAGACAGAAAATAAGTGTATGTGTTTGATATTTTTAAGATAGAATTTTGAGGATTTCAAAATTTTGTGAATGATTTAAGTGAAATATTCAGGATTAGGGAATAAGCGTTTATGTTCTGTGTATATGTGTGCATGATGTGGTTAAGGGTCAAGGGTTGACCAGATAAATGATATCTGTAACAAACCCTAATTATATATTAAGAACGTCAACGTTCTAAGTTAGAAAACCCTAGTGATTAATTAGAATCCTAGAAACCGATTACGAAACCCAAAATTCGGCCCGAATCAAAACCCTAATTCGGTGTATAAAATCCTAAATTAGGAACTTAATTGCGTAAGTGTAAATAATTATAAGATTAGTTAGGGTAAAGCTTAATTAATTAGCAAACCCTAATTTTCAAATTTAGAAAAAAATTATATTTTTTCTATTAGAAACCCTAATTCGTGGGTTGTAAATCCTAATGACAATTTTGACCCTAATTGCTAAATTAACAATTTTAATTAGGAAATGCTAATCCTAATTAGCAATATTTAAATTATGATTAAGAAATTTTAATATAATTAAAAAATCCTAATTATAATTTAGAAATATAAATTTTCTATTTTTAAAACCTAAATTAGAAAATTAAATTGCAAACCCTAAGGGTTTCAAACCCTAAACCCTAAGGTTTTCCAAACCCTAAACCCTAACCCAAACCCTAAACCCTAAGGGTTTGGCCAATTACTAGTATGCCATTAAAATTAAAAAGAAAAAGACCAAAATGCCCTTTTCTTAATCTTAAGTAAAAGATTTTGCAAATCTTGTGAGTCATCACCCTAATGTTTATCCCATGTGCTCTATATCTATTTTATATTAGATAGGTATGCCAACTAGCAACTAGATACATTGAATCATGCCATGTATATTAGATTAAGAGAGAGAAAATGCACACTTTCATTTTCATTTTCTCCGAGTCCCTTCTCTCTCTAACTTTTCTAAATCTAGTGTGAGAGGGAGTGAAAAGCTAAGCCATGATCAGTTTAGAACTTACCAAGATCAGATCACAAAGTCAGAAATCAAAGGTCAAGCTTGAAAGGTATAAGAACCCTAAAATTTCGAAATTTGTGATCTTAAGTTAATGTTGTTGTTTGTTGTTTGGATATGTGATAGAGGGTGTCACTTGATGATCTGGGTGGTCAAAACCAAGATCCATATCATTTTGATGCTCGGATTTGATGATTTTAGAAATCTGGAAAATGTTAAAAATGATGGCTTGATAGACATATGTCAGGGCTTGTAGATCTTTGTGTGTTAAGTGTTATGTGTGTTTTATGTTATAAACTGGTAGTATGTTATGTGGTCTTTATTCTGCAATTTGAAACATGGTCTGATCGTGCCTAGAACCCAAGTTATGATCGGTCAAAGTGGGTTGACCGTTCACGGAAGTCGCCTACGGGCAACCCGTAAATCCCTGTAACAACCGACAACTTCTTTTCTACCCTTTGATCCGTAAGCTGTTAAGGTTAATAGCCATGTTTGTGCATATATCTTGTAGTCGGACAACAGTACTACACATCCCAATCCTTAGAACAACCAGATCCATAACAGGATCAAAGATAATCGTGGTCAAACCCACGTTGACTAACTAGCCGGAAGGAGATTCTGGGTAACCCAGAATCTTCAAGACCCGTTTACTGACCACTAGTTTGATCAGCCTTGATAGCTTAGATCTGTTGTGGTTAAGATGATCTGAGGTTATGTAGTTGTACAAGGACATGAGTACTACACAATGGAACCTTAATACTACATTACTCAAGCCTGGAAGGCCTAGATCTGGAGGCTCAAAGTAAGACCTAACAACTGTTCTTCATTTCTGGAAAAACCCAGAAATGAAGAATAGCTCTGACATGCTTTTCTACAACGTAGATCTCTCGATTAAGTAACGTTTTGGCCATGAACTCAACTGATAGTTGTAGTATAACACTTATACTATAACTATAACACCATTACCAGTCCAGAATTTAACTAGAACATAGGATTAGAACCGGTCAAACGACCCACCTTGTTGTCTGACATGAAGATCTGGGCATCTCAAGAACAGCCTCAAGAACACCTATAGTGACGGGTCTGTCGCTATAGGGCCCTTTAGCGACGGTTGTATTATTATTTATTTTCTGATTTTCGGATATTATTTAAAAATAGATAAAAATGGTTTTTAATTATAAAAAATACATAATAAATTCTGAAAAATTTATTTCAAATTCTGAAAAATATTTTTTAATTATTTTAAGTATTTTTCATAAATATTTAATATTTTTAGAATATAAATGGTATTTAATTATAATATTAAATAAATGATTTAAAATATGATTTTAATTCATAAAAAATCATGAAAAATAATATTATGGTATAAGAAAATATTTAAAGTTATGTTTAGTGACTTTTGATATTTTGTGATGAATTTTATTAATTAATCAATATTAATGATAATTAGTTTATTTATAAATATATTAAATAAATTATGGAAAAATAGATTTAATGATTTATAAATCATATAAAAATGATTTAAGTGTTATAAAAATATTTTAAGTTATAAAATATAAACTTTTGATATTTTGTCATTAAATATTAATATTTTAATATTAATATCAATTATCTGATTAATTGATTTAAGTGTTTAAAAATTATATAAATATGATTTTAAGGTATTAAAATACTTAATTATATATTATAAATATATTATAATAATATGACATATATTTCATTAATATTTGATAATAAATAAATATTAATGATAAAAGAATTATGTGGTATTTAATTTATTTAAATACGTGTTTAATGATTGAAAATTCATGATAAATAGTAATAATTACTTAAAAATTATTATGAGACTTTGAAAAATATTTTGACTGTTAATAAAGCTATCTGAAATAATTGTTAAGTCTTATGCAGAGTTTAATTGAACTTAAACTCGTGAATTGTTCGACTAGACCGTCGAGATGTTAGATTTGTGTCGTATTCAACTCAGACTTAAATAGTCTGACCTGATGCTATGTTTTATGTGTTAAATAGACTGATAGGATTATGTGCTATGTGTTTAGGTTAATCTATGTATATATATATTATATTATTATATTGTGATGATATTATTCTAATATTGGAGATCTATATTACTAATATTAGGTCTTCAGATAAGGCGATATAAATTACGTAGCGGTAATCAACGGTTTAGGCAAGTTTATTTTTACC
This sequence comes from Panax quinquefolius, assembly GCA_020205615.1. Taxonomy (NCBI): domain Eukaryota; kingdom Viridiplantae; phylum Streptophyta; class Magnoliopsida; order Apiales; family Araliaceae; genus Panax; species Panax quinquefolius. Next base: position 33,832,731 of record CM035167.1, read on the forward strand.
TAACTCTACTAAGAGTGTTTCATTCGGATAAGCTTATGGTTAATCATTGCTGATTGCCATGTATAATTGTACTCTGTACATATTGCATATATAAGTCAGGTATGAAAGGCTGATCACCTTCATTACCCTTCGGTTCAGATATAATTGTTCATGTAAAATACTTGTTCAGTCAAAATTTTGTTCCTGCTAGTTCACAATTATATTGTTGAATAATAGCCAGCCAATTATTCAAATCATTTCAATTATGATATATCGTTATATTGTTGAACTTAAACTTGTTGGGCAACTTTTATGCTCACCCTTGCTATATCATGATAAAATATTGCAGATTAAGATGAATGCGTCGAATACAGGAAAAGATTAAAGAAAGTTCTAGCTTTAGTTTATGTATGTGATTAGAAATGTAATAGTGTAGTTTGATAATGAAGTTATGTGTTAGATATTTATGAATTGTGTATTAAGTTAAGGTTACTCGACCTTGGAGAATAGTGCGTAATGTATTGTATAAACAATTTATGTTTATATCTTCCGCAAATAGTAATAGTTGTATAAAATGATCGAACCGGATCCGAGGTGATTTGGGACCTGGATTCGGGGCCGTCCCAAAAAGCCTTGAGTTTAATCTTATTAGCGTTGGTCAATTGATGGATAATGGTCATCAAGTAAAATTTGAAAAAGATAAATGCACAATATTACATGGTACTAACGATACTACCCTAGTTGCACAAAGGGAAGAAAATATATATACTCTTGATTTTGAGCAACAGGATGAAGAATTATGTCTTGCAATACTACAAGATGAGGCAAATCTATGGCACAAAAGAATGGGACATGTTCATATTGACTTAATTAGAAAGTTGTTGTTGGGTAATTTCTAGTTACGCACAACACTCAAGTATACGTGGTCAACAAGTAATAAAGAGTAAGTAAAGTATCGTTCCCATTGAGAATTAATTAATAAAGTTCACCAAGCATTAGCCCATAACCATTTCAGTCTTATTTAAACGATTGCTTTGAGTTTTAATATTTAAACTATGAAATTAAATAGTACTAACTACCCCTAGAATGAGACTAGATAATAAAGACATGAGATTACAATTTCCCCTATTGCATCATTTAAATCAACACACTTCTAGTTAAACCAAATTAATTATAACGGATTGTTAGTCAAGAACACGAAAATGAAATATAGCCATCTCTCGATGTACCATACTCATATCACATATAATCAACAATTGATAGAATACACATGAACACCCACATTACCTAAACCACTATATGTCTATGTGATTTACAAATAATTAGGGTTTGAACCCAAGTCCTCAATTGACTACGAGTGGTGCTTTGGTATATGTCTATCCTAAGCACGAAACATATATTCCATCACCATGTAGAACATACAAACACAAGCTATCAAGATCAAATCTAAACCCATACTTCGTCTTTCAAGTTCATATGGGTTATCACAGTAATTTATTGCCAATCAACTAAACAAATAAGCGTGAATCTTAATAGACAATCTCATAACAATTAATAAGACTAACAGTGAAGTATGTCAAAATAAACTAGGGAATAGATTCCATTGCAATCCCAAAATAGAGTTTAACTCATAGTTGAATTAGAATCCATGATCCACAATTGAATATACATTGAAAGCTACAATAGAAGTAAAGAGAGTTAGGGATCAAGAATAACAAATCTGAGTTTCTTCTCTTGTTTTACTTCTGAACCTTCAAGGATCTTCAATTGCTTCAATCCCCAAATCTTAGTTATTCTAGGGTTCTAATCTAATCTAAAAAGAAAGAGAAGAAAAGAAATAATGATAGCTTTTGCCCCCAAGAGGTGGAATCTCCTTTTACAACTGATATACGTCTAATATATATAAGCCCTAGTTGAACCCCCTTCTTAGTTACGCTTCAAATAAAATAAAGTCAGCAACTTCTGTCAACATTGCGCGCGGGCGCGCACTCCTCCAATTTGTCTCTCGCACGAGCGTGAGACTTACAGTAAGTTAGGATGTCCTGTTTGGCTGTCAGCATGGCGCCGCGCCTCCAGTTTATCTATGCAATTGTTGACCATTGCCATGAAGTCACTGTCTGTAGATTCTGGTTCTGATTCTGTAATATTGTTGTTGCTGTCGCTTTGTCCTGCTGCTCATTCCTTCTATGCTTGGTCTCCTTGCTCCATTATACCTTCATGCCATACATATCCCCACTTGTGCCTCGCTTTCACGCATTCATTAGCCTCGTACCCTCTAATACCACCAAATTAGGTCAATTTCTGCACTTATTCACCAAAAGGAGTTTTAAGTAAATGCAATGCAAACTATCATGAAATACAATTAAAACACAATAAAATGTACTTGAGATGGGCATAGTTTGCGTGAATTGGTATTCAATAAGTAGGTATAAATACCACTTATCAAATAACCCCCAAACTTGAACTATTGTTTGCCCTCAAGCAATGCAATCTATATGCTATGCAAGCTACGCTACTATGACAATGAATCCCCTGATTTCCAGCCATGTTATGAATTCTAATAAGATATGCCTCATAGAAATATCAAGATCCAAGAACAAAGCATCAAACTAAGATAAAGGCATAATGACATACAATCAGATAGTCTTAACCTACTATAAAGATGTTGTGTGTGTGTGATGTGTTCATAGATAACCTTGACAAAGATGAAAATACCACATGCTTTATTGCTTAAGGTAGAAAATTGAAGTTTAAATCAAGAACTTCATATACTAATGAGACATCAACTACTCCAACACATCAATACAAACTATGGTTCAATAATGGGTTTATTCTGCTTTATTTTTACTCGCGAGGGCGATTTTCGTTCTTTCCCGCAGTGTTTATTGAATTTTTCTTTTATATAGATATAGCGAGTGCGTTTTATGCTCCATCTCACCTTCCATTTCCATTTAAACGAGTGCGTTTTACGATCCATCTCGCTTTCAAATTCCATTTACACGAGTGCATTTTACGCTCCATGTCGTCCCAATAGAAAGCATACCCATGTGTTCTCAAAGTTTGAGTATCTGTGTTTTCATAGTCTATGTCTACTTTATACACAATTCCATCTTTAAAAACAACATTTTCTACTCAGCACACAAGCATGCTAATCTTAACTAACAAGCAAATAGGAACATTGTCATGCTACCTGGTAACATCTAAACAACAAGCATGAATTATATCATATATAAAATTATAACTAAGCTCAAGATATCAACCAAGTTCAAAAATCTATCAAACTTCTATTTCATCATAGGCCAAATTAGAATTCAACTAACTAAAAATCTGGGATTATGCAATGTTATGCAACTAAACACATACTAAGTAAACAAGACAAGAAAACTAAGAAAAAAATTCATGTAGAATTTAACTACAAGATACTAAAATACCCCTACTATGCAACCTAAACATGCAATCAAACTATATGCAACTAACTATATGCAACAATTACTCACTACAAATCAATACCCCCAAACTTAAAATAAACAATGCCCTCATTGTAATTAAAAGTGAAAGAATACTCCCATAAGTGTCAATGTCATCTCCGTTCGCCTCCTCATGATCCGATGGTATATCAGGCGATGGCTAAGTTTGAGATATTCTATGGTTGGAAACTGAGTGTGGGCTTCTAACTTTCCGAACGCTTTAGTCATAAATTCTAAAAATTCAGCAATTTTTTCTGTGACTGAGCTATCGCGTGGCCGCGCGGTGTTTGGCTTGTAGTTGGGCACGGCCACGCGACCCTGTACTCTGGCAGTTTCAGTTTTTGACTTCTATTTGATCTTGAATGCTTGCAGCAATTGGATTGAACCTGAGAGGAGAAACACTCAAACCATTATTAATACTTACCATTATCTAATATCTACTAAATATGGAAATGAAAATAAGAATTAAACAAGGAGGGAGAAAGATTGGATGGGGTGCCTCCCATCGAGCGCTCGATTTATAGTCCGTTCGCTGGACTTTATTCTTAACACCGCTATCCAATTCCTCTACGATAAGCTAGGAACCCTCCATCCATTAGAACTGCTATGTGCTTTGGTAGGTTCCCCATCATGCGTGTCTGTGAATTGAAACAACCTAGCATGTTTCCTATACATGAAGCCCCCAGTTCTATTGCATAGCTAGGTGCTTCGTCCGTTGTATTTGTGAATAAATTTTTGCCTAGAGGCATGACAGATACAATGGGTTTTTCCTCTTCTATTTTCTCTTTCTCAGCCCACCATGGTTTGTAAGAGGCCTCATAATCACAGAAATTCTTGATTTGGATGTGACTACCAAGGGGACATGGGTGTGCAAAGTTCACTGAATTTTTCAACTCTAATTGAGAAGGCACTTGGGGTATTATATAAGTCAACTCATGTTCTTCATTTTCCATACCCCCAGTTGTCTACTCAATGTCCACTCCTTTTATATCATTCAGTGGAATGTACACTTCTGGCTCTCCATCAGTTTCATTGTAAGACCCCAGCTTTTATAAATAAAGATGAATTTTTCTATAAATATTATTTTTGAATATTATGGAATAAATTTGATATAATGTTATAGTTGTGGGTAATATTTATAAATTTTTCAAAGTATGCAAGTTGTTATAAAATATTCATTTGGTCGGGGAATATTCTTTTTGTTAGGGAATATTAAATACAATGGCTCAATCATTGGTGGACCCCTAATGTAATTATTATTGTCGGATTGAGAAAACGACAAAAATATTTTATAAAAATAACTACGGAGGTGTTACTGTTAAAACCTGTTGAACTACCCGGTGGTAAAAGTATGCGATGTCTGGCATTAGTTGCATAGTAGCACTACGGTATTGATTATTGATGCTTACGTGAGAAGTCACTCAAATATGCTTTCAATTATTATTACGATAATTCTTTGCATCATATCTCTTATATTATTGATTCAATTATTGTCACAATTATCATCTCAGATAATATGTTATAGTATTAAATCAATAATTGAGGCGACAAGTTATAAATGATTAATAATTGTTGAAAGATTAAATATGTGTTGATGAAAAAAAATGATTTGTGGTAAGTTGATTATTTTATGGGGGCTCGTATGTCATCATCTAAGAGTCTCTTCAATCGATAGTAATTACCTTCGTCGATAGTAATTACCCTTGTGAATAGTATTTACCTTCGTCGATAGTAATTACCTTCGTCAATAGTAATTACCCTTGTGAATAGTATTTACCTTAAATCGATAGTAATTACCTTCGTCGATAGTAATTACCCTTGTGAATAGTATTTACCTTCGTCAATAGTATTTACCTTCGTTAATAGTAATTACCTTTACCGACGTCAACCACTTGTCGTTTCACATTACAAAAGGCCGAACCACTTGTCGTTTCACATTACAAAGGCCAAACCACCATCAAGCCACTTGCCTTTTCACACTAAGAAAAGTGCTAAGCTAGAAATCTTCTATAAATAGAGGCCTAGGGCTTCATTATTTTCACTTAATTCATTCAAGCTATAGAGAGAAAGTATAGAGAATAAGAGAGAAAGAAGAAGGGTATTTTGTTACTACAATCACAGCAGATTCAATCTCCTATCAAATGTAAGGGGTGTTATTCTTTCTTATTCATGAAGAGAAACTGCTGTTATTCCATTGCTTATTATTACATTGGAATAACTCAGTATCTGTGAGTTTACCTATACTTGGTGACATTCTTCTATTATTCTGCTTGGAACATCATATGCATGTGTTTTACACCGACACTGGTTCCGTCATTATTATTCTCTGTTGGAACATCACATGCATGTGTTTTACACGGACTGGTTCCGCTCTTTATTATTCTCATTGAATATCCTATCTCGTGTGTTTTTACACCGGATCCGGTTCCATCTTTATTATTCTCATTTGGAACATCCCGCTTGGGTGTGAATTTCACCGACCGTTCCGTTATTTATTATTCTCTTGGAATAACTTTTATGCATGCGGTCTATCGCATGCACGGTGATTTCTTTTGTTATTCCATCCTTTATTATACCCATTTAGTTAAAACTTTGACTTCTATACTCCATGAAATTAGTAGAATATCCTTGATATTTGCGTTTCATCCAAAGATCTTTTCATGGAAATATTCTTCCGATCATTCTTGAATTTTACTCTACAAAACAATGATCATATTGATAATTTGGACGTTAATAATTCCCGGATAAAATAATTCTTGAACTTGTTTTATTGAATTCTTATATCATTGTCATCATCCTCATGTTTATATTTTTTTAAAGTCATCTCATGGCTTTTGTAGTGCATAGATGGACTTGGTATGATTATGACCAGAGACTATTCTTGTAATCATGACCGTAATGTTACAAATGATGTGGTAAAAATCCTCGATTAGTAGTAGTGCATTGATGGGCGATTGTTGGCATGATCATGACCATTAATGAATACACAAATATTCTTGGCCCGTAGTGCATGAATAATTGTGGTCGTGATACTAAAGAATATCCTTGGCCGAAGTAGTGCGTAAGTGATTCGATGATATGGAATATTTATTAAAGTGAGTCTCGGCTATAACAAAGATGATGAAAAACCTTTTAAAACCTAAAAGATAGTAGACTTTATTTTCTACTTGACTCTTTTAATGGATTGCATATCCATTGCAGCTTAAACCGGGTTGTCTATTGTATTTTATCGCTTTTAACATTGTTGAAGACTATTGATAATTTATTCTCGCATTATCTTAGTCATAATATTTCTTACTGGGCTAGTTGAGCTCACCCTTTCTTTCACTGTTCTCTTCAGGAAATGAGAATATAGCTGGGATGAGTCGGGGAAATGAGTGATGGTCTTGAAGATAGCATTAGTAGTCCTCACTATTCTGTGAAATAGTGTGATAATAATTGTAATGAGGACTCCTTTTGAGTTTGTATAATATCTAGTAGGCGATATTTGTATTTAAACTCACGAGTTTATGTCGTATTGTACACAGCAGCTTATGTTAGTAAGTTGTATTTAAATTACATGCCATGTAAGTGGCGACCCAAGATGGGTGATGTATACCTAATTTTGGGGGCGTCACGGTTGGTATCAAAGCTTAGGATATGATCCTGGCTAAGATGTGAGAATAGTACTAGGAGGGAGAGACGGGGAATACCTTCGCTAGTATGACCTACCTAAGTTTATGTGCTATATTTTATTGGTTGGTCGGAAGATAGGGATAATTTGTTACATGTCAATTAACCTTTTGTTTTGTGGCGATGTCTCGAAAATGACATCCGAGAATGTTGAGAATAGCAATGGAGCGCTTGAGCGATCGTTGATTCACCACATATCAATAATCGGGATAATGTGCATCGTGAAGGCGACAATCCTCATGCAAACAACAACACCGACCAAATGATGGATGATCAAATGTTCGAGGCTTTATGCAATTTATGCAATAGCGGTAGAGTGACTCTCATTCCCCAAAACGTAGGTGGAAACACGGAAAACTCTCGGGCGGTCACCGCTAAACAATTCAAGGAGCCGGGACCACCGAGTTTAAGGGAGAGCCAAAACCACTTCTCGGAAGCATGGATAAAACAGATTACCAAGATATTTGATGTCTTGGGATGCTCCGAGGAGCAAAAGGTTCCCTTTGTCGCCTTTATGTTGCGCGGAGAGGCGGATTACTGGTGGGAATCGGTAAAACGTACTCAACTCTTTGTCTTCAAGATATCTTGGGAGAAGTTCCAGAGTCGTTCAACGACAAATACTTTCCCGAAAGTATTCGCCATACATGAAGGAGGTGGAATTTATCAAGTTGGAACAAAACAATATGACCGTGTAATCGCAATACGAGGCAAAATTTGCGGAGTTATCACGGTTTCGTCCCCACTTGGTGGATAATGAAGAGAAATGGCGCGAATGTTTTTAAGAGGTTTGAAGTCGGAGATACGTCAACATCTTATTTCTCATAAACCGTGTTTGTATTCGCAGATGTTGTAAATAGGGTTCGATTAGTGGAACGCGATAATGAGTCAACACAACTAAAAGAGAGCGCATCGGCAAAATTATAATACCAAATGAGAGTAGTCATCGAAGCGGTGACAACAAGCGTGGAGGAATCAACGGGCGGATATGGTAACCACTTGGTGGGTAATCGGGGCAAAAACAATAAGAATGGACATTTCAAGAAATGGAGATTCAACAATGGTGGAAAGACGTCAAAGACCAAAGACCCATTGTTAAGGAAGGAGAAAGACCACCTATCATATGCTTCAAATGCGGAGGAGAGGGACACATCGATCCAAATCAAGTCCATGCCGTCCAAAGCATGTTATAATTGTGGAAGAGAAGGTCACTTAGCTCGATTTTGTCGTTCATCAAGACAAATTCACTAGGATGGAGGCACCAAAGGCCATCCCGAAAATTCAAAACCCAGAAGTCAAGGAGAGCGTTTGTTGTGACCTCCCAAAGAGCAAGGAATCCGAATGAGGTCATCACCGGTAAGCTTATCATAAACTCTAATGAAGTCTATACTTTATTTGATCTTGGTTCTACCCATTCTTTTATTTCTCCTACTTGCGCCATCATCGATTAAATTTGACTCGGGAGAAATTAGACTTTGACTTATCTGTGGAAACTCCGTTGGGAGAAACCTTCTGTACATCCACTTTGCTTATAAGTCTTGTTTGGTTCAAATCGGTACCCTCACATTACCCGGTCGATCTTACTTCATTAAAAATACTTGCATTTGACGTGATTCTAGGGATTGATTGGTTAACTACTTATCATGCAAAAATTGATTATTTTCGTAAGGTTGTTAGCTTTCATATTCCTAATCAACCTATTATCTTGAATTCAAACGACCAAACCATTAAAATCAATCACGGTCATTTCAAGCCATAAAGCTATTCGTTTATTGAAAAAGCGGATGTCAAGCTTTCTTAGCTCATGTTACTGATTTAAATAAAAATACGCCGGTTTTAAACGATATTCCTATTGTTAATAAATTTCTGACGTATTCTCAAGAACTTCCCCGGCCTACCCCAGGCGTGAAATTGAATTTTGTATCGACCTTGAACCCTTGACAAAACCTATTTCCAAAGCCCCATATCGAATGGCTCTATTGAACTTCGTGAGTTAAAGACCCAACCGCAGGAATTGTTAGACATTGGCTTTATTCGTCCTAGTACTTCTCCTTGGGGTGCTCTGCTCTATTCGTGAAGAAGAAAGATGGGAGTATGCGACTTTGTATTGATTATCGGAGTTGAATCATGTCACCATCAAAATAGGTATCCATTGCCACGTATTGATGACTGTTTGACCGGTTGCAAAGGAGCCAAATTCTTTTCAAAGATTGATCTTCGTTCCGGATATCACCAATTGAAGATTAGAATCCGTGACATTCCAAAGACGGCTTTCGAACTTCGATGCGGGCATTATGAATTCTAGTCATGTCCTTTGGATTGACTAATGCTCCTCTTGCCTTCATGGATATGATGAACCGAGTATTCAAGGAATATTTAGATCACTTTGTGGTCGCCTTTATTGATGACATCCTTATTTATTCCAAAAGCCGTGAAGATCATGAGCAACACTTGAGGTGACACTCCAAAAACCTCGTGAATATAAGCTTTATGCCAAGTTGAAGAAATGCGAGTTACGGCTTGAAGAAGTAGCATTCCTTGGGCACGTGGTATCAAGTCATGGAATATCTGCTGACCCAAAGAAAGATTGAAGCTATTCAAAGCCGGGAACAACCTAAATCAATGATCAAGTCACGTAGCTTTCTCGGTTTAGTTGGTTATTATCGGAGATTCGTGGAAGGATTTTCTCGAATCGCTACTCCATCGACTCAAATTGACTTTGAAAGATACAAAGTTTCGGTTGGAGCGAAGAATGTGAGAAGAGTTTTCAAGAACTCAAGAGGAGACTTATTTCAAAGACTGCTCGACAATACCATCCGGCTCGGACGGATTTGTCATCTACAAAGTGATGCTTCGAAAAGGGTTGGGATGTGTTCTCATGCAACATGGAAAAGTTATAGCCTATGCCTCGCGACAACTCAAAGAATATGAGAGGAATTATCCTACTCATGATCTAGAGTTAGCAAATATTGACTTTCAGACTTAAAATTTGGAGGCATTACTTGTATGGGGAGAAAGTGGAGATCTTTACGGATCATAAAAGCCTCAAATATTTCTTCACTCAAAAGGAACTCAACATGCGACAAAGACGTTGGCTTGAACTGTTGAAAGATTATGATCATACCATCCAATACCATCCTAGAAAAGCGAACGTGGTAGCTGACGCATTGAGTAGAAAATCATATGGAAGTACGAGTGCGATATTGTCAACGCAAAGGCCCATTTTGTGTGACTTGCAAAGGATGGAGATAGAGTTAAAGACTCTAGGGACGCATGTGATGATAGCGAGTATACTAGTAGAACCGACTTTAATCGATAAAGTTAAAGCTGCTCAAGCTACAGACCTGGAGCTGATGCGTATGAGGAAGAAAGTGCAAGAAGGTGCTATGCCTGAAGCAAGAATCGATGAAGAAGGAATACTTCGAGTCAACTCCAGACTTTGTGTTCCTAACGACCCTGATTTAAAGTATAATATCATGATGGAGGCGCATAACACACCATTTGCAATCCATCCTGGGAGTACCAAAATGTATCATGATATTCGTCATACATTTTGGTGGAGCAATATGAAGAGAGAGATAGCGTTGTTTATCTCAAGGTGTCTAACTTGTCAATGAGTTAAAGCGGAGCATCAAGTACCAAAAGGTCCATTGCAACCACTTGAAATTCCATAATGGAAGTGGGAGCACATTACCATGGATTTTGTTACCGGTCTTCCTAAGGTTTCTCAAGGCATTGATGCGATTTGGGTCATTGTTGATAGATTGACCAAGTCTCGCTCATTTCTTCCGATCACGAAACTTATACACTTGAACGCCTTGCTCAGATGTACATAAACGAGATTGTAAGATCGCATGGTATGCCAATATCCATAGTTTCGATCGAGACCCAAGATTCACTTCACGATTTTGGGTTAGTTTGCAAAAAGCTATGGGCACAGACTTTCACGATTTAGCTTCGCATATCACCCTCGCACGACCACGGACGATGGAGAGGACTATTCAAACTCTTGAAGATCTATTAAGACTCTGTGTCCTTGATTTCAAGGAGTTGGGACAAGTTCTTACCATTGGTGGAGTTTTCCTACAACAACAGCTTATCAAGAAAGTATTGGCATGGCTCCATTCGAGCGTTGTATGGAAGAAAGTGTCGTTCTCCAAAGATCTTTGGGATGAGGTGGGTGAAGCAACGTTGTTGGGACCGGAGTTGGTACGTATGACTACGGAAAAAGATTCAAACGATCCGACAACGTATAAAAACCTCACAAAATCGATAAAAAGAGTTATGCGAGATCTTCATCGAAAGGACGTGGAATTCGATATAGGAGATCATGTGTTATTAAGAGTTGCTCCATGGAAAGGAGTTACAAGATTTGGAAAGAGAGGAAAACTTAACCCTCGATTCATCGGTCCATTTTTATCCTCGATCGAGTAGGAACCGTGGCCTATAGACTCGCTTTCACCGCCAAATCATCTTCGTGTTCATAACGCTTTTCACATATCAATGTTACGTAAATATGTGAAAGACCCGAACCATATTATTGAGTTAGAACCCTGGATTTAAATAGCGGAAGATTTGACGTATGAAGAGGTTCTGTTCAAATTTTGGATAAGAAGGAACATATTCTACGCTCCAAGGTTATACCTCAAGTAAAAGTTTTGTGGAGGAACCATGATGTTGAGGAAATGACTTGGGAGTTAGAATCAAATGAAATCAAGGTATCCTTACCTCTTCAACATACCGATGCACGCACCTAATTTCGAGGGCAAAATTTCATAAGAAGGGAGGTTGTAAGACCCGACTTTTATAAATAAAGATGAATTTTTCTATAAATATTATTTTTGAATATTATGGAATAAATTTGATATAATGTTATAGTTGTGGGTAATATTTATAAATTTTGCAAAGTATGCAAGTTGTTATAAAATATTCGTTTGGTCTGGAATATTCTTTTTTGTTAGGGAATATTGCATACAATGGCTCAATCATTGGTGGACCCCACAATGTAATTATTGTCGGATTGAGAAAAACAACAAAAATATTTTATAAAAATAACTACGGAGGTGTTACCGTTAAAACCGCTGAACTACCCGTTGTGTAAAAAGTACGATGTCTGGCGTGGTTGCATAGTAGCACACGATATTGATTATTGATGCTTACGTGAGAAGTCACTTTCACTATGCTCAATTATTATTCATGATAATTCACGCATCATATCTCTTATATTATTGATTCAATTATTGTCACAAGATCATATGTATAATATGTTATAGTATTAAATCAATAATTGAGACGACAAGTTATAAATGATTAATAATTGTTGAAAGATTAAATATGTGTTGATGAAAAAAAAATGATTTGTGGTAAGTTGATTATTTTATGGGGGCTCATATGTCATCATCTAAGAGTCTCTTCATTGATAGTAATTACCTTCGCCAATAGTAATTACCCTTGTGAATAGTATTTACCTTCGTCGATAGTAATTACCTTCGTCAATAGTAATTACCCTTGTGAATAGTATTTACCTTCGTCGATAGTAATTACCTTCGTCAATAGTAATTACCCTTGTGAATAGTATTTACCTTCAATCGATAGTATTTACCTTCGTTAATAGTAATTACCTTTACCGACGTCGAACCACTTGTCGTTTCACATTACAAAGCGCCGAACCACTTGTCGCTTCACATTACAAAAGGCCAAACCAATTAAATCAAGCCACTTGCCTTTTCACACTAAGAAAAGTAAGCTAGAAATCTTCTATAAATAGAGGCCTAGGGCTTCATTATTTTTCACGAATTCATTCAAGCTATAGAGAGAGAAAGTATAGAGAGAATAAGAGAGAAAGAAGAAGGGTATTTTGTTACTACACTGCTGCAGTATTCAATCTCCTATCAAATGTAAGGGGTGTTATTCTTTCTTATTCATGAAGAGAACTGTTGTTATTCCATTGCTTATTATTCTGTTGGAATAACCTGTATACGCGGTTTACCCTATACTTGGTGACATTCTTCTATTATTCTGTTGGAACATCCTTTCTGTGTGTTTTTACAGGACTGGTTCCGTCATTATTATTCTGTTGGAACATCCTCATGCGTGTGTTTTACACCTACTGGTTCCGCTTTTATTATTATTCTGTTGGAATATCCTATCATGTGTTTTACACCGGATCCGGTTCCATCTTTATTATTCTGTTGGAACATCCTCGTTGCGTGTGAATTTCACGACCGGTTCCGTTATTTATTATTACGCTTGGAATAACTTTTATGCATGCGGTCTATCGCATGCATGGTGATTTCTTTTGTTATTCCATCCTTTATTATACCCGGTTGGTTAAAACTTTGACTTCTATACTCCATGAAATTAGTAGAATATCCTTGATATTTGCGTTTCATCCAAAGATCTTTCATGGAAATATTCTTCCGATCATTCTTGAATTTTACTCTACAAAACAAAGATCATATTGATAATTTGGGCGTTAATAATTCTGGATAAAATAATTCTTGAACTTGTTTTATTGAATTCTTATATCATTGTCATCATCCTCATGTTTATATTTTTTTAAAGTCATCTCATGGCTTCAGAGTGCATAGATGGACTTGGTATGATTATGACCAGAGACTATTCGGTTGTAATCATGACCGTAATGTTACAAATGATGTGGTAAAAATCCTCGATGGGTAGTAGTGCATTGATGGATGATTGTTGGCATGATCATGACCATTAATGAATACACAAATATTCTTGGCCCGTAGTGCATGAATAATTGTGGTCGTGATACTAAAGAATATCCTCGGCAGTAGTGCGTAGGGTGATTCGATGATGTGGAATATTTATTAAAGTCGAGTCTCAAATTTATAACTCACTTTTACACAATGATGAAAAACCTTTAAAACCTAAAAGATAGTAGACTTTATTTTCTACTTGACTCTTTTAATGGATTGCATATTTATTTGCAGATTAAACCGGTTGTCTATTGTATTTTATCGGTTTAACATTGTTGAAGACTATTGATAATTTATTCGCATTATCTTAGTCATAATATTTTTCTTGGGCTAGTTGAGCTCACCCTTTCTTTCACCGTTCTCTTCAAGAAATGAGAATATAGCCGGGACGAAGTCGGGAAGCGAGTGATGGTCCCGAAGATAGCATTAGTAGTCCTCACTATTCTCAGTAAAATAGTGTGATAATAATTGTAATGAGGACTCCTTTTTGAGTTTGTATAATATCTAGTAGACGATATTTGTATTTAAACTCACGCTTTATGTCGATTGTACACCAGCTTATGTTAGTAAGTTGTATTTAAATTGTGTACCATGTAAGTGGCGACCCAAGATGGGTGATGTATACCTAATTTTGGGGGCGTCACATTCATCGTCCATGTCATATCACCAATTGTTTGGAGGGCGATTTTTCAAGGCTTCGAACATTAGATCCATCTGATTATGAAGATTTTGAATTGACCTCTCTTGCTCAATCATCTTCTTCTCAGTTGATGCTACAAATTTGAACCACAAATCCTCCAATCTTGAGTCATCTTTCTCAGTTTCAAAATCCATATATTGAGGACCATTCATTGAGGAGTTAATGAATTGTTCCATCTGTTTGTTAAGATTTTGGCTTGATAACTCCTGACTCATCATCATCTCTTCATGGTCTGCTATGCTGTTTGACATGACTTTCTTCAACCATGAATTTTCTTCTTGTTGCATTGGAGGTGGATATGAGAAATTTGATGGATGTGTTGGACTTGCGGCACAGTATTGGTCTCGATAGTTATAACTCCATTCGGAATCTGGGTAATACCCCCAACCTTGAGGATAAGTGGGATAAACATAGTTGTTGAGGTAATCACCCCCAAACTGTACTTGTCCAACTCTGACATTGAGTCCTTCAGTTCTTTTGTCCCTTGGTTGAATCCTATTTGCATAAGGCCCTTGATAAGAAAAGTCACCCATGGTACCTGAAAAGAGAGAAATATAGGAAGAGAATTAAAATAAAATAAAATAAAATAAAATGTTTAAATTAAGACTAATTTGATTGAAATTAATGTTAGCAAAAATTATTAAAATAATTCCCCGGCAACGGCACCAAAAACTTGTTGGGTAATTTCTAGTTATGCACAACACGCAAGTATACGTGGTCAAAAAGTAATAAAGAGTAAGTAAAGTATCGTTCCCATGGAGAATTAATTAATAAAGTTAACCAAGCATTAGCCCATAACCATTTCAGTCTTTTTTAAACGATTGCTTTGAGTTTTTATATTTAAACTATGAAATTAAATAGTACTAACTACCCCTAGAATGAGAATAGATAATAAAGACATGAGATTACAATTTTCCCTATTGCATCATTTAAATTAACACACTTCTAGTTAAACCAAATTAATTATAACGGATTGTTAGTCGAGAACACGAAAGTGAAATATAGTCATCTCTCGATGTACCATACTCATATCACATATAATCCACAATTGATAGAATACACATGAACACCCACATTACCTAAACCACTATATGTCTATGTGATTTACAAATAATTAGGGTTTGAACCGAAGTCCTTAATTTACTACGAGTGGTGCTTCGGTATATGTCTATCCTAAGCACGAAACATATATTCCATCACCATGTAGAACATACAAACACAAGCTATCAAGATCAAATCTAAACTCATACTTCATCTTTCAAGTTCATATGGGTTATCATAGTAATTGATGGCCAATCAACTAAGCAAATAAGCGTGAATCTTAATAGACAATCTCATAACAATTAATAAGACTAACAATGAAGTATGTCAAAATAAACTAGGCAATAGATTCCATTGCAATCCCAAAATAGAGTTTAACTCATAGTTGAATTAGAATCCATGATCTATAATTGAATATACATTAAAAGATACAATAGAAGTAAAGAGAGTTAGGGATCAAGAATAGCAAATCTGAGTTTCATCTCTTGTTTCACTTCTGAACCTTCAAGGATCTTCAATTGCTTCAATCCCCAAATCTTAGTTATCCTAGGGTTCTAATCTAATCTAAAAAGAAAAAGAAGAAAAGAAATAATGATATCTTTTGCCCCCAAGGGGTGGAATCTCCTTTTACAACTAATATACGTCTAATATATATAAGCCCTAGTTGAACCCCCTACTCAGTTACGCTAAAAATAAAATAAAGTCAGCAACTTCAGTCAACGTCGTGCTCGGGAGCGCTCCTCTCCAATCGTGTGTGTCTCATGGCGCGTGAGACTTACAAAGAAGTCGATGTCCAATCGGCTTATCGCAGCGCGTCTTGTCAGCCTAATATGTCGTCTTGTACCGCCAAGCAGTCACAACAGATCTGTGGATTCGATTCGATTACGCAATATTCTTTCTGCTTTGTCACTTTGTCCTGCTGCTCATTCCTTCCATGCTTGGTCTCCTTGCTCCATTATACCTTCATGCCATACATATCCCCGCTTATGCCTCGCCTTCACGCAGTCATTAGCCTCGTACCCTCTAATACCACCAAATTAGGTCGATTTCTGCACTTATTCACCAAAAGGAGTTTTAAGTAAATGCAATGCAAACTATCATGAAATGCAACTAAAACACAATAAAATGTTCTTGAGATGGGCATAGTTTGCGTGAATTGGTATTCAATAAGTAGGTATAAATACCACTTATCAGTTTTCCATGAAATCCTTTGTAAAAGGATTACCAAAGATAAACTTTGAAAATAAAAGAATATATGTTCCTTGTCAATTCGGGAAACAAGTAACAACATCATTCACTACAAAAATAATGTGGTATCAACTTCTTCTCCTTTACAACTACTTCATCTCGATTTATTTGGACCAGAAAGGCATGCTAGTTTAAATGGTAAATTCTATGCATTTGTAATAGTTGATGATTTCTCTAGATATACATGGGTATTGTTTCTTAGAACTAAAGATGAAGCATTTAAAGAATTTGAAAAATTAATAAGAATTTTAGAAACCAAATATAGTCTCAAACTTATAAAATCTAGAAGTGATCATGGTATTGAATTTCAAAAGGATTTTATAATATTTTGTGATAAAAAAAAGAATTAGTCATGAATTTTCAGCACCTAGAACTCCTCAACAAAATGGGGTAGTAGAAAGGAAAAATAGAACATTCCAAGAAATAGCGAGAACATTGTTACAAGAAAGTAAACTCCCAAAGAAATTTTGGGCTAAGGCGGTAAACACATCATGCTATGTTTTAAATAGAGTACTCATTCGTCCAATTATCCTGAAAACACCTTATGAACTATTAAACAGTAAAATCCCTAATATAAGTTATTTGGATCTAAATGCTTTATTCTTGATACTAGTGATAACTTCGGAAAATTTGATGTTAGATCTTATGAAGGAATTTTCATTGGTTGTTCTCAAAATAGTAAAGCATACCGCATATATAATGTTCAAAAATTTTGTATCAAAGAATCTATTCATATTACATTTAATGAGTCTAACAATGATCTTCCAAAAGAAAGAGAAGATGATGCAGGAAATCTAGAGACTGTTGCAAATCCAACATATCACAAAGAACAAAACAGCAAGTCAAATGAACCTATTCAGCAGGTTAAATTAGACGAACAAAGAGACCATGAACCAGAAACTTCTTCAAACATGGAAGAACCAATTTGAAATGATAACTTTATTAGATCCTAGTAGGCACATAATAGATCTAGAAGGGGGGTGTTGAATAGATCCTTTTAATTTCAAATATTTTTCTCGTTTATTTTGTATTGCTAATAATTTAGCATATGACAAACATAAGAGTGTTTTCAAGCACAACAGAATATGCTAAAGATCCACTTCATTGATATATTCATAATCATACATACATTGTTCTTAAAGTTAGTTCAGTGGTAAGCAGTTAATATATACATAGCAGTTATAGCAGTTAAGTACATAATGTAAATGACATAAAGTAAAAGACACAAGGGATTTTAAGTGGTTCAGAGACTCAAGCTCCTAATCCATTCTTCTGCTTTCAACTAGCAGGATTTCCACTAAGGAAGGGCAGAACCCTGAATCACTAAGATTCCTTCAAGGCCAGCAGCCTTGGAACTTCAGTTCACTAAGAACTCTTCAAGACCAGTAGCCTTGGAACTTCTCTAGTTCCCTAGGAACTCTTAAAGCCCAGCAGGCTTGGAACTTCGTTTAGTCCCTCCGGACAAGGACCCCTTAGACCCTGGCTTCTTTTTGTTGATGTTGTTGTTGGTGGTGGTGTTGAGCTGCTAAAATGTCTTTAAGCTTGAACATCTTTTGTACTTATTAGCTTGGTGTGGTCCTCTTTGGATTCTGCTTTGAGTCTGGACCACATCTTATTTTGTGCAGTTGATCTTCATTCTATTATGCTCATCTTCATATTATGTCAGCTGTGCACCATCACCATTCCCTGAACCCTTCTTGACTGGTTGGCAGACAAGGTTCTGCACTTGTTCAGTTTTTGCATTAGGTTCATGGTGATTCGTAAAGTGGCTATATGAATCTTCTTGATGCTCATCCACTCTTCTAAATGTTATCTTCTTGTCCTTCTCGGCTCTCAGGTTAGCTTCCATCTTCAATGGCATTCTCATCTTTGTTGAGTGAAGCTTTAGTCTGTTTAAGTCCTTCTTCAAAGCTGCTTCACTTTCACCTTCGTAGTCTCACTATTACTAAGTCTTGTTCATGTAAAGCTCTGGTGGAACTCGTAGAGTCAACAAGATATCATTCTACCAACTCAATGATTATGAAATATTGCAATCATCAGCAACTCTTGATCTTTGAAGCTCTGTTGATTTATACTCCTTCCCAATCTTCCCGCTGGAAAGTAGCCGTTAAAAGCTTTTTGAATTGCTTCACATATCTCGATTTATTTTGTGTAGACTGCAGATGTGACATGACATCCCCCTTTCTGACTTCCTGACACTGTAGTCTACTGTTTCACCTACCCCGTCAGATATGTCACTTTGATGTCTCGGGCAAGTAGTCAACTTTATTTCCTCCTTCTGATTTCTCGATCAGAGGTTGTCCATTTGCATCGATGCTCTCAATAACCTTTGTTTGAGTATCAATCTTTAGGTTGAACCGTTGCCAATGCTTCAATCTTCAGTTGTTCGAACTCTACGATTCTGATGCATGTCTTCTTGGACCTGATCGTAGTGTCTTGTTGACAGGTAGAGACAACACTACGATCTTGAAGAGTGTTCATTAGATCCTCAATGTAGAACACATCTTCCTTCTCTTGTACAGTGCTTCAACACTTCTGTTTGCCTCGACTGCTCTCAGATACTGATGGCTTGACTCTTTGTTCTGGCCCCTTCTGAATCACAAGACACTTCAGATTTATGGCGTGTCCAGCTCGCTTTGTCCTTGTGATCTCCTGTTCACTTATCATTAATGGATTGACCCAATGCTTAATCACTTTAGCCTTGTTCTTAAGAGGCTGACCAATATCTTTGTATGCACTCCATCGGTTCCTTCTTTGTTTGGCAAACAATACGATCCTAGTTGCTTTCAAGATCGTTGTCTTCTATTTACTTAACAGCTACTACACTTGCTGACTTTCCTTAGTCAGTTACTGAAGACTTCTTCTGATCGACTTGTGGAAGACTTCATCTCGAATGGCTTCACAAGTCAATATGGATGTTGATTGAGTTGGTGCTTAAATCTTTCGTTAGCTTACATGCCATTCGTTGAGTGCTCTCTGGTTTCCTTTAGGTGGGATGTATCTTTGCAGTACCAACCAGAGGCTTCATTCTTTTTGATATTCTGGGAGTGCTCAATTGTTGAGAATCGTGTTTGCTCTACGATTCTGCTTTGGCATTGTGAGCTCATCTGTTGAAGTCTTAGTTTTACACTCTATGATTCAGCTTCGGCTGTGCAGACACTACGACTCCGAGATCAGATCTTGACACTCTACGATTTCTAATTTTGTGCTCGTTGTCTTCATCTGATCTTGCTCGATTACGATCTCTGCCTCTGATATGATCAGTAGACTATATGACTCTGAGTGTAGTCTACAATTCTAGACTTGGCTTCGACATAAGTAGACTCTACGACTCCGAGTGTAGTGTAAGAACCCGATATTTTCTATATAAATAAACAAGAAATTTTGCATATAATTTTTTTATTATTATTTTAAGGGTGGAAATATGTGCCAAGTAATGTGTATGTATATATGTGATAAATAGAATTTATTTATTACATGAATATTTTAAATAATTTTATTTTAGAATTTTTTATCATTGTAAAGTATATTCTTATAATAATTAATGGTATAGTAGAAATGTTTTTTTATTCATTTTCCATGAAAATATGATTTTGTATTATTTAAATAATATATGAAATGATTATTGGAATTGTTATAATTACTAGTTTATTATATGAATTTTAGTTCAGATTATTAAGTTAATTATTTTAACGTAATTCATAATGTTATATATAAAAGATAAATCGATATGGAATCCAAACCCTAATCTTTGGATTTTGATCAATGAATGAGAATAATAATATTATATTAAATATAATATTATTTTTCAGTTTTATAAATATTTATTGTATGTGTGTATTGATAATAGTTGGTCAATTATGGTGTATAATGTCAAAACCCTAATATTAATTTGTTAAACCCTATTTGTTAAACTCAGTTGTGAGTTCAAGACTGTGTAGTAATGGTGTTATATGATTTATGTTGTGTATTATTAGATTTAATGTTAATTAGAGAAAATCCTAATTAATATTTGAAAACCCTAATTATTTAAAACCCTAATTTTAATTAGTGTGTTCTAATTAAAATTTTATTAAACTTTAAACTTAATTTTTCAAACCCTAGAAATTATTTGAGAAACCTTAAGGTTTAAAATCTAGTGATTAAACCCTAGATTCAAGTATCATGGACAAGAATACCATTAAAATTACAAGGCAATTGACCAAATTACCCTTTTTGTCCCATTCTTGAATTATTGCTAGCAAATCTTGCCAAATCTTGGCAAGTCACCAATCCTAAGCATAGCCATGTGCCTACAAGCTCTAAAATTCAGCCAATCCACCAGCCACATACATTGTATACAAGTTTTATATAAGGATCAAGAGAGAGAAAGTCATTATTTGCCTCATTTGTTCATCACACTCAACCTAAAACTCTCTCAACTCCAAACCTCCGAAATATATTGCTATATCAGTCTCAGAAACAAGCCCCACCATCTACTCTAACAGATCATAAGCATAGAATCAAGAACTTGTTCATAGAAAGGTAAAAACCTAATTTGAAATCTGATCTTGAATGCCATGTTAAATGTTATGGTTTTGTGTTAAAACATCTTGTATGTAGTATATATTGCTGATTTGGGTTGCTAGATGTTAGATCCATAACAACAAGAGGCTCGGATTTGATGTTTTTAAAAATCTGGAAAATTTTATTTTTGTTTTCTGACAACGAATGTCAGACCTTATATCTCAATGATCGTTAATGATTTTTATGTTTTGAAAGTTTGTAGTTTTAGTCTGTTATGAGAGCTTTGAGTTGGAACTGGAATCATGTGTAGATCATTTTTATATTTCAAGTTATTAATGGTCAAAGGTCGTTGACCGACCATGACTTTCTAAAATCTAGAAAACCCAAAATGTGCCCAGAATAGCCTGACAACATGTTTATAGCCTCAGATCTTTCAGTTGTTTGTTAGTTTGTTATTCTTTTTACATCTAAGTTGAACTATATTGTTTGTACTTCATGGTTATGCCTTTATATCACTAAAACATTACGTTTGTTGGATTTAATGGACGGTCAAACTAGATCACTTGGTCACGGATTGAGTTTCTGGAAAACCCAGAAACTTTATGGACAAGTTTTTTGACAGCCTTTGACCGAATCATAACTTGTGATCTTGTTATTGTTAAGTTGATCTATTGATAACCATATGTTCCTTGTCATGTGTACTACATACTTCGACCATAAGAACATTTTACTAATGACCAGAACACCTAATTAAATGAGCTTGAAAGTGGCACCATGACACTGCCTGGGTTTCCGGGTTACCCAAAAAACCCAAGAACTGTCTGACAGTAAGTTTGTGACCCCAGATCTTTCATTATGTTGTTGATTTATGTTTTTAGTTGTATGTAGTTTGTAGTTTAGTATATTAACTGTAGATTCATGCTAGTTTAACTCCTAATCATCAAACGTGTTGATTACAGTGGCTGGTCAAAGTAAGCCAGACGATCACATCTTGTGTTTTCTGGGTAACCCAGAAAACTCAAGATCGTGATCTCTGATATAGTTTGACCGACTTTGATCGGTTGATTCTATTGTGGTTATACTATTTTTATGTAATGGATCTGTTGTCTTACATGTTGTCTACACACTGCAAGTCTTAAATCAGAAAACCATCAACAGGATTGAAAGTTGTGGAAGCCAAAAAAGGGACTGCTCGAACTGTTCTTCATTTTTGGGTAACCCATAAATGAAGAACATCTCTGACAGCCACTTTGCATGCTTAGATCTGCTTAGTGTGATGCTGTTTGGCCATGTTTGTTGTTGCATCATGTAGTATTGCACTAACACTACAAGATCTGACCAAAATCATGCCCAGAAACATCATGATCAGATCATTGCACTTGGTCAAACATGTTACCTCGTTAACTGGCTATGAATGTTCTTGAGCCTCAAGAACACCTAAGGCGACAGATTTTGTCGCTAAAGGCTATAGGGACATGTTTATTCATTTTAATTAATTTAATTTCTAAAAATTATTTAAAAATAGAAATTTATTATTAAAAATTCCAAAAATAGTTTTAAAAAATTATTTTAAGTTATAAAAATTAACTTTTAATAATTTGAAATTTTTTGACTAAATATTAATATTTAATAGGATATTATTGATATTTTATTTATGTAGTAAATGCATTAAATAAATTTATTAAATATGATTTTATTATATTAATCATTTTAAATGATAATAATGTATTTAATATTATTTTAAGTTATAGCACATAACTTTTAATATTTTAAGATAAATTTCATTAATTATTAAATATTAATGATATTAGATTTATTTAGTAATTATATTAAATAAATTAATTAAAAATGATTTTAATATTATAAAAATCATTTTAAATGAAAATAAAGTTTTAAAAATATTTTAAGTTATAAAATATAACTTTTAATATTTGAAGGTAAATTTCATTAACAATTTAATATTAAATGATATTTGATTTATTTAATAAATATTAAATAAATGGTTTAAAAATGGTTTTATTAATTTAAAAAGAAATAAATGAATTAAAAATATTTTTAAGTTATAATAAATGACTTATAATATTTTGATAAATAATAAATTAATATTCTAATATTAATGGTACTTATTTAAAAATGATTTTTAATGTTTTGAAAATCATTTAAGAGTAATATTAATGTTTTAAAAATACTTTGAGTTATTATAAATAACTTTAATATTTTGGCAAGGGTTTCATTAATAATTTAATATTAATTAAATATTAATCATAGAATTATTTAATATTTAAATTATTTAATAATGATTTCAGTATTTGAAAAATCATGATAAATTATAATAATTATTTAAAAATTATAATAAGGCTATGAAAAATAATATGACTGATATTTAAAATATCTAAACGAATATTGAATTACACGATAGAGTCTTAGACTCGATAATTACCCGATAAAGCCGTCGGTACACCGAAATGTTTCATAAATTGATCTAGACTTATATAATTTGATTAGATATGTATTTGTTTATGATCAAATGACTGTTAAACATATGTGACAATGTGATTGTGTTATGTACTAACTACAATTAGCAGTACTATGTGTTATGATATGTATTTCTAATTAATAGAATGATCTTATTAATGATAGGTCTCGATATAAAAGATAAAACTAAGTTGCGTAACTGTAAGCAACAGACCTTGCAAGTATCCTAACTTTGCATTTACTTTATGGAATGGACATGAGTAAGAAAGTTTCATAATTATATTATCATTATGCCAGATTATTAACTCTATTGTTATCGATTATATATCCAATCTTTGTATTCATACAAATTCTTAAATTATCCGATCACTGTTTATCAACATAGTATTACTGTATAATTCAGATATTTATTCTGTTCATAAATTTCTAAATAGGGTTAGACAAATGTCCTCACTTGGATAATCATTGTATTTAATCACATGTTGATAAATACCTATTGATTTTCGGTTTGTATACATTAATTAAAAGTCGTCTAAGCTATTTGACCCAGCTAGACACAGATTTAGAAATATCGTTGAACATAATAGAAATTTATTGTATCCAATCAAATTGTTTTTGTTTGGATTCCCGATTAAGTATGAACATCCCGAACATGGGAAAACTTTTGTGCACCTAAGGTGGATAAGATGAACGATAATATCGTTCTTGCATGCAGTACTGATCAATACAGGGAACATTGGGATGATCACCCTCGCACCCGTAAGTTAAGACGATTTGTGGATGAAGTTATGCTAAACCTTAGCGAAAATTGAAAACAAAGTTCATAGTCTATCGACTGCTCTTCATTCATAGTCAGTACGTAGTTTCAAAATTTTGATATGTTGTGACGCCCCCAAATCCGGGTATCTCCCAACCCGACAGATGGTGTTACACGGTGCTACAGTTCACACAAACATTCAATTGAAATCCCTCAAAAGAACGAATATGTCTTCTATATATTCAAAATAATATTAACATTTCCCAGGTTCTTTATAACCGTTACATTTGTCCTTGTCATAATATCAAATATTAATCTTATAAAACTATACTATTATAAGACCCCAACTTTTATGAATAAAGATGAATTTTCTATAAATATCATTTTTAGAATATTATGGAGTGAATTTGATATAATGTTATAGTTGTTGGTAGTATTTATAAATTTTGTAAAGTACGCAGTTGTTATATAATATTCGATTGGTCGGGAATATTCATTTTAACGTGGAATATTAAATGCGACAAGACAATCATTGGTGGACCCCACAACGGAATTAACGTCGGATTGAGAAAACGACAAAAATATCTTTTTATGAAAATAACGGCGGAAGTTTTACCGTTAACTATTGAAATAACCGTTGTTAAAAGTACAGTAATATGCGTGATTGCATAGTAGCACACGGTATTGATTATTGATGCTTACGTGAGAAGTCACTCAATTTTGTTCAATTATTGCTACAATAATTGCTGCATAGTATCTCACGTTATTTGATTCAATTATTGTCAATATTTTATATATTATTAAATCAATAATTGAGATGACAAATTATTCATATTATTATTTACAATATTAACGATGTCTAGAAGTTCTGTCAAGGAGAGGTTTGGTCACCTAATTTCGCGCCAATAGGGAGAAATCCTTTTTGGAAGCCCCCTCTTTCCAGGGACCGATCTGTTTGTTAAATATAATTATAATAATGATGATAAATGTTATAAAAAACATTTAGGTGATTTTTATTTGTTGTAAATATTGGCGTATTATTTGGACCCCCACTTTCTCATTTTTTAAAATTATCGGAAGAAAGTTATATCAGTTGGTTTTATTAATTATATATATATATATATAATATGTCAAGAACTTTATATATATATATGTTGATTGTCTGTCGTGTTATATATATATATATATATATATATATATATATATATATATATATATATATATATAAATATATTATAATAAATTTTGTTTTTATGAAAAATAGAATATATTATATTTTATTATGCATAGTATTTGCATAGTGTTCAGTATAGTGTTTGCATAGTATTGCGTAGTAAAATTAGAAAATTCGAATTTATTTCCGTGACCACTTCTTTATGCGTAAGTCGTGATTTTTCCCTTTACTGTGCATTCAAATAGTATCCTTTCCATTCTCCTATAAATAGGATGCTTAGTTAGAATTGAAAATCACACCAGAATCAGAGAATTCTTCTTTTATAATATTGAGCGTATTTCGTTAGAGTTTAAGAAAGCTTTGAGCATAGAAAACAGTGAATGTTTTCTTCAAGAATATCCCCGCTATACCAGTTGGAATACTCTTCTTTTCAAGGTAAGGGATGTTATTTTTATTCAATATTCGCTTGAAATAATATTTTCTTTCATACTCTGTAGTATGTAAGTAATATTATTTCGTTTCAGATTTCGAATTCTATACTCATTTGGTTTAAGTTTTGGCTTCTAAACTCCATGATATTAGTAGAATATCCTTGATATTTGCGCTTCTTCCAGTATCTTTTCATGGAAATATTATTCTGAGAATTCTTGATAAGTTTTAACTTTTTCATGTCGGAGTAGTATTCATGGGTTTACTATTCCCGAAGTACTATTCACGGGTTTACTATTCCCAAAGTACTATTCACGGGGTTAGTATTCCCGAAGTACTATTCACGGGGTACTATTTGTTAGGTTTGTAATATTCATGTGCGCAATCAAATTGCATAAAAGTGCGGAAGCGTATAAAAATCAAAGTTTAAAAAAAATTTACAAACCATATACCTGGATCACCCTTTATGCATAATTATAAATTAAACGAAAAGATAAAGAATAAAATCATACCCTTGAAGATCGAGCTTCCTCAGGTACAAGTTCACCTCCAAATCCTTTCGCGTTCAATCTTGAATCCACCGGGTTTGGTTCCTTCCTTTGATCAACGTTAGCCACCCAAATGTTTGGCCTCTAGAGGTGATCCACCAAGGAAGAAGAAAATTCAAAAAGAAGGGGTATTGGCTCAAACCCTAGTTTTTCCTATCTCTATAGAAAAAAGGGCGTACTCTCCAACTAATTAGAATTATTACGTAGTTGTAAAAGTTAACTACCCCCACCACCCATAATAAGACTCCTCTTATTTATAGATGTGGGCAACCCACCTTAACAATTAAGGAATTGTGATTTATTTAATTAATTAAATTCTTTTAATTAATTAAGCTCCCTAATCTTATTAGGGATAATTAATTAAACTCTTTTAACTAATTTTCCTTCCTAATCCTATTAGGAATAAATGAGAGTACTTATATTAAATTAATTCCTAAACTCTTTTAGAAATTAAAATAATAATAATTATAATAATATTAATAAGACTCCTCTTATTAATTTATATTTAATATTAAATAATAAATATTAAGCTATTTAATTTATTCTATCACCATAGATTAAATTAAATATACTTAACATATTATTACGATTATGTCATTAACTTCTTAAATAATTATTCTTCCTTTTATGGTGTGACCCTTTAGGTTCTCCATATTAAACCTTGTGAATAAATCAATTAGAACAATTCTAATCTTATTTAAATAAATAAATTAAATAATTAATTTATTTAAATAAATAATATTTATTCTACAATAGGGATAAGCCTCCCTAGCGATCAACGACTTTCCGGATAATATAGATTTCAACATTAATCATTAAAGAACCTTTGAGTAAATAGTTACCGTGACAATTCAATCCTTCCACCATACAATGTCCCAATTAAATATAAGACATGGAATTCTCACAAGTCTTATTTTATTTAATTATATGTATTTCGATCCTTAAATACACACTCAAATAATGCAAATTAGAAACTCCTTTCTAATTTCATTACATATGCCAAGGACTCTTGGGTTGTCATTTATCGAATCACATAGGACATTTCTCTTCTTTTATTAGAAGTGGTAGATTCTTTATTGATCATACATTATCTCCATGTACAACTTATTATACCCAAGCATACCCTTTGATATACCCTAAGGGTCTTAAGGAATAAGTCAACGTATAACTCATCATACACAAGATACTATGATGATCTCAAGTCCAAGGATTACTTGTACTACTATCACTACAGAATTCCTATCGACAGCAAATAAAACTCCATTAGGTATTCCTTAGCGAGCCAATGCTTCGATGAACTTATTCTCTAATAAGCACCTACATACTTGCTTTAGTGTCTCCACACAAATGATCATGAGATCAATCATCCTCATCCAATGAGCAAGCAACGTATGTACCAATCTATCCGGATTCACTAATCCCCAATTTAGTAATCCAATGATTGGGAACTATTTTAGTTTTAAGCTTTCTAAGAATTTAGATCTCATTAGAATGATCATCATCATTATTCTAAAAGCATTGCTTAAAACTATGGGTTTATCACATATTATAAAACAGCATCATGTAGATAATTAAAAGCCTTTAATAAATTAATACCTTTTATTAATAAATGAATAAGATTGTTACAAAGTATATGCTTTATCATCAAACATGATTGGCTTGTGTGCATACTACTTTCACTATTCACTCGAGTACTATTCACCCGGGGTACTAGTCATGATAAAAATTGATTCGTTTTCGGTCTAAATTATTTTTGGTACAATATTATTCTTGAATTTTACTCCACAAAGCAGTATCATGTTGACAATTTGGACGTTATTGATTTCTGGATAAATTAAATTATAAATCTTTAAAAAATTTGACCTTGAACTTGTTTTATTGAATGCTTATATCATTGTCATCATCCTTATATTTATATTATGTTGAAAGTCATATGTGGCCTGTAGTGCATAGATGGACTTGGTATGATTATGACCAGGAATTATTCGGTATAATCATGACCGTAATATTACAAATGATGTGGTAAAATTCCTCATTGGCCCATAGTGCATTGATGGACAGTTGTTGGCATGATCATGACCATTGATGAATACACGAATATCCTTGGCCCATAGTATATGGATAATTTGTGGTCGTGACACTAAAGAATATCCTTGGCCGTAGTGCAAGGGTTATTCGATGATGTGGATTATTTATTAAGCTGAGTCTCAGCGATAAAAGTGATGAAAAACCTTTTAAATCATAGAAGATAATAGATTTTATGCTCTACTTGACTCTTCTAATAGATTGCTCGTTTCGCTGCAGTTAAACTTGATGTTTGTTATATTTTATCAATTTAACACTGTTGAAGGCTAACGATAAATTATTCTGCATTATCTTAATCATAATATTTCTTACTGGGCTAGTTGAGCTCACCTGTGATGCCTCCAAATCTGGGTGTCTTCCAACCCGACAGATGGTGCTACACGGTGCTACAGTTCACATAAACATTCAATTGAAATGCCTCAAAAGAACGGATATGTGTAAGACCCCAAATTTTATGAAATAAAAGTATTCAATTTTTCTTATAATTACTATTCAGTAAATGGTTAAATTGATAAAAGTTAAAGTTAAGGGTGACATATGAATTTTTTTTCAAAATATGCAATTGGTTATAAAATATTCTTTTTGTCGGGGAATATTCGTTTGGTCATGGAATATTCTTTCTGTTGGGGAATATTCGTACGACGGCGCAACCATTGGTGGGCCCCATAACAGAATAACTGTCAGATGAAGAAAACGACAAAAGGGAGTTTTTTATAAATAACGGCGTAGTTGTTACCGTTAACACTGTTGGAATACCCAGTGGTTAAAATACGATAATATCGTGGTTGCCAAGATGGCGCTTGGTATTGCACCAATTATTGATTCTTACATAAGAAGGCACTACTCAATAATTGTTACAACGATAATTCTTTCAAGATTTTATTTTATTGATTTAATAATTACTGCATTGATATTTCATATTACTATTGTTTTAATAATTGTCACTACGCGATGATTTTCCTTATCGGACAATAATTCATATTATCTCGAATAATATTATTAGATAATAATATTGGCAATGTCTAGAAAGTTACATACAAGGAGAGGTTTGGTCACCTAATTGGCGCCAAGATGAGGAGAAATTCTTATTGAAAGCCCTCTCTCTGGGGAATGGCACGTTTGTCGATGATGTGATTACGTAATGTTATTTGTGAATAATTAATTATTGATTTATATGATGAGGAAAATATTGATTTTATGTGGATATAGATGGAGAAAATTTTTAAAGTGACAATTGTTAAAAATTCATATTTTATCTTTTATGATAATATTATAATATAATAATGATGATATTTTTACAATGAATGCGGGATATATGAGTATATGAGGAGGAAGAGTATTTTTGTTGCAAAAGTTGTTTAAAACATGTTAAACATGTTGGTGGACCCATTTCTTGACTGAAATTTGATTATAGCCTGTAAAATCGTCCGTATGTGGATTTCGTTCAATTTCTGTGTGGAATTTGGAAAACATTTCTTCTGCAAAGTTGTAGAGAATTTAATTTCCTATAAAAATCCGTGTGATTCAAATTTTCTGATAAAAGGGCTATTTATTATGAATTATTTAAGTTCTGAAGTTCCGAAATAATTAATTTTTGGAAGTTTAAAATATTTTAATTATGAAAAACGTTTTTGTTATTGTTTTGGGTGAATGTCTGATGAGTTTGGTCTGGTGTGGTGTGCGTAGGATTATAATTTAATTATAATAATATGTTAGGCCACGACGTTCAAAAAGAGGCCTAAAGCCAAATCCCAAATATTTAGGATGAAGTGGACGAGAAGATCATGGGATCAGACTGGTCTTTTGATCGTGGGAGACTGGTCTTTTGCAGTTGAGAGTTTTACGTCGTAGTTGAGAGTTTTACGTGTCTTTCCATTATTGCATGTTGTTTTCGTTAGTTATGCTCTATTTTACGTGTATTTAAGTTTCCCTTATATTTCGGTTTGTTGGTACATGGTTTTGCTTATTTAAGCAGCCAATGCCTTTGTTATTAGAGCAGAAAGTATTTTACAGTCAAATTGGGTACTTTTCTCACCCGAAGAGAAAATCACTTTGCATTCACCTGTGTGTATTTCTTGGGACCTATCAATTGGTATCAGAGCCATGGTAACCAATAAGGAACGTATTGAGCAGTTAGAGGAGGGGCTACATCGGATGGAGTTTGGCATGGCGGACAGGCTTCGGCTTGTGGAAGAAACTCTCAATCGCCTCTCTGAAGTTTTACTCGCAAAACCGGAAGACCCCAACCCCGATAATCATCATCAGGAAGGAAACCATCACCGAGAAGGCAACGACGGAGGAAGGCTGGTGGTGTCTTCCAAAACAGCAAGGCTTGAATTTCCCCGATTTTTAGGGGATGATCCGACGGAATGGTTCAATCGTGTGAACCAATTTTTTGAATTCCAGAATACTCCTGTAGCACATAAAGTATCCTTAGCCTCTTACCACTTGGAAGGCGAGGCTAACCAGTGGTGGTAGTGGATTCGCAAAACATTTTGGGACGAAGGTCGCATGATTTCATGGGAGAAATTTGAGGAAGAGCTCTGGGCTCGCTTCGGACCATCGGAGTGTAAGGACTTCGACGAAGCTCTCTCCCGAGTTAAACAATTAGGGACTTTGAGGGACTACCAGCGCGAGTTTGAAAAACTCGGCAACAGGGTCCAAGGATGGACTCAGAAAGCATTGGTGGGGACATTCATGGGGGGGCTTGAAGGCTGAAATAGCGGATGGGATTCGGATGTTTAAGCCACAATCACTCAAAGAGGCCATTAACTTGGCACGAATGAAGAACAATCAACTAGCATGGCAAAGAAAGTTCATGAGGTTACCACCTGCGAGAGCTCCGTTAGTTCTTCCACAAGACACTCGTGTAGCTCCTGCTACACCTACAAGATCCATTCCACGTTTGTCTTGGGAGGAAATGCAGAGGAAGAGAGCACAAGGGCTATGTTTCAACTGCGATGAACGTTTTACAGCAGGCCATAGATGTCGAACACCGCAACTATTACTCTTGGCGAGGCATGTGGGTAACGGTAAGGACATTATTGATCAACAAACACCGGAAGATGACCACGGAGGAGAGGCCGTAGAAGTACATGAACCCAAAGTTGAACCTGAAATCACGTTACACGCATTGACCGGATGGACTGCCCCAAGAACAATGCGTATGACAGCAACGATGGGTTC
This sequence comes from Panax quinquefolius, assembly GCA_020205615.1. Classification (NCBI taxonomy): domain Eukaryota; kingdom Viridiplantae; phylum Streptophyta; class Magnoliopsida; order Apiales; family Araliaceae; genus Panax; species Panax quinquefolius. Next base: position 33,864,717 of record CM035167.1, read on the forward strand.
CCTCGAAGTGGTGGTACTGATCGACAGTGGGTCAACACACAACTTCATCAGTGATCGTCTGGCAAGCATGCTTTGATTACCAGTGGTACCAACAGAAACATTTACTGTTCGGGTTGCAAATAGCGAGCGTTTGAAGTGTCAAGGGTGTTTTGATAAGGTAATGGTAAATTTACAAGGAACTAAGTTTTATCTCACCCTCTTCTCGCTGCCGTTATCAGCTCTCGATCTTGTGCTTGGCATTCAATGGCTGGAACTGTTGGGTTCGATGGTTTGTAATTGGAAGCAATCAACCATGGAATTTATTTGGGATAACCAAGTCCAACAGTTGTAGGGGATAAGCGAGCAAGCCATTCAGGAGGCTACCTTGAAAGAAATAACAAAAGACTGCCGAAGAGACCATACGTTGTTTGCAGTAAGCTTTTGTCCAACCACAGAAGCCGCATCACAAGAGAAAATTGACGTCATGAAATAGCAAGACGTGCTACAGATATTGCACGAATATAAGGACGTGTTCAAGGAACCCTCGTGTGTACCACCAGTGCGCGAGGTAGATCACTGCATTACACTTAAAGAAGGCACTGAACCGATCAATGTACGACCCTATCGATATGCCCATTTTCAAAAAGAGGAGATCGAAAAACAAGTTCAAGAGATGCTAAAATCTGGGCTCATTCATCCTAGCACCAGCCCATTTTCTTCGCCAGTTTTGCTAGTGAAGAAAATGGAAGTTGGCGATTTTGCACGGACTACCGCGCGCTTAATATCACCACCATCAAAGATCGTTTCCCTATCCCAACGGTGGACGACATACTCGATGAATTATATGGCGCCTCTTATTTTACAAAGTTGGATCTACGGGCCGGATATCATCAAGTAAGAGTAAATTCTTTCGATATTTCTAAGACTGCTTTTCGTACTCATAATGGCCATTACGAATATCTTGTAATGCCTTTTGGCCTTTGTAATGCACCCTCTACATTTCAGGCCATTATGAACTCTATATTTTGACCTTACCTTCGAAAATTCATCTTAGTCTTTTTTGATGATATTCTCGTATATAGTTCAACTTGGGAAAAACATGTAAAGCATGTTGACCAAAACTTAGAAATCTTGAGGCAGCATAAATTTTTTGCTAAGGCAAGCAAGTGTATATTCGACCAACAAGAATTGGAGTATCTGGGGCATATCCTCACGCCTCAAGGAGTAAAAGTTGATGACAAAAAAATTGCAGCCATGCTTGCATGGCCCCGGCCTACTAATATTTCTGAATTACGTGGTTTTTTAGGCTTAACAGGGTATTACAGGAAGTTCGTTCAGAATTATGACATCATCGCAAGACCTCTTACCCACTTACTCAAGAAGGGAAAATTTGGATGGAATGACGATGCCGAAACAACTTTCTCGGCTCTTAAACAAGCAATGACCACCACTCCCATTTTGGCGATGCCCAATTTTAAGGATTCATTCACCATTGAAACTGATGCCTCGGGAGATGGGATTGGCGCAATTTTATCGCAGCAAGGCAAGCCCATTGCATTTATGAGTCGAGTACTGGGGGTTAAAAAACAATCTTGGTCAACTTATTCCAAGGAAATGCTGGCAATTTTAGAGGCTATACGCTTGTGGCGTCCTTATTTATTGGGAAAAAAGTTTTTTGTCCTCACTGACCAGTGCAGCTTGAAGTATTTTTTGGAGCAACGTGTGGCAACACCTGAGCAACAGAAGTGGGTAGTCAAATTGATGGGCTACGACTAAGAAATTATTTATCGTCCAGACCGTACAAATTCAGCTGCAGATGCCCTTTCACGCAAGCCTCACAGCCCAATCCTTCATCACTTACACTTGGCCTCTATCCCCATGTGGGATGAGATTAAACGAGCTTACGAAGGGGATTCTTATATCGATCATGTAGATCGAAGGCGGAGCTCAAACCAAGGGGCACTACTCACAATGCCAAGGGCTCTTGTTATTCAAAGGACGAGTGGTTATTCCTTCCCATGAGGTGCTACGGACCAAACTCATACATGAGGCTCACGACACAAAAATTGGGGGGCACTCCGGAGTGTTGCGGACGTTCAAGAGGCTAGCTCAACAATTTTATTGGCCTAAACTGTACCATGCAGTCCACGAGTATGTCAAGCGATGCGAAGTCTGCCAGAAAATGAAGTCCGACACACTTCCCCCTGCGGGACTCCTGCAACCGTTGCCCATTCCTTGCCAAGTCTGGGAGGATATCACTCTCGACTTCATTGAAGGTTTGCCAACATCCCATGGCAGGAATATAATTTTGGTAGTTGTTGACAGGTTAAGTAAATTCGCACATTTCTTGACTCTAACTCATCCTTTTACTACTAAAGGAGTGGTTGAAAAATTTGTTGAAGGGGTTGTTAAATTACATGGACTTCCCAGATCGATCATTAGTGTTCGGGACCCTATTTTTATCAGCAGATTTTGGCAAGAATTCTTCCAAATGTCAGGTACTAAGTTAAAACTCAACTCTTCCTACCATCCGCAAACTAACGGACAGACGAAAGTGGTCAACCGTTGTGTCGAGCAGTATCTCCGCTGTTTTGTTCATCAATGGCCACATAAATGGAGTACCTACATTCCATGGGCAGAATTATGGTACAATACGACGTACCATGCATCTACGGGAATGACCCCATTCCAGGCGTTGTATGGTCGATTGCCTCCTCCACTTCCCATGTACCATAACAGCTTCTCTTCTGTGCACGAAGTTGACCAGAGTCTTATATCTCGAGCAGAGTTGTTACGACAACTTAAAATCAATTTGGAGATTTCTAGCAATCGTGTGAAGCAAATAGCGGATCGCAAGAGATGGGATGTAACTTTCGACGTAGGCGATATGGTGTTTCTTAAGTTACACCCCTATCAGCAGCATTCCATTTTCAAATGTGCCAATCAGAAACTCGCTCGCCGATTTTATGGACCATATGCAGTGCTAGAGAAAATTAGAGCGGTTGCATATAAACTGAAAGTAATATGCACACAAGCCAATCATGTTTGATGATAAAGCATATACTTTGTAACAATCTTATTCATTTATTAATAAAAAGTATTAATTTATTAAAGGCTTTTAATTATCTACATGATCTTTGTTTTATAATATGTGATAAACCCATAGTTTTAAGCAATGCTTTTAGAATAATGATGATGATCATTCTAATGAGATCTAAATTCTTAGAAAGCTTAAAACTAAAATAGTTCCCAATCATTGGATTACTAAATTGGGGATTAGTGAATCCGGATAGATTGGTACATACGTTGCTTGCTCATTGGATGAGGATGATTGATCTCATGATCATTTGTGTGGAGACACTAAAGCAAGTATGTAGGTGCTTATTAGAGAATAAGTTCACCGAGCGTGGCTCGCTAAGGAATACCTAATGGAGTTTTATTTGCCTATCAATAGGAATTCCTGTAGTGATAGTAGTACAAGTAATCCTTGGACTTGAGATCATCATAGTATCTTGTGTATGATGAGTTATACTTTGACTTATTCCTTAAGACCCTTAGGGTATATCAAAGGTATGCTTGGGTATAATGAGTTATGTACATGGAGATAATGTATGATCAATAAAGAATCTACCACTTCTAATAAAAGAAGAGAAATGTCCTATGTGGTTCGATAAATGACAACCCAAAGAGTCCTTGGCGGCAAACATGAAATTAGAAAGGAGTTTCTAATTTGCATTATTTGGAGTTGTGCATTTAAGGATCGAAATACATATAATTAAATAAAATGAGACTCGACAAAGAATTCCATGTCTTATATTTAATTGGGACATTGTATGGTGGAAGGATTGAATTATCGGTAACTATTTACTCAAAGGTTCTTTTATGATTAATGTTGAAATCTATATTATCTGGAAAGTCGTTGATCGCTTGGGGAGGCTTATCCTATTGTAGAATAAATATTATTTATTTAAATAAATTAATTGTTTAATTTATTTATTTAAATAAGATTAGAATTATTCTAATTGATTTATTCACAACCTGGGTTTAATATGGAGAACCTAAAGGGTCACACCATAAAAGGAAGAATAATTATTTAAGAAGTTAATGGCATAATCGTAATAATATATTTATGTATATTTAATTTAATCTATGGTGATAGAATAAATTAAATAGCTTAATATTATTATTTAATATTTTAGAAATATTAAATATAAATTAATAAGAGGAGTCTTATTAATATTATTACAATTATTATTATTTTAATTTCTAAAAGAGTTTAGGAATTAATTTAATATAAGTACTCTCATTTATTCCTAATTGGATTAGGAAGGAAAATTAGTTAAAGGAGTTTTAATTAATTATCCCTAATAAGATTAGGGAGCTTAATTAATTAAAAGAATTTAATTAATTAAATAAAACCCAATTCCTTAATTGTTAAGATGGGTTGCCCACATCTATAAATAAGAGGAGTCTTATTATGGGTGGTGTGGGTTGTTGATTTTTCAACATACGACATAATTCCAATTGTTGGGAGAGTACACCCTTTCTATAGAGATAAAAAAACTAGGGTTTAGCCAACCACCCTTTTCTTGAATCATTATTATTCCTTGGTGGATCACCTCTAGAGGCCAAACATATGGGTGGCTAACGTTGATCAAAGGAAGGAACAAAACCCCGGTGGATTCAAGTTGAACGCGAAAGGATTTGGAGGTGAACTTGTACCTGAGGAAGCTCGATATTCAAGGGTATGATTTTATCCTTTATCTTTTCGTTAAATTAATAATTAAGCATAAAGGGTGATCCGGGTATATGGTTTGTAAAATTTAAACTCTGATTTTTACACGCTTCTGCATTATTTTTGCAATTTGATTGCGTTATGAATATTACAAACCTAACATAAACTTCAGTTGCCAGAGGGAGCTCGCGTTCATCCCATTTTCCATGTTTCCTTGTTAAAAAAAAATTTGGGCGACATGGTGGAGGCCTCTAAGGAATTGCTGCCAGTGACCGATGAAGGTGCAGCTAAAGTAGAACCCAAAAAAATTCTAGACACTCGTTGGGTCAAAAGAGGACATAAATTTGAAGAAGAACTCCTAGTCTAGTGGAAGCAATTACCAGCAGAGGAAGCCACATGGGAGCCAACCCAAACTTTGCTTAAACAATTTCCATTAGTGGACCTTGCGGACAAGCGTCCACTAGAGGGGGGGAGTATTGTTAGGCCACGACGTTCAGAAAGAGGCCTAAAGCCAAATCCCAAATATTTAGGATGAAGTGGTCGAGAAGATCATGGGATCAGACTGGTCTTTTAATTGTGGGAGACTGGTCTTTTGCAATTGAGAGTTTTACGTCGTAGTTGAGAGTTTTACGTGTCTTTCCATTATTGCATGTTGTTTTCATTAATTATGCTCTGATTTACGTGTATTTAAGTTTCCCTTGTATTTCAGTTTGTTGGTATATGGTTTTGCTTATTTAAGCAGCCAATGCCTTTGTTATTAGAGCAGAAAGTATTTTACAGTCAAATTGGGTACTTTTCTCACCTGAAGAGAAAATCACTTTGCATTCACCTGTGTGTATTTCTTTGGACCTATCATAATATTTTATTAAATTTTCTGCTTTGGTAATCTAAGCAATTTCCTATAAATAGGGTGCTTAGGTTAGAATTGAAAATCACACCAGAAACTGAAGTTTTCTCTATCTTTCTCTCTCTATAATATCGAGCGTAATTTTACGAGTATTTTAGTACTTTGAGTATTGTTATACGGTGCAAGTTCGTTCAGCGTTATATCCGACATTCCAGTACTACTCTTTCAAGGTAAGGGATTGTAAGGGATAGTAAGGGAGATTATTTTCTTCATAAATGATATTATTTCTTCAATATCATTATGCCGAAATATTGGTTTGAACTTTTTATCAAATTTGGAACTTTTTCATGTTGAGGTTACTATTCATGAGTTACTATTCACGAGTTACTATTCACGATTTACTATTCATGAGTTACTATTCACGACGGGTTACTATTCATGAGTTACTATTCATGAATTACTATTCATGAGTTACTATTCACGAGTTACTATTCATGAGTTACTATTCACGGGTACTATTCACTACAAAATTGGTTTCTTTTTCTAACCAAATTATAGTTGATTTATGAATATTACTCTGGAGATTAAAACTATATATTGATTATATTGATTTTATTATCATATATAACATTTTATAACCACGATGTTGAAATTCTTTTTCCTTTGGAGTGTAAAGATGGGTAGATTATTGGTATGATCATGACTAGGGTTCTCTTTGGCCAGTAGTGAAAAGTTGAATTGTGACTGGTATGATCATAACCATTGAATTTATAATTGAATATCTTTAGCTTAAGTGGAAAAGTGAATTGATCAACATGGTTATAATTATTGTTTAAATAAATTCTGAAATGATTATATATTTCTTTGAGATATGAATATCTTTGGCAAAGATGACTTATTGATGAATATCTTTGGCCCGTAGTGCAAAGATAAATGATTTCTATGAATATCTTTGGCATGTAGTGCAAAGATGGTTCTGTTGATGAATATCTTTGGCCCGTAGTGCAAAGATGAATTTATTAGTATGATTATAAACATGAACTGTGATTTGGTATAACCATGATCTTTGATATTTCAGGTGATGAAAATTATCTTTGTCCTGGATGAGAAAAGGAATTTAGAACAACAATTACGATTATGAGTTATACATGTGATTGTGGACAGGAATTGTTGATTGATGTTACAGGGATAAAACATTGTTGGTGGACTTTTAACATGGATAAGATAATAAACTTAATAGTCTATTTGACTCTTCTAATGGATTGCTCATTCCGCTGCAACTATGGTTGAAAAGTTTTATCACCTACCATATGTTCTAAATCTCTGATTTATTACTGATGAAGACTATTGATAATTTATTTATCTTTAGTCATAATATTCTTTACTAAGCTAGTTGTGTTCACCCTTCTGTTTAACAATTCCTTTAAGGTAATAAGAGTGTAGCTGGGTCGAGCGAGGGTAACAGGCGAATAGAACGGTGGTCTCTAGATGTGGAGGTTCTCCCTAAACAGTTATTGACTTTACCTTTATGTAAGGTGCCATTGTGACGTGCTATTCAAGTTGGTGTCCAGTCGCGGTTGGTATATATTCAAGATCAAAACTCACAACATATGTGTTGTTGTATTTTGCACGATAATTGTAGTAATAAAGTTGTAGTTGTTTTCTGTACCATGTATTTGGCGACTCAGAATGGGTTGGAAGGAATGGACCTATTTTGGGGGCGTCACAATTGGTATCTGAGCTATAAGTAAAGAGCCCCGAGCCTCTTGCTGGTGACTTCCTATTGATGGGGGATGCACCAAAGTCAGACTCTCGTAGGGGCGCTGCTTACGTGGTGGCAATCGATAGGTACCACTGTGAGGTGTCTTTGTCCATGGTTGGGACATGAGTCACAGTTGGTATCGAGCTTAGAGATATGATCTCCAAGCGGAGATCGGGAATAGAACTAGGAGGAGAGATGAGTAAATCCTTCGTTAGTGTGTCCTACCTAAGCTTATTTGTTGGTCACTATAATATCGGGATATTATGTAATATGTTAATTTGTTAAATTAACCCTTGTTTTGAAGTCGTATTCTAGAATGATATCCTGAAATACGGGGAGATGAGGAATGGAGAAATCATGATGACAAGGAGATAGAATCAATGAAAGCAAGGTATTCTCAACTCTTTGAAATACCGGTATGTAAATTTAGGGGACGAAATTTCATAAGGAGGGAGATTATAAGACCCCGAATTTTATGAAATAAAAGTATTCAATTTTTCTTATAATTACTATTCAAGAAATGGTTAAATTGATAAAAGTTAAAGTTAAGGGTGATATATGAAAAAAAAATTCAAAATATCAAGTGGTTATAAAATATTCTTTACGTAGGGAATATTCGTTTGGTCGTGGAATATTCTTTTGTTGGGGAATATTAAATGCGACAGCCTAAGCAGCCATTAGTGGGCCCATACGTAAAAAAGCCGTCGGATGAAGAAAATGACAAAAGTGAGTTTTTATAAATAACGGCGTAGTTATTCTGAATCAAGTAACACTGTTGGAATACCGGTGGTTAAAATACGATGTATCGCGTGGTTACACACGATAGCTTTACGCAGATTGCACCAATTATTGATTCTTACGTAAGAAGGCACTACTCAATAATTGTAACAGTAAAATTCTTTATTCGAGATTTTATTTTATTGATTTAATAATTGTTGTGTTGATATTTCATATTATCTTTGTTGTTTTAATAATTGTCACTACACAATTATTTTCCATTATCTGACAATAATTCATATTATCTGAATAATATTATTAGATAACATTATTGGCAATGTCTAGAAAGTTACGTCAAGGAGAGGTTTGGTCACTTTAAATTGCGGCGCAAGATGAGAGAAATTCTTATTGAAAGCCCCCTCTTTCTTAGGAGCGGCACAGTTGTCGATATTGTGATTACAGAATGTTATTTGTGAATAATTAATTATTGATTTATATGATGAGGAAAATATTGATTTTATATGGATATAGATGGAGAAAATTTTTAAAGTGACAATTGTTAAAAATTGATATTTTATCTTTTTTGATAAAATAATATTTTATTATATTATTATAATATAATAATGATGATATTTTTACAATGAATGTGGGATATATGAGTATATGAGGAGGAAGAGTATTTTTGTTGCAAGAGTTGTTTAAAACATGTTAAACATGTTGGTGGACCCATTTCTTGACTGAAATTTGATTATAGCCTGTAAAATCGTCCGTATGTCGATTTCGGTCAATTTCTGTGTAGAATTTGGAAAACCTTTCTTCTGAAAAGTTGTGGAGAATTGAATTTCCTATAAAAAGTCACGAGATTCGAATTTTTTGATAAAAGGGCTATTTATTATGAATTATTGAAGTTCTGAAATAATTTATTTTTAGAAGTTTAAAATATTTTAATTATGAAAAACGTTTTTGTTATTATTTTGGGTGAATGTCTGATGAGTTTGGTCTGGTGTGCCTCTTTCTGGATCATCTTGAATCATCGAAATCAGAGTTCGGACGAAGAAGTTATGGCCATTTTCCCAAAAACGCGCCGAGCGAAAATGTCGAAACATGGGACCAGGTAACAGGCGCCAAAATAGACCTATGCTTAGTTGTAAGGGAACCTTTGGGAGCGATGGTTGAAGCGTTGAGCCAAATATTTGAAGTGCGGGGGAAGAACTTAGTGATGGCCTAGATGCATTTTTAGCGAATTTTGACACCTTTTGACTCAAATTGGATTGGGTTTGTTCTAAGCTAAAAATTGGACTTGTAACCTATAAAGACATGATGTAAGGCATAAAATAAAGGGGGATTACATAGCTTAGCTTAGATAAAACACTCCATTAGATTAGAATATAAACCCTAGTTTTTAATTAGCTATTGGAGATTGAAGCAAATTGAAGAACACTGAAGATCAAGAGCAAGAGCAAGAGGGGAGCATCAGATTTGCTGACAACAGATTCTATTCTCTTCTCTTATCATACTTTTATCTTTTAATGTCTATTCAGTTGTGGATTCTTGGTTTCAATTCATTAATTATGAACTAACTCTTTTATTAAGATTTCAATTGAACCTTTTATGTCTATAAATTAGTAATTCGATTTATTTCAATTATTTTATGTCTAAGTGAATTGTTTATCTTGTCTTGTGCTTATTGCTTAATTATTTGATCAATAATTACCTTTTACTCTAGAAGGAATTGAAGGAGGAATTCTAGGGTTAGAACTCGGCATGATAATATGTGACTTAGTTATTTGCACTGTGAATAATTAGGTTTGTGAATTGAATGGAAATATCTGTTCACCGCATATAACACATAAGGAATTGGGATTGAAAGGAGTTTAATTCAATTTTTTTGCATAGGAATATAGCAAGATTAATCTGGATTAAATAGAAGGCAATTGATCACTTGAAAAAGGACTTTTGGCACTTGAGAATTCCTGTTAACAATTCAGTAGGCATAATAATTGGGATAGTTGAATAATTGGTTTATAGTTTATAATTGGGGATATTGTAGTCTTAACGTTTATTTATTTGAATTCATTCATTCAAATCTTAGTTAGTTAATTTAGTTTCTTAATTAGAAAAATCACAATTTGAGATTTTTTAAATAAAATTAGTTTGGTTAAGAATTAGTGCTTGGTGATTTTTATTAAATAATTCCTCGTGGGAACGATACTCTACTTTCACTTTATTACTTGTTGATCGTGTATACTTGCACGTATTCATTGATTGCGAAATTGATCAACAAGTTTTTGGTCAATAACTAAACAATAGTTACGAAGTACTATCGATAATTCAAAATAGCACTTCTTTTCATTCAAAACGTTTTACAACAACAATATTCAGTAAAACATCAATTCCGGTTCAAGACCGTAAGCATTTCATAAGTACTTTGAAAAGGACATCCCGACACGAAGTCCGTAAGTTCGGCATAGCTTACGAGCACGTCTAGGTGATCAACCTATAGTACTCTATGTTGATCAACACTACATTCATTAAACGTGTATACGTTTAAGTTGTGGCAACCTCACGTGCCTGTCGTTTGACGAAAAAATAGTTTAGCATATTCAGTCTACTTTTGAAAACCATAACAATATTAGTTTGGTAAATCCTTATCAACACTTGAAAGAATAACATAGCATACGTCTAGCCGAAAGGATTGGCTTTGACTTCCTCAGATACTAACTCATGCGAAGAATACATGAATCACAAAGACTTGTCCAGATCGAACTGGAACAAGGGTTAGAGTACTTGCCTTTAGCGTCTTCTTATAGATATAACACGTGTATTTTACGTCTTTAAGGTCTCTACATTAGATAATAACATCACATAGCACATTAGGTCATGAATGATCAAACATGGTTCCTAAAGAATCTTATCCTTCTTCTCAATCTAAATACGTATTAGATTTTTTATTATAGGTTCCGGCTTTCCATTACGTCATTCTTACATTCATAAGTAATTGACTTAATCTTAACCCTAAGTGTGCATACTTAAGGTTTAATATATCTTAACAATGTTTTTTTAAGATCCTTAATTAAGTGTTCATTCATTACCATCCATGCTCATCCTGTAAACATTCTTTATTGTCTAGGTCTTGAAATTTGTGCATTGCTATTACAACATTATTACTGCTGTCTTGCGTATCATGATCATCTTATTGCCCGAAGAAACCGGACTCGGCGTTGCGGCGTGAGTCCCTTTATTCTTCGTCATCACTTATTGCCTTGAGTTTGCGAGGGACTAAGGTCACTTTAGCCTTTGCGGTGGCTGGCTAAATGACTTCGAGTCATGTGGCCATGGCTACGGACTCTATGTCCGTAAACTGTGGACATATTTTTCAAAAGTTGAAATTCCCGGACTCGTAACTTCTTCGTTATAAGTCCGAATTGACTCGTTCAAGAGCCTACGGGTCACAAATTACGTGCTCTATGCATTTACGCAAGAATTTTATCTATTTTATTTCGTTTGCTAAAATTTCACCTATTAGTCCAATTTAACGAAAACGATAAACGTTCGTGAACGTTCAACGCTCGTTTCTTCGTTCTAAGTCAGAATCCGGCCATTTTCGAGTCCGCAACTCTATAATTCCAAATATGACTTGTCTCCATCGAAAACCAACATTTACGACTTCAAACACAAAATACGACTTCCATTCCTAGAATTCACAAATTCGACGATTGTCGTCCAATCGTGTAAATTCTGGCGAAACCTCATTACTAATCATTCTAGGTGGATTTTAATCAACATATAGACATTTCAAGTTATTTATTACACCAACTTATTATCAAAGTAGGTTTTGACTTATTCTCATAAGTCAATGACTTATTCATCTTATTAACTACAAATTCTCATGCTTATAACTTACTATGAACTTAAGTCCATCAATCAACGTTTTCAAACTATTTTGAACATACTAACATCATATGACAACATATGGCAAGTTCTTCCCAAGTTCATCAACTTATTTAGGTTCAAGTTGGTTATTCAACTTATTCGTCTTAAGTTCATTCATCAATGACTTATGACATGTTCTTAGTATCTAACTTCATTAGATTACACTTCTCTTATCATCCTAGTGTGATAGAGATAGAAGAGATAATATTAATTACCTTTGAAGACTACTTGTACTTCTCTTCTCTTAAAAATCTAGCAAAGGAAAATTAAACTTCAAAGTGCTTATTGGCTCTAACAAATAAGTTATTTGAGAGAGAGTTTGTTGGATGAAATAACAAACCTCAAATGAATAAAAGGGTTTGTTATTTATAGATCTTTCAAGGTTAGGGCAATTAGGTCATTAGGCAACCCACCTCCTTAACTAACCTCCTTACTATTCCTAACTTAAGCCCTAAGTAATCTTATTTATCACTCATTTTCCTTGCTGACCACATAAAGGTCTTGCTCTCCAAGTTCACCCATGGGTTGGACCATGGATCATTGCTTTACCCATTGGATCATCCTTTGGGCTTAGGTTTGACTAATTAATCTAGGTAATTCCTTATTGGGCTTGCATTACATCACTTGGGCTTAGTATAAATCCCACATAGGTTCACACCTTTAAGCTTATGGACTTATATTTTATACCAAGTTACATTAATTCATTTCATTAGGTTTTAATACATACATTCTCAATTTAAGGCCGCATGCGAATTATTGTGTTTTCCATACTTAGATTATTATTACATAATCCATCTCGCTTCGATATTCTAACGTTACGTATTTCTCGGAAGTTCAAAAATAATTCCCGAGCGATAAACGGTGAATAGTGTTTTTCGTAAACTTTCTCGAAAAACATTTACTTTCGTCTTGAAAATTCAAACACTTTAATTCATTCACGTGGTTCAAATACTACGATATTATGGCGTTTCTAGGTTATAGAACGACATACATCTTATTAACACATATAATAACAAATAATATTTTTTTATTCATTATTTAATTCTTTCAAGTATTTTACAAAGGATCTAAATTTCTCGGTCGTTACATCACCCTTTTGCTTTCATTGTTCTTTTCAGGAAATAAGAACGTAGCCGGGACTACTCGGGGAACGGAGTGACGGTTCAGATGTTTGCATTAGTAGTCCTCACTATTCTATGAAATAGTGTGATAATAAATGTATTGAGGACTCCATTTGAGTTTGAATACTGTCTAGAAGATAATATTCGTATTAAAACTCTCACTTTATGTTTTATTGTATTCTACACGACAGTTGTATTATTAAGTTGTATTTAAATTTTGTACCATGTATTTGGCGACTCAAGATGGGTGATGTATACCTATTTTGGGGGCGTCACAGTTGGTATCAAAGCTTAGGGATATGATCCATGGCTGAGATGTGAGACTAGAACTAGGAGGGGAGAGACGGGTAATTCCTTCGCTAGTATGACCTACCTAATTTATTTGTTATTTAATTGGTCGGTCAGAATATAAGAATAATATGTTGCATGTCAATTAACCCTTGTTTTGTGGCAGTATTTGAAAATGACATCCGAGAATGTTGAGAATAGCAATGGAGTACATGAGACTGTTGAATCACCAACGATCAATAACTAGGAAAACGTGCATCAAGAAGGTAGCAATAATCATTCAAACAACAACACTAACCAAATGATGAATGACGGAATGTTTAGGGGCTTTCTGCAATTCATGCAACATCAGGCGAGAGAGACTGCTATCCAAAATGCAGGTGCAAACACTGGAAACTCTCTGACGGTCACCGCTAAGCAATTCAAGGAGATGGGACCACCGGAGTTTACTCGAGAGCCAAAACCACTTAAGGCGGAGACGTGGATAAAGCAGATCACCAAGATATTCGATGTCTTGGGATGCTCCGAGGAGCAAAAGGTTCCCTTTGCCACCTTTATGTTGCGAGGAGAGGTAGATTACTGGTGGGAATCGGTAAAGCTTACTCAACCTGCCGCACTGAAGATGTCTTGGGGGAAGTTCCAAGAACTATTCAACGACAAGTACTTTCCCGAAAGTATTCGTCACATGAAGGAGGTAGAGTTCATCAAGCTAGAGCAAAACAATATGACCGTGTCACAGTACGAAGCTAAGTTTGCTGAGTTGTCCCAGTTTGCAACCCACTTGGTTGATAATGAGGAGAGAATGACGCGGATGTTTCTAAGAGGTTTGAAACCCGAGATACGTCAATATCTAATTTCTTGCAAACTGTGTGTGACAACCCGAGAATTTTGAATATTTTTAAAATTTTAATTAATTAATTTAAGGTTCAAAATTAGAACCGAGATAGAAAGTTAGTGTATACGTTTAATATTTTTAAGAATGAATTTTGATGATTTCAAAATTCTGTGAAGGATTTAGGTGAATTATTCAGGATTAAGAGAATAAGGGAGTATATTCTGTAAATATGGTTGTATATGTGTACAGTATATGGTTAAGGGTTAAGGGTTGACCAGATAAATGATATATGTGATAAACCCTAGGTAGATATTAAGAACTTCAACGTTAGGTTAAGGACGATTAACAAAAACCTAAAACCGGGTTACGAAACCCTAATTTCGATTCAGAATTGAACCCAAATTCGATGTATGAAACCCTAATCTGGGAACTTAAATAATTATTATATTGCTTAAGTGTTATTATTATATTATTAATTAGGGTAAAGCTTAATTAATTAGCAAACCCTAATTTCAAATTTAGAAAACCCTAATTTCGGGATAAGGAACCCTAACTTGTAATTAGGGAAAAACCTGTTTATTAGTTTATTACTTTTATTGTTAATTAGAAAATATTAATTCTAATTTTCAAGTTATGGTAATTAGAAAACCCTAATCTAATTACAAAAATCTAATTTTTAAATTTAGAAAAATTATATTTTTATTAGAAACCCTAATGACTGATTACGACCCTAATTGCTAAATTAGCGATCCTAATTAGGAAATGTTAATCCTAAATAGAAATATTTAATTGTGATCAAGAAATTTTAATATAATTAGTAAATCCTAATTATAATTTAGAAATATTATTTTTCTAGTTTAAAAACCGAAATTCAAAAATGTTAGAAATTAAATTTGCAAAGTTAAGGGTTAAACCCTAAATCCTAAATTGGTTCAAACCCTAAACCCTAAATCCAAACCCTAAACCGTATGGGTTTGGCCAATTGACAAGTTTGCCATTCAATTAAAAATCAAAATGACTATAATGCCCTTTTTGGATTTTTTTTTTTTAAAGGTAACTTGTAAATCTTACTAAATGAGGAGTTGGTGACCAACTCATTTGACCTTGGTGACTTAAAAATGTCCAGCAAACTATTCAATGAATCAACCCTATGCATTTACATCATATCATATATATGGATTTAGTGAGAGAAAGCTCACTTTATTTCTTTCATTTTTGCCAACCTCCTTCTCTCTCTTAAAATCCGAAATCTAGAGTGAAAAAGAGTGAAATATTGAGCCATGGTCAGTGTATAACTTTCCATAAACAGTTCCCAAGAGTCAGAATCAAGAATCAAAGTCTCAAAAGGTATAAACCCTAAAAAATTCGAAATTCAGTGATCTTATGTTGTTTAATGTTAGTTGTTGTTTAAAGATGTGTTAGAAGGTGTCTATAAGTGATCTGGATTGTTGGATCATGGATCCATAACACTTAGATGCATGATTTTGATGTTTTGAAAAATCTAGTAAAAGTTGGAAATATGGCCTGACAAGCTAATGTCAGGGACTGTAAATCCTTCTCTGTTTTTTGATTTGTTGTGTTTTAAGTTTTAAACTTGTAGTATGTTGTAAGGGCTGTGATCTGAAATTTGAATCAAGCCTAGATCACGTGTAGATTGAAAGTTATAGTCAGCCAAAGGTAGTTGATGGTTCACGGAAACAATTACAGGTTACCTGAATTTCCCGGAGAGGTCTGACAAGATGTTCAAAGCCCTTGATCTTGTTGTATGTTTATGTTTTTGCCATGTTGTTGTAATATTTTCATAGACTGACAGTAGGACTTTTAATTAATGCCTTTAGAACTCCCAGAGTATAACTGGAATCGGATTAAATCACGGTCAAAGTAGGTTGACCGAACTGCCGGAAGAAGAAATCTGGGCAACCCAGAATCTTCAAAGGCGTTTTCGACAGTAGTTTGGTAGTGATAAATCGACATTGGTGATGTTGTTGAACTGAGATGTTGTCATTTACATGTACATTGACATCCCAACTTCATTATTCAACCTTTATATCGTATAAATCAAGCCCCGATTGCACGTTACAAGGATAACAAAGTAAATACCAAGGTTGTTCTTCATTTCTGGGTAACCCAGAAAATGAAGAACAGGCCTGACATGATTTTTAGAGGCTCATATGTTTCTGTTGTGATGTAAGATTTCCATAAAACTTGATTCTAGTTGTAGTATTACACTTATAATACATTTTAGGTATCATTAGCTTCCTAGAAAGCAACACGAACATAGTTTAATTTCTGGTCAAACCACCCAACCGGTAACTGGCGATGAAGTTCTGGCGGGTCAGTCATTATAGGGCCCTTTAGCGACTGTTAATTATGAAAATTAATCATTTTAATTAAATAAATAGAAAAAAAATGGTTTTTAATTATTAAAAATACTAAATAAATTCTAAAAAATTATTTTAAATTCTGAAAAATAGTTTTTAATTATTTTGAGTATATTTCATAAATATTTAATATTTTTGGAATATAAATGATATTTAATTTATTTAATTATAACATTAAATAAATAATTTTAAAATGATTTTAATTCATGAAAAATCATAAAAATTATATTAAGTTATTAGAAAATATTTTAAGTTATTTTTGATGACTTTTAATATTTTGTGATGAAATTCATTAATTAATCAATATTAATGATAATTAGTTTATTTAATAACTATATTAAATAAATTAAGGAAAAATGGAATTTATGCTTTATAAATTATATAAAATGATTTAAGTGTTAGAAAAATATTTTTAAGTTATAAAATATAACTTTTGATATTTTGTTATGAAAATATTAATATTTTAATATTAATAGTAATTCTTAGGATAATGAATTTAAGTGTTTATAAATCATATAAATATGATTTTAAAGTATTAAAAATACTTTGATATATTATAAATATATTATAATATTATGACATATATTTCATTAATATTTGATAATAAATAAATATTAATGATAATAGAATTATGAGGTATTTAATTCATTTAAATACAATTTTAATGATTGAAAAATCACGATAAATGGTAATAATTACTTCAAAATTATTACGAGCTTAGGAAACTTATTTTGATTGATATTAAAATTATTTAAGTTAATTGTTAAGTGTTTAGGCAGAGTTTAATTGAACTTAAACTCGAATAATTGTCCGGCTAGACCGTCGGGACATTAGAACTTTGTCGAACTCAAGTCAAACTGAAATACTTTGACCTGATACTGAGTCTTATGTGTGTTATAGACTAATAGGGTTATGTGCTATGTATTTAGGTTATTCTATGTATATATATAATAGTATTATATTGTGATGATATTATTCTAATATTGGAGATCTATATTACTAATATTAGGTCTTCGGATAAAGCAATATAAATTGCGTAGCGGTAATCAACGGTTCAGGCAAGTTTATTTTTACTTAACTCTATTAAGAATTGTTTTATTCGGATACGCTTATGGTTAATCATTGCTGGTTGCCATGAATTATACTCTGTACATATTGCGTGTATAAGTCAGGTATGAAAGGCTGATCACCTTCATTACCAGTTGTTTCAGATATAATTGTTCATGTATAATACTTGTTCAGTCATAAATTTGTTCCTGCTAGTTCACAATTATATTGTTGAATTATAGCCAACCAATTATTCAAATCTTTCAATCATGATATATCGTTATATTATTGAACTTAAACTTGATGGGCAACTTTCATGCTCACCCTTGCTATATCATGATAAAATATTGCAGATTAAGACGAACGCGTAGGATATAAGAAAAGGTTAAAGACAGTTCCAGCTTTTGTATACGTGTGCAGTAGATTTGTAATAGTTGTATAATAATAATGTTATGTGTTAAATACGTTATGAATGTTATTAAGTTAAGGTTACTCAACTTTGGGGAATAATGTGTAATGTATTGTATAAATAATTTATGTTTATATATTCCGCAAATAGTAATAGTTGTATAGAATGATCGAATCGGATCCGCGGTGATTCGGGACCTCGGATCTGGGGCCGTCACAGTTGGTATCAAAGCTGTAGGTTATGAACCTTAGGTAGGAATACCTAAGACTAATAACCGCAGTGATTAGGATAAGATCTAACTCATATAGAGTTAGTTGGTCGGTAAGATTCAAAGACGAATCTTGGCGAGTTATAAGATACTGAGTTCCCTAACTCGATAATAAAGTTGAACAAAGAATGGTGAATAGATAGAGTCTAAAAGACTAAAAGTATGCGGTGATAGGAGATCATAAAACAAAAGCGATCAAGGTATAGAAATGAATCGTAATATATACGATGAGATCACCCCGTGATCCGATAAGGTGATAAATTTGGGAAGAATCGATCTAATGATTGAGCAGGTTTACTGACAAGATTCTTTGGGTGTCAATTTATCTATAAATTGAGTGCAGATTCGGAAAGGATTATGAATACGAGTTAAATATAATTCGTATTGAGAAGGGTGTTAGTGTTAGGTGGGGATTCAATTGAGGATTCATGTCGGTAACTAAGTTGTCTGATTCTTCGTATGGGAGCTGAATTGTACATGGTGTAAAAACCACTTAGTTTCTGGCAATGATAATCATTGAAATGTTTGTGTCGAGTTATTTGATATATGCATGTTAAGAGGGTGATTTCTTTCTCATGTGTATAACGAATAGATAGGTCATAGGTAGAGGATATATTGTTAAGTACGAGTTCTTAAAACTCATACTTATGTGACATTCTTGATTCATAGTTATATGAAATGTTTATGAACCCCTCAGCGAATGGATGCCAAAGGTCTGGCTAGGACAAGTTCTTAAACTCATATGATTGTGGCAATTTATGGACTCATAAGTGTGGTTTCTGAATGGGTATAATTAATAATAAATGGAATATTGAGGATAATCAGAATAGATAGATTGTTAAGCGAATGATTATTAGTGAAGACATAAGTTTTCCAAAAACTCCTAGCTATGCTAGAATTCCAAATGTTGACATCAAGCTAAATACGCACTATGTGCCTTTAAAAAAAATATGTAGACTCGTAATCATTTTTGAAATGGTTTAAAGTATAATCTATGCTACTTATTTCAGCTAGACGTAAACGATTTGAAATATCAAAATATATTTTATTTGGGCAAAGGTGCAAAAATGCCCCTCATGTTTACACGGATGTCCCACTTCCACCCTAAACTATTTTTTTTTTCAAAAGTACCCTTAACGTTTCAAAGAGTAGACCACCCATGCCCTTCTTTGTCAGCGGACACGCCACACGGACTAACGTTGTTTACCGTTGATCATTTTCTTGATTTGGCACTTCGGTTAGAGAGAGCGAGAACAAATTGAAACGTCGCGGGTCGAAAAGAACAAAATAAGCGTGTTGATCCAAAAAGGGCAAAAAAGCCTAATCGGTTTCTTGAAGAGAGAGCTTGATCGAAAAGGAGAAGAAGGCGAGAAGAAAGAGGCGAGAAGAAGGTGAAGCCAGTGTTGATCGCGAAGAAGGTGAAGCCAGTGTTGATCGAAGAAGGTGAAGGAAAGTTCGGCGAGAAGAAGGCGAGTCATTTATCATCCCCCGAAAAGAATCGGTCCCTACCACGAAAGGAATCGGTCGTTTCTCTTTTGTGCTTTTAAGAAGAAGAAAAAAGAATCTCTCGAATGCGTTCGAGACACGATTTTGATTAATAAAGTGCATGTGGTAGGGAACATCCGTGGTCCATGTTTAAGTTGGGTGTTGACTGGTATGGGACATGTGGTCCCCTATATTATTCTTTATAGATTATTAATACTTTGTACTTTAAATTTGTCTCTTTATTGTTTATTATTATGTGAAATCTGGGTTTTTCTTTTACTGACAGAATGGTTGGGCGTTTAGATGTACATTTACATCATGGGGGCATATAGATAAAGGATTCTGTTTGGAGATATGTGGGAGGAGATGTTTACATATGTAAGAATTTTGATGTTGATTACTTATGCGATATTTGCATTAAGAATACATATAAAGAGGCTGAATTATGCTAATGTATCGAAAATATATTATCTGGAACACAGGTGAGTATTGAAGATGGACTTTTTATACTTGATGGTGACCAAGGATTAGGAGACTCTGAGTAAAATAAAAGTCGAACCTGTTGTCCTAGATTTCTTTGCAAAACATGGGATAGATGACCCTATATTGAATGATGAATCACCTCCGATGTTCCTCTGTTTGTGATGACCCTTTCATGGAAAGTGATGAAGTACTTAATGCTTTTGATAGCATTAATAGAGCACATGAAAGAAGGATGATCCTAATGTGCCATTAAACACACAAGGTAGCGAGGTTGGTGAGGAAGATAGTAGTGAGGACGGTCGAGATGCTACATATATAGAGGAGAGTGAAGATAGTGAGGAAGATGATGAATGCTTGATAAAGAAGATGATAGTGATGACAGCGATGATACTAAAGAAGGGAATGAGGTCGGGTTCCATGTGAGAGAAACTGACTATCCATTTGATGTAAATGACCGGACACCTATTTGACTTGGGAATGACATTTGCTAGTCTTGGTGAAGTTAGGAATCCATATCAAAGTATGCTATATCTAGGGGAGTGGCATTGAAATATGTGAAAAGTGAACCATATAGAATAAGGGTCGATGTGAAATTTGGGTGTCCTTTTGTCTTGTATGTTTTGAAGGGCGGTTGTAACCACAGGTTAAATTTGTCGAGACATTAAATGAATTACCACAGTTGTTATAGGATTTTAGCAACCCTAGGGTTTCAAAAAAAGTTCTTGGCCAAGCTCTACAAACAAAAAATACTTGAGCAAAATAATTACAAGATTAAAGACCTCAAAAAGATGTGGAGAAACAATGGAGAGTGAATGTTGGATTTTCCAAGTGCGAGAGAGCGGGAGGATGGTTATGGATGAATTCTCGGGGGAGCTTTACTCTGAGTATTACGAGTTAGAGGCTTATCTTGGTGAGGCGGTGAGGAGTAATCCGAGGTCTAAAGCACAAGTGGAGTTGTCCACGGATGAATCAACGGAAGGAAGAAGAGTATTTAGAAGAATGTTTGTTTGTTTAGATGCTTGCAAGAGAGGTTGGAAGGAAGGATGTAGGCTATCATTGGGCCTTGATGGGTGTTTTGAAGACCTGAGTATAAGGGGGAATTGCTTGTTGCACTAGGAAGAGATGGGGATGAGCGAATTTTTCCCATAGCTTGGGCATGTGTGAAGAAGTGAAACTAAGGTCAATTGGACTGGTTTACGACTTTGTTCAAAAAACAACTTGGTTTGGGAGATGGCGGTCGATTACACCATCATATCTCGATATCTGAAAAGGTATAAATGTTTTGGAATTTTAATAGTTAATGTTTTTTATGTCATATTATTTGTAACTTTGTGCAACTTTTGCTTGTAGGGTTTAATCTGAGGTATTATTGAGGTACTCCACGAAAAATTTGAACACGAATTGGTGTGCTCGTCGTATATATATGCAAATTGGTGTAAGAAACACGAGGTGGAGAGTTGAAGAAGAGATTTTGGAATGCGGCATGGTACACCTTTGAGGAAGAATTTAAGGACAACATGAAGTTGCTTGGGGACATGAGTTCAAAGGGAGCAATTGATCTCATGAATTATCCACCTCATACGTGGTGCAAAAGCTTACTTTAGTGGCGAAGCAAATCTGGGCGATGAATAACAACATGGTAGAAAGTTTCAATTCTTGGATTCTTGAAGCTAAGCGAAGCCCATTAGGACTATGATGGAATATATTAGGCAAAAAACCATGGACGGGTTGGGAACTCTTGGGTCGACATGTGAGAAGTGGATAAATTGTTTTAGCCCTACTGCTGATGACATTTTTAGAGACAAATAGAAGCATAGCAGTTGGATGCCTTTGTTCTCTTTAATGGAACCTTTGGTTATGAAATTAGGGAGGTGAGGACACACACACTGTATTTTGGACAAGAATTCTTGTACGTGTAGGGCATGGGATCTCACTTTGGAATCCCTTGCCAACATCTTATATGTGCTCTCTAGTCCACAACAAACGGGACCCTATGAATCATATTTCAAAGATGTATCATAAAGATGTATACCAAGCCTTATCGGTACAAAATTATGCCGGTGAGAGGAAGAGATTCTATGAAATGGACAAATATCAACTGTCCGAGGCACGAAAGTTGAGAAAAAAATAGGGAAGGCCTAAGATTAAGAGAAGAAGAGAGGCAACTGAGTCTAGACCTACAAACAAAGTCATAAAGCTATCCAAAAAAGGTAAAGTCATCACATGCAGTCTATGTAAGCAACCAGGACACAACAAAGGCAGTTGTTCAAAGGTAATTCAATTATTTAATTATGTGTTTTACAATATAGTGTATATATATTGACACTTTGCCTTAAATTAGAATCAATCCCAAAGCTGTTCAAAAGGAAATGTAAGCTAGCAATGCAAGCCAATCACAAAGCTGGTAGTTCGATCCCACCTCGATCCCAAATGAATCTTGATTGCAAACTTCAAAACCTGGTGGCACATCAATCTCGACTCAAGCCAGTGAAGCAATTATTTTAAAGAGTTTCTATCAAAGAGTTTAAGCAGTTTGTATGAAATTTGTGTTGTGAGTTGCATTTTGTGATCTTGCTAGTAGTTGCACGTGTTGCTGGGCAAATATTTGATACTTTTGCATTTTATAGGGCTTAATCTGAGTTTCAACCATGATCGCACCTCCTACTTGAAGATCAAAGCGATCAAAATTACAAGTTCGATCTGTTTGTAGGCTCATGCTTTAGAAAGCAATCAATCATGGTGAAGGTTTTGGGTTGTTATATGATGATAAAAGCGGGTTCATGACATTCAAGGTAAGCTTTTTAACAACAAAATTACATGTTTCGAGTTATGACATTCATGTGTAAGCTTCTTAGCTTTCGGTCTTAATGTAGTCTATGTACATGCAGTGGCACATCATCAACTATTGTCGATGAAGGTAGTCGAACCACGGTCACCTTTGGTTCACCCCAACACCAAATTTTCAATCCCTAATGAAGCTCGACTAAAAGTAGACAAAGCGAAAAACAAAGCATCCTCTGCGAATTGGCGATAGAAAAATAAACCATAGAGGTGATGGTGACCACTGTAAACATGTCGAACATGACCTCTGGACCTCGAGGGCTGCAATGGATGGGTCGAAGCTACATCACTACCACCACTTTGTTGGCGGATAAGGATGAAAAGGATTGGTATGAAAGCGTGATGCAAAGCAGTCACAAGAATTCCACCCAATTGTAGTCTGAGAAAAGCGAACTTCTAAGTGATTATGTAATTAGAGCCTACTTAAGTAATTGTACTTCTTTCGGTTATGGTTTTGGGCCCGAACTTTTCATTTTGGGATTACACAGAGCTTTTCATTTTGGGAGTATAGTTTGGACAATATTGAAGTGTTTATGCTCGGTTTGCGAAATGTAATGAACATGCTTCTCGAAGCTTTATATGTTGGCAATATAATTTGCACGACCTTTTTGTTCATTATTTTGTTCATTATTCTAAACTTGCTCGACTCATTGACAATGATCATTAAGTTAATAAAATTACATTGGGTAACAAGTGCTCAACTCATTGGCACTAATCATATGTCACACAATTATACACACAAATAAGACTTCCATTAACCAGTTCATGGATCGATTCTTTGACATTCGGGTAAAATAAAAATTACAAGTCACAAAGCATCCTCAAAACACATATTAAACTTGCATAACTCACTAAACAACTACTCGAACAAGGATTGCTTACAAAACACTAACTTCCATTAACCATTTTCACCAATTATATTAAGTTAATTGCATATTTCAAGCTGCGATTACATTCTGATTCACAACACTACTAATTCATCTAACCATTTATCTAACTAAGTAGCATTACGAAATGCGGATGAATATAACTAACAATAACACACCATGCACTTCATGTTCAAATAGTCTACTTCTTTAATTTGTTTCACGAAACTTCATCTCCATTTGACTTCAACTTCTTGACTCATGAACCAATTCTTTCAATTCGGATAATTTAGATGGCCCTTCGGATGCCATTTCAACTTTGGAACATTTATTGAGTTCTTTATTCAACAAAATTTTGTTCTCCTCTTGGATCATTTATGACAACTTTTGCCCTCTCACACATCATGGGTCATGCCATCTGAAAGAACCCGCATCCCTTTCACGAATCCAAAATATTAAGCATTATTCATTTGTTGTTAGTAAAATATTTCCAAGCATACTAGGCTGTTAGGAATTGTTTCAAACACAAAATCAAAGTAAATTTATAAGAACTTACTCTGAATTTGAACATGAGAAAAACCTCCTACCGAGTTTGTTTCACTCCATGAGGTCCACAAAAGAGCCCTTAACCCACAATAACACGATGGCATAACCGTATAATCAACATCAATGACACGTCTTGACGGATGATGAAGATGACGACGAATAGTTAGCCGTGTCGATTTTCTTCTTGCGAGCTGGGCTCCACCTTCTTCTCATGGCCCCGGTCTTCAAGCTTCTCGCGTCTTCTTCTCCTTTTCGATTTAGATACATTTGTAGAGTGAAAGTGATTAGGGCTTTTTGCCCTTTGAAAATCACGACTTATTAGTTACATCTCTCTCTGGCGAGTGCCAAATCGGCAAAAATGATCGGCGATGTAAACAGCGTTAGTCCGGTGGCGGTCTGCATTGACAATGAGGGCATGGGTGGTCTACTCTTTGAAACATTAAGGGTACTTTTGAAAAAAAAATAGTTTAGGGTGGAAGTGGGATATCCGTGTAAACATGAGGGGTTTTTTTGCACCTTTGCCCTATTTTATTTATCACTCATGTACCATGTAACCTGGTGCAGAGATGATAAAAATTTGATGGAGTTGTAAATACAGGAATAATTAGTGTGAATTTGATCAAAAATCGTTGTTCCACTATTGTATGATGTGTTATGACAAAGTCATACAATGACGGCATCCTCAAACGGACTGTTAATATAGTACGACATCATGACGTCATTCTCGAAAATATTTTCAAAAATTTTAATTTGCCAACGGGGTTTGGCTACACCTAGATAATTCGATTGAATTGAATTATTGATATGAGTCTATCTTTATTCGATTGAATTAGACTAATGTTATAAAAACTCTAAGTGTTCATTGAAAGAAATTTCCCGAACCAAATTGTTTTGATACGGAATCCTATTATAAAGATGAGAGGTTAATTATGTTGTTTGGATAAATAATCCAATCAAGTAAGCGTAAATATTAAGCTAGACATGATTAATCGTTATGCATGATGTAAAATGCGATAGGCTAATTACCTAAAGTACTAGCAACGGTAGTTTACCTTCTTCGTGATTGTAAACATACCAAGTAATGTATTGCTTTGCGGTATGAATACCGTTAAAACTATGTGTTCATGGTCTATATGACCCCTTAGCAGAATTTGAAAAATTTTACTCTTGTGAGTGGTGTATTGGGTAGCAAGCGAATGTGTGTGAATGGTGTATGATGAATGGTGTAAGGTGTAAGGTAAATTTCGGGGACGAAATTTTTAGAAGAAGGGGTGAATGTGACAACCCGAGAATTTTGAATATTTTTAAAATTTTAATTAATTAATTTAAGGTTCAAAATTAGAACCTATATAGAAAATTAGTGTATCTGTTTAATATTTTTAAGAATGAATTTTGAAGATTTCAAAATTCTGTGAAGGATTTAGGTGAATTATTCAGGATTAAGAGAATAAGGGAGTATGTTTTGTAAATATGGTTGTATATGTGTACAGTATATGGTTAAGGGTCAAGGGTTGACTAGATAAACGATATATGTGATAAACCCTAGGTAGATATTAAGAACATCAACGTTCGGTTAGAAAACCCTAACGATTAACAAGAAACCCTAAAAGCCTAGGTTACGAAACCACAATTTCGATTCAGGAATTCAAAACCCTAATTCGATGTATGAAACCCTAATCTGGGAACTTAAATAAATATTATATTGCTTAAGTGTTATTATTATATTATTAATTAGGGTAAAGCTTAATTAATTAGCAAACACTAATTTCAAATTTAGAAAGCCCTAATTTCGGGATAAGGAACCCTAACTTGTAATTAGGGAAAAACCTTTATATTAGTTTATTACTTTTATTGTTAATTAGAAAATATTAATTCTAAATTTCAAGTTATGGTAATTAGAAAACCCTAATCTAATTAAGAAAATCAAATTTTTAAATTTAGAAAAATTATATTTCTATTAGAAACCCTAATGACCAATTACGATCCTAATTGCTAAATTAGTGATCTAAATTAGGAAATGTTAATCCTAATTAGAAATATTTAATTATGATCAAGAAATTTTAATATAATTAGTAAATCCTAATTATAATTTAGAAATATTAATTTTCTAGTTTAAAAACTGAAATTCGAAAATGTTAGAAATTCAATTTGCAAAGTTAAGGGTTAAACCCTAAATCCAAACCCTAAACCCTAAGGGTTTGACCAATTGACAAGTTTGCCATTTAATTAAAAATCAAAATGACTATAATGCCCTTTTTGGATTTTTTTTTTTTTAAAGGTAACTTGTAAATCTTACTAAATGAGGAGTTGGTGACCAACTCATTTGACCATGGTGACTTAAAATGTCCAATGAACCCATTCATAGAATCGATACATGCATTTATATCATATCATATATATGGATTTAGTGAGAGAAAACTCACTTTATTTCTTTCATTTTTGCCAACCTCCTTCTCTCTCTTAAAATTCGAAATCTAGAGTGAGAAAGAGTGAAATATTGAGCCATGGTCAGTGTATAACTTTCCATAAACAGATCCCAAGAGTCAGAATCAAGAATCAAAGTCTCAAAAGGTATAAACCCTAAAAATTTTGAAAATCAGTGATCTTATGTTGTTTAATGTTATTTGTTGTTTAAAGATGTGTTAGAAGGTGTCTATAAGTGATCTGGGTTGTTGGATCATGGATCCATAACACTTAGATGCACGATTTTGATGTTTTGAAAAATCTAGTAAAAGTTGGAAATATGGCCTGACAAGCTAATGTCAGGGCCTGTAAATCCTTCTCTGTTTTTGATTTGTTGTGTTTTAAGTTTTAAACTTGTAGTATGTTGTAAGGGCTGTGATCTGAAACTTGAATCAAGCTCAGATCACGTGTAGATTGATAGTTATAGTCAGTCAAAGGTAGTGGACCGTTCACGGGAAACGAATTTTGGGTTACCCAGAATTTCCCCAGGAGGTCTGACAAGATGTTCAAAGCCCTTGATCTTGTTGTATGTTTATGTTTAGACTGACAGTAGGACTTTTAATTAATGCCTTTAGAACTCCCAGAGTATAACTGGAATCGGATTAAATCACGGTCAAAGTAGGTTGACCGAACTGCCGGAAGAAGAAATCTGGGCAACCCAGAATCTTCAAAGGCGTTTTCTGACAGGTAGTTTGACCGTGATAAATCTAACATTGGTGATGTTGTTGAACTGAGATGTTGTCATTTACATGTACATTGACATCCCAACTTCATTATTCAACCTTTATATCGTATAAATCAAGCCCCGATTGCACGTTACAAGGATAACAAAGTAAATACCAAGGTTGTTCTTCATTTCTGGGTAACCCAGAAAATGAAGAACAGGCCTGACATGATTTTTAGAGGCTCATATGTTTCTGTTGTGATGTAAGATTTCCATAAAACTTGATTCTAGTTGTAGTATTACACTTATAATACATTTTAGGTATCATTAGCTTCCTAGAAAGCAACACGAACATAGTTTAATTTCTGGTTAAACCACCCAACCGGTAACTGGCGATGAAGTTCTAGGTTTCTTCAAGAACACCTATAGCGACGTGTCTGTCGCTATAGGACCCTTTAGCGACAGTTAATTATGAAAATTAATAATTTTAATTAAATAAATAGAAAAAAATGGTTTTTAATTATTAAATATACTAAATAAATTCCGAAAAATTATTTTAAATTCTCAAAAATAGATTTTAATTATTTTGAGTATATTTCATAAATATTTAATATTTTTGGAATATAAATGGTATTTAATTTATTTAAATATAATATTAAATAAATGATTTTAATTCATGAAAAATTATATTATGATATTAGAAAATATTTGAAGTTATTTTTGATGACTTTTAATATTTTGTGATGAAAATCATTAATTAATCAATATTAATGATAATTAGTTTATTTAATAACTATATTAAATAAATTAAGGAAAAATAAATTAATGCTTTATAAATTATATAAAAATAATTTAAATTATCGAAAAATATTTTTAAGTTATAAAATATAACTTTTGATATTTTGTCATGCAAATATTAATATTTTAATATTAATAGTAATTACTTAGGATAATAAATTTAAGTGTTTAAAAATTATATAAAAATGATTTTGAAGTATTAAAAATACTTTAAAATATTATTAATATATTATAATATTATGACATGTATTTCATTAATATTTGATAATAAATAAATATTAATGATAATAGAATTATGAGGTATTTAAATCATTTAAATACAATTTTAATGATTGAAAATTCACGATAAATGGTAATAATTACTTCAAAATTATTACGAGCTTAGGAAAATTGTTTTGATAGATATTAAAATTATTTAAGTTAATTGTTAAGTGTTTAGGCAGAGTTTAATTAAACTTAAACTCGAATAATTATCCGGCTAGACCGTCGGGACATTAGAACTTTGTCGAACTCAAGTCAGACTGAAATAGTTTGACCTGATACTGAGTCTTATGTGTGTTATAGACTAATAGGGTTATGTGTTATGTGTTTAAGTTATTCTATGTATATATATAATAGTATTATATTATGATGATATTATTCTAATATTGGAGATCTATATTACTAATATTAGGTCTTCGGATAAAGCGATATAAATTACGTGGCATGTGTCAGCCAGTTACAGCAAGTTTATTTTTACTTAACTCTATTAAGAGTTGTTTTATTCGGATAAGCTTATGGTTAATCATTGTTGGTTGCCATGAATTTTACTCTGTACATATTGCGTGTATAAGTCAGGTATGAAAGGCTGATCACCTTCATTACCAGTTGTTTCAGATATAATTGTTCATGTATAATACTTGTTCAGTCATAAATTTGTTCCTGCTAGTTCACAATTATATTGTTGAATTATAGCCAGCCAATTATTCAAATCTTTCAATCATGATATATCGTTATATTATTGAACTTAAACTTGTTGGGCAACTTTCATGCTCACCCTTGCTATATCATGATAAAATATTGCAAATTAAAACGAGCGATATCGAATCTGAGGAAAGGTTAAAAAGCAGTTCGACTTTAGTATCGTGTGCGATGAGATTTGTAACAGTTGTATAATAATAATGTTATGTGTTAAATAAGTTATGAATGTGATTAAGTTAAGGTTACTCGACCTTGGGGAATAGTGTGTAATGTATTGTATAAACAATTTATGTTTATATCTTTCGCAAATAGTAATAGTTGTATAGAATGATCGAACCGGATCCGCGGTGATTCGGGACCTCAGATCTGGGGCCGTCACACTATGTTTGTATTCAGATGTTGTAAATAGGACTCAGTTATTTATGCGCGATAATGAGTCAACTCAACCAAGAGAAAACAACCAGCAAAATGATAATACAAGTGGTAACAGTCATCGAAGCAGTGATAACAAACGTGGAGGGAATCAACATGCCAGAAATGGTAACCACTTCGGTGGTAATCATGGCCAAGAATAAAAGTGGACATTTCACGAAGAGGAGATTCAACAATGATGGAAAGACGTCATCACCAGCACCCATTGTTAACGAAGGTGAACGACCACCTATCATATGCTTCAAATACGGAGGGGAGGGACACATCAGACCAAACTGTGCGCAACAGTCCAAAACGTGTTACAATTGTGGAAGAGAATGTCGCCTAGCTAGATTTTATCGTACTGGAAAGCCAAGTCCAGTTGGAACAGTGACACCAAATGCCGTCCCAGACAAGTCAAAACCAGTAGTTCAAGGGAGAGCATTTGTTGTGACCTCCCAGAAAGCAAGGAACCCGAACGAGGTCATCACGGGTAAGCTTATCATAAACTCTAGCAAAGTATATACCTTTTTTTATACCGGTGCTACCCATTCTTTTATTTCTCCTACTTGCGCTCAACGTTTAAATTTGACTCCGGAGAAAATAGACTTTGACTTATCTGTTGAAACTCCTTTTGGAGAAACCTTCATTACATCCACTGTTTATAAGTCTTATTTGGTTCAAATCGGTACCCTCACATTACATGTCAATCTTATTTCATTGAAAATACTTGTATTTGACGTAATTCTAGGGATTGATTGGTTAACTACTCATCATGCAAAAATTGATTGTTTTCGAAAAGTTGTTAGCTTTCATAGTCCTAACCAACCTATTATGCGAATTCAAGCAACCAAACCATTAAAATCAATCACTGTCGTCTCAAGCCATAAAGTTATTCATTTATTAAAAAATGGATGTCAAGCTTTCTTAGCTCATGTCACAGATTTAAACAAAAATACGTCAGTTTTGAATGATATTTCCTGACGTATTCCCTGAAGAACTTCCTGGCCTACCCCCAGAGCGTGAAATTGAATTTTGTATCGACCTTGAACCCGGTACAAAATCCTTTTCCAAAGCCCCATATCGAATGACTCCTATTGAACTTAAGGAGTTAAAGACCCAACTGCAGGAATTGTTAGACATCAGTTTCATTCGTCCTAGTACGTCTCCTTGGGGTGCTCCTGTTCTATTTGTGAAGAAGAAAGATGGGAGTATGCGACTTTGTATTGATTATCGGGAGTTGAATCATGTCACCCATTGCCACGTATTGATGACATGTTTGACTAGTTACAAGGCGCCAAATTCTTTTCAAAGATCGATCTTCATTCCGGATATCATCAGTTAAAGATTAAAACCGATGACATTCCAAAGACGGCTTTCAGAACTCGGTACGGACATTATGAATTCCTAGTCATGTCCTTTGGATTGACTAATGCTCCTGCTGCCTTCATGGATATGATGAACCGAGTATTCAAGGAATATTTGGATGATTTTGTGGTTATCTTTATTGATGACATTCTCATATATTCCAAAAGCCATGAAGATCATGAGCACCACTTGAGGATGATACTCCAAAAGCTTCGTGAAAACAAGCTTTATGCCAAGTTGAAGAAATGTGAGTTCTGGCTTGAAGAAGTAGCATTCCTTGGGCACGTAGTATCAAGTCATGGAATATATGTTGACCCGGCAAAGATTGAAGCAATACAAAGCTGGGAGAAACCTAAATCAGTGACCGAAGTAAGTAGCTTTCTCGACTTAGCTGGTTATTATCGGAGATTCGTAGAAGGATTTTCTCGAATTGCTACTCCATTAACTCAACTAACTTGGAAAGATACAAAATTCGGTTGGAGCAAGGAATGTGAGAAGAGTTTTCAAGAACTCAAAAGAAGACTCCTTTCAGCACCTGTTTTGACAATACCATCTGGCTCGGAGGGATTTGTCATCTACAATTATGCTTCGGGCAAAGGGTTAGGATGTCTTCTCATGCAAAACATGGGAAAGTCATAGCCTATGCCTCTCAACAACTCAAAGAATATGAGAGGAATTATCCTACTCATGATTTAGAGTTGGCAGCTGTTGTCTTCGCACTTAAAATTTGGAGGCATTACTTGTATAGGGAGAAAGTGGAGATCTTTACAGATCATAAAAGCCTCAAATATTTCTTCACCCAAAAGGAACTCAACATACGGCAACGATGTTGGCTTGAACTGTTGAAAGATTATGATCATACCATCCTGGAAAAATGAACGTAGTAGCTGACACATTGAGTTGAAGATCATATGCAGGTATGAGTGCGTTATTGTCAACGCAAAGGCCCATTTTGTATAACTTGTAAAAGTTGGAGATAGAGTTAAAGACTCCAGGGACCCACGTGATGATGGCAAATATACGAGTAGAACCGACTTTAATTGATAAAGTTAAAGCTGCTCAAGCTACAGTCCTGGAGCTGATGCATATGAGGAAGAAAGTGCAAGAAGGTGCTATCCCGGATGCAAGAATCGATGAAGAAAGAATACTTAGAGTCAACTCCAGACTTTGTGTTCCTAACGATTCTAACTTAAAGTATAAAATCATGATGGAGGCGCAAAAAACACCGTTTGCAATCCATCCTGGGAGTACCAAAATGTATCGTGATCTTTGACATACATTTTGGTGGAGCAATATGAAGAGAGAGCTCGCAGAGTTTATCTCAAGGTGTTTAACTTGTCAACTTGTCAAGGCGGAGCATCAAGTGCCAAAAGGTCCATTGCAACCACTTGAAATTACAGAATGGAAGTGGGAGCACATTACCATGGATTTTGTTACTGGTCTTCCTATGGTTTCTCAAGGCGTAGATGCAATTTGGGTCATTGTTGATAGATTAACCAAGTTGGCTCACTTCTTACCTATACGAGAAACTTATACACTTGAAAGTCTTGCTTGTATGTACATAAATGAGATTTTAAGACTGCATGGTATGCCAATATCCATAGTTTCTGATCGAGACCCAAGATTCACTTCACAATTTTGGGTTAGTTTACAGAAAGCTATGGGCACAGATTTACGATTTAGCTCGGCATATCATCCTCAAATGGATGGGCAGTCGGAGAGGACTATTTAAACTCTTGAAGATCTATTAAAACTCTGTGTCCTTGACTTCAAAGGAAGTTGGGACACGTTCTTGCCATTGGTGGAATTCTCCTACAACAACAGTTATCAAGAAGTATCGGCATGGCTCCATTTGAGGCATTATATGGAAAAAAGTGCCATTGTCCAGTATGTTGGGATGAGGTGGGTGAAGCAACGTTATTGGGACCAGAGTTGGTACGTATGACTACGAAAAAGATTCAAACGATCCGACAACGTAAAAAACCTCACAAGATCGACAAAAGAGTTATGTTGATCTTCATCGAAAGGACGTGGAATTCGATATTGGAGATCATGTATTGTTACGTGTTGCTCCATGGAAAGGAGTTACAAGATTTTGAAATAGAGGAAAGCTCAATCCTCGATTCATTGACTAATTTTTAATCCTCGATCGAGTAGGAACTGTGGCTTATAGACTCGCTTTACCGCCAAGTATGTCTCGTGTTCATAACGTTTTTCACATATCCATGTTACGTAAATATGGGGAAGACTCGAACCACATTATTGAGTTAGAACCGGATGAAATAGCAGAAGATTTAACGTATGAAGAGGTTCCTGTTAAAATCTTGGATAAGAAGGAACATATTCTACGCTCCAAGGTTATACCTCAAGTCAAAGTTTTGTGGAGAACCCACGATGTTGAGGAAATGACATTGGAGTTAGAATCTAAAATGAAATCAAGGTATCCTTACCTCTTCGACATACCGAATCGTACCCTAATTTTAGAAGGCGAAATTTCATAAGAAGGGGAGGTTGTAAGACCCCAACTTTTATGAATAAAGATAAATTTTCTATAAATATCATTTTTGAATATTATGGAGTGAATTTGATATAATGTTATAGTTGTGAGTAATATTTATAAATTTTGAAAAGTACGCAAGTTGTTATATAATATTCGATTGGTCGGGGAATATTCGTTTTAACAGGGAATATTCGTACGACGACACAATCATTGGTGGACCCCACAACGGAATTATTAACGGATTGAGAAAACGACAAAAATATCTTTTTATGAAAACAACGGCGGAAGTTTTATCGTTAACTATTGAAATATCCGGTGTTAAAAGTACAGTAATACGCGTGGTTGCATTGTAGCACACGGTAGTGATTATTGATGCTTACGTGAGAAGTAACTCAGTTTTGTTCAATTATTGCTACAGTAATTGTAAGACCCCAACTTTTATAAATAAAGATGAATTTTCTATAAATATCATTTTTGAATTTTATGGAGTAAATTTGATATAATGTTATAGTTGTGGATAATATTTATAAATTTTGCAAAGTACGCAAGTTGTTATATAATATTCGATTGGTCGGGGAATATTCTTTTTGTCGGGGAATATTCGTACGATGGTACAATCATTGGTGGACCCCGCAACGGAAATATTGTCGTATTGAGAAAACGACAAAAATACTTTATGAAAATAACGGCAGAAGTTTTACCGTTAATTGTTGAAACACCCGGTGTTAAAAATGCGATGTCTGGCGTAGTTACGATGCTTTACGATATTGATTATTGATGCTTACGTGAGAAGTCACTCAGTTTTGTTCAATTATTGTTATAGTAATTACTGCATAGTATCTCACGTTATTTCATTCAATTATTGTCAATATTTTTTATATTATTAAATCAATAATTGAGATGACAAAGTTACTAATATTGTGATTTATAATATTGTTGATAAATGTTGTTAAAATATTGAGGGAGTTTATATATATAATATTATGTGTGTGTGAGTGGAAAATGGTGAAAAAGTAGAATTTTGGTAGAAAAGTGGAATTAGTGGGATGAGTATTAGTATTATATATATATATATATAAGTGGCCAACATGATTGTTATATGTATAATATATATATATATATATATATATAAGTTATCGTTGAAATAAAGGGGTACATATATATTAAAGTAGGTTAAGTCTAAAATTGTTCTTTCACCAGTGAAGTTTGAAAATTATTTAAATGCAATTCCTACTTTATGCAGTCCAATAGTATCCTTCCATTCTCCTATAAATAAAGCTCATTCCTTCATTATTTCTTACGAATTCAACGAAACTCTAGAGAGAAAATTATAGAAGCTATAGAAAAGTATCCCGCTCATTCCCTACTCTTATATTCAGTTTATTTTACGATAAGGAGTGTTATTTCTTTTATATTCATGAAGAGAACTTCTGTTATTCCATTCTTTGTTATTCTGCTGGAATAACCAGTATACGCGGACTACCCTTTACTTGGTGAGATTCTTCTATTATTCCATCTTTATTATTATTACATTTGGAATATCACATGCATGCATTTTACGCCGGGACTGGTTAAAAGTCTTTATTATTATTCTATTGGAATATCATCGTATATGCGTTTTCGTTGGACTGGTTCCGTCTTTATTATTATTACATTGGAATATCACATGCATACATGCGTTTCGTCGGACTGGTTAAAATCTTTATTATTATTACATTGGAACATCACAGCCGGTGCAATTTACTTTGACTTTGGTTCCGTTACTTATTATTACATTGGAATAACTTTGTCTATCTCAATACGCATGCATGGTGATTTCTTTTGTTATTCCATTCGTTATTATATTCAGTTGGTTAAAGTTTTGACTTCTATACTCCATGAAATTAGTGGAATAACCAATATACGCGGACTACCTTATACTTGGTGACATTCTTCTATTATTCCATCTTTACTATTATTTTGTTGGAATATCACACATGCATGCGTTTCGTGGACATAGCTCAAATCTTTATTATTATTACATTGGAATATCACATGCATGCGTTTTACGCCGGACACAATTTCGTCTTAATTATTATTACATTTGGAACATCCTATCGGTGCGAATTTACTTTGACACGTTCCGTTACTTATTATTACTGTTAGAATAACTTTGTCATCTGCAATCTGCATGCATGGTGATTTCTTTTGTTATTCCATTCGTTATTATATTCAGTTGGTTAAAGTTTTGACTTCTATACTCCATGAAATTAGTGGAATATCCTTGATATTTACGCTTCATCCAGTATCTTTTCATGGAAATATTCTTTTGAGCATTCTTGAATTTTACTCTATAAAGCAGTATCATGTTGACAATTTGGACATTAATAGTTCCTGGATAAATTAATTCTTGAACTTGTTTAATTGAATTTCTATATCATTGTCATCATCCTCATGTTTATATTATGTTGAAAGTCATCTGTGGCCTGTAGTGCATAGATCGACTTGGTATGATTATGACCAGGGATTATTCGGTGTAATCATGACCGTAATGTTACGAATGATGTAGAAAAAAGTCCTCGTGGGCACATGGTGAATTGATGGGCCGGTTGTTGGCATGATCATGACCATTAATGAATACACAAATATTCTTAGCCCGTAGTGCATGGATAATTGTTGTCGTGATACTAAAGAATATCCTTGGCCGTAGCGCAGGGGTGATTCGATGATGTGGATTATTTATTAAGCTGAGTCCCATCGATAAAAGTGATGAAAAACCTTTTAAATCATAAAAGATAGTAGATTTTATTCTCTACTTGACTCTTTTAATGGATTGCTTGTTCCGCTGCAGGTAAAGTTGATATTTATTATATTTTATCAGTTTAACACTGTTAAAGACTAACGATAAATTATTCTGCATTATCTTAGGCATAATATTTCTTACTGGGCTAGTTGAGCTCACCCTTTCTTTCACTGTTCTCTTCAGGAAATGAGAATATAGCTGGGACGAGTCGAGGAACGGAGTGATGGACCAGATGATAGTATTAGTAGTCCTCACTATTCTGTGAAATAGTGTGATAATGATTGTAATGAGGGCTCCATTGAGTTTGTATACTCTCTAGATGACAGTATTTGTATTCATACTCACAGCATATGTTTTGTCATATTTTACACGAATGTTGTATAATTAAGTTGTATTTGAATTTTGTACCATGTATCTGACGACCCAAGATGGGTGATGTATACCTAATTTTGGGGGCGTCACAGTTGGTATCAAAGCTTAGGGATATGATCCATGGCTAAGATGTGAGACTAGAACTAGGAGGGGAGAGACGGGGAATTCCTTCGCTATTATGACCTACCTAAGTTTTTTTGGTATTTAATTTGTCAGTCAGAATATAGGGATAATATATTACATGTTAATTAACATTTTGTTTTGTGGCAGTGTTTGAAAATGACATTCGAGAATGTTGAGAATAGCAATGGAGCACATGACAATAGTTGATACACCACATATCAATAATCGAGGATAATGTGCATCGAGGCGACAATCCTCATGCAAACAACAACAACGACCAAATGATGAATGATAGAATGTTCGGAGGCTTTATGCAATTCATGCAACAATGAAAGCGAGCGGCTCTATCCAAAATGTAGGTGGAAACACTTGAAAACTCTCGGACGGTCCACCGCTAAGCAGTTCAAGGAGCTGGGACCACCGGAGTTTATTGGAAGCCAAAACCACTTAAGGAGGAAGCATGGATAAAGTAGATCACCAAGATATTTGATGTCTTGGGATGCTCAGGAGCAAAAGGTTCCTTGCCACCTTTATGTTGCGAGGAGAGCGGATTCTTGGTGGGAATCGATGGCGTACTCAACTGCGCCGCCTTTGAAAATGTCTTGGGAGAAGTTCGAAGAGGCATTCAACGACAAATACTTTCCCAAAAGTATTACGTCACATGAAGGAGGTGGAGTTTATCAAGTTGGAACAAAACAATATGGCCAGTGTCGCATACTGAGGCTAAATTTGCGGAGTTATCCGGTTTGCGTCCCCACTTGGTGGATAATGAAGAGAGAATGACACGGATGTTTTAAGAGGTTTAAAAGCGGAATCGTCGACATCTTATTTCTCATAAAGCGTGTTTGTATTCGAGATGTTGTAAATAGGGATCGATTAGTAGAAGCGATAACAAGTCAGCGCTTGACCAAAAGAGAGCGGTAAACAAAATGATAATACCAATGAGGAAGCGATCATCGAGCGGTGACAACAAGCGTGGAGGAATCAACGGGCGAAGTGGTAACCACTTGGTGGTAATCGAGGCAAAACAATAAGAATGGACATTTTAAGAAGAGGAGATTCAACAATGATGGAAAGGCGTCGACACCGGCACCCATTGTTAAGGAAGGAGAACGACCACCTATCATATGCTTCAAATGCGGAGGGAGGGACACATCAATCAAAGCTAGCGATGCCTTCAGTCAAAAGCATGTTATAATTATGGAAGAGAAGGTCACTTAGCCCGATTTTGTGGTTCACCGAAGACAAGTTCAGCTAGGATGGAGGCACCAAAGGCCGTCCCAGAAAAGTCAAAGCCGGTAGTGCAAGGGAGAGCATTTGTTGTGACCTCTCAAAAAGCAAGGAACCCGAATGAGGTCATCACGGGTAAGCTTATCATAAACTCTAGCGAAGTCTATACCTTATTTGATACCGGTTCTACCCATTCTTTTATTTCTCCTACTTGCGCTCAACGATTAAATTTGACTCCGGAGAAATTAGACTTTGACTTATCTGTGGAAACTCCATTGGGAGAAACCATCATTACATCCACTGTTTATAAGTCTTGTTTGGTTCAAATCGGTACCCTCATATTACCTGTCGATCTTATTTCATTGAAAATACTTGCATTTGACATGATTCTAGGTATTGATTGGTTAACTAGTTATCATGCAAAAATTGATTGTTTTTGTAAGGATGTTAGTTTTTATATTCCAAATCAACCAATTATACGAATTCAAGCAACCAAACCATTAAAATCAATCACGATCATTTCAAGCCATAAAGTTATTCGTTTATTGAAAAACAAATGTCAAGCTTTCTTAGCTCATGTCACAGATCTAAACAAAAATACGTCAACTTTGAATGATATTTACATTGTTAATAAATTTCTGACGTATTCCCAGAAGAACTTCACAGCCTACCCAGGCGTGAAAATGAATTTTGTATCGACCTTGAACCCGTACAAAACCCATTTCAAAGCCCCATGTCGAATGGCTCTATTGAACTTGAGAGTTAAAGACCCAATTGTAGGAATTGTTAGACATTGGCTTTATTCATCCTAGTACTTCTCCTTGGGGTGCTCTGTTTTGTTAAGTGAAGAAGAAAGATGGCGATATCGACTTTGTATTGATTATCGGGAGTTGAATCACGTCACCATCAAAAATAGGTACCAATTGCCACGTATTGATGACTGTTTGATCGATTGCAAGGAGCCAAATTCTTTTCAAAGATTGATCTTAGTTTAGGATATCACCAATTGAAGATTAGAACAGATGACATTCCAAAGGACTTTGAACTCGATGCGGGCATTATGAATTCCTAGTCATGTCCTTTGGATTGACTAATGCTCTGGTGCCTTCATGGATATGATGAGCCAAAGTATTCAAGGAATATTTGGATCACTTTGTGGTCGTCTTTATTGATGACATCCTTATTTATTCCAAAAGCCGTGAAGATCATGAAAGCAACACTTGAGGTGACACTCCAAAAGCTTCGTGAATATAAGCTTTATGCGAGTTGAAGAAATGCGAGTTACGGCTTGAGGAAGTAGCATTCCTTGGGCACGTGGTATCAAGTCATGGAATATCTGTTGACCCAAAGAAAGATTGAAGCTATTCAAAAGCGGGGAGCAACCTAAATCGATGGCCGAGAAATCGTAGCTTTCTCGGTTTAATTGGTTATTATCGGAGATTAAATGGAAGGATTTTCTCGAATCGCTACTCCATTAACTTAGTGACTCGGAAAGATACAAAGTTCGGTTGGAGCAAAGAATGTGAGAGAGTTTTCAAGAACTCGAGAGAAGACTCATTTATTTTGTTACGACAATACCATCGGCTCGGAGGATTTGTCATCTCTGATGATGCTTGAGCAAAAGGGTTGGGATGTGTTCTCATGCAACATGGGAAAGTCATAGCCTATGCCTCGCGATAACTCAAAGAATATGAGAGGAATTATCCTACTCATGATCTAGAGTTAGCGGTTTGTTGTCTTTGCACTTAAAATTTGGAGGCATTACTTGTATGGGGAGAAAGTGGAGATCTTTACGGATCATAAAAGCCTCAAATATTTCTTCACTCAAAAGGAACTCAACATGCGACAACGACGTTGGCTTGAACTGTTGAAAGATTATGATCATACCATCTAATACCATCCTGGAAAAGCGAATGTAGTAGCTGACGTATTGAGTAGAAGATCATATGCAAGTGTGAATGCGATATTGTCAACGCAAAGGCCCATTTTATATGACTTGCAAAGGATGGAGATAGAGTTAAAGAATCCGAGGACCCATGTGATGATGGCAAATATCTGAGTAGAATCCGACTTTAATTGATAAAGTTAAAGTTGCTCAAGCTCTGAGACACAGGTAATCGTATGAGGAAGAAAGTGCAAGAAGGTGGTATGCAAAACAAGAATTGATGAAGAAGGAATACTTGAGTCAATTCCGGACTTTAATGTTCTAACGACCACGATTTAAAGTATGAAATCATGATGGAGCGCACTGACACACCGTTTGCAATCTATCTGGGAGTACCAAAATGTATCGGGATCTTAAATCATACATTTTGGTGGAGCAATATGAAGAGAGAGATAGCGTTGTTTATCTCAAGGTGTCTAACTTGTCAACGAGTTAAAGCGGAGCATCAAGTACCAAAAGGTCCATTACAACCACTTAAAATTCCAGAATGGAAGTAGGAGCACATTACCATGGATTTTGTTACCGGTCTTCCTAAGGTTTCTCAAGGTATAGATGCGATTTGGGTCATTGTTGATAGATTGACCAAGTTTGCTCATTTCTTACCGATACGAGAAACTTATACACTTGAACGTCTTGCTCGTATGTACATAAACAAAATTTTAAGACTGCATGGTATGCCAGTATCCATAGTTTCTGATCGAGACCCAAGATTCACTTCACGATTTTGGGTTAGTTCTGACTATGGATAGCGCAATTCTGATTTAGCTCGGCATATCATCCTTGAAGGCAGACGACAGACGATCGGAGAGGACTATTCAAACTCTTGAAGATCTATTAAGACTCGTGTCCTTGATTTCATGGGAAGTTGGGACAAGTTCTTACCATTGGTGGAGTTTTCCTACAACAACAGTTATCAAGCAAGTATTGGCATGGCTCCATTCGAAGCGTTGTATGGAAGGAAGTGTCGTTCTCCAGTATGCTGGGATGAGGTGGGAGAAACAACGTTGTTGGGACCGGAGTTGGTACGTATGACTACAGAAAAGATTCAAATGATCAGACAACGTATAAAAACTTCACAAGATCGACAAAAGAGTTATGCTGGTCTTCATCGAAAGGACGTGGAATCCGATATAGGAGATCATGTGTTATTACGTGTTGCTCCATGGAAAGGAGTTACGAGATTTGGAAAGAGAGAAAAGCTCAATCCTCGATTCATCGGCCCATTTTTAATCCTCGATCGAGTAGGAATTGTGGCCTATAGACTCGCTTTACCGCCAAGTATGTCTCGTGTTCATAACATTTTTCACATATCCATGTTACGTAAATATGTGAAAGACCCGAACCACATTATTGAGTTAGAACCGGACGAAATAGCGAAAGATTTGACGTATGAAGAGGTTCATGTTCAAATCTTGGATAAGAAGGAACATATTCTACGCTCCAAGGTTATACCTCAAGTCAAAGTTTTGTGGAGAAACCACGATGTTGAGGA
This sequence comes from Panax quinquefolius, assembly GCA_020205615.1. Classification (NCBI taxonomy): domain Eukaryota; kingdom Viridiplantae; phylum Streptophyta; class Magnoliopsida; order Apiales; family Araliaceae; genus Panax; species Panax quinquefolius. The sequence goes on from CM035167.1 coordinate 33,906,368, forward strand.
AATGACTTGGGAGTTAGAATCTGAAATGAAATCAAGGTATCCTTACCTCTTCGACATACCAGGTACGTACCCTAATTTTGAGGCCTAAATTTCATAAGACGGGGAGGTTGTAAGACCCCAACTTTTATAAATAAAGATGAATTTTCTATAAATATCATTTTTGAATTTTATGGAGTAAATTTGATATAATGTTATATTTGTGGGTAATATTTATAAATTTTACAAAATACGCAAGTTGTTATATAATATTCGATTGGTCGGGGAATATTCTTTTTATCGGGGAATATTCGTACGATGGTACAATCATTGGTGGTCCCCGCAACGGAATTATTGTCGGATTGAGAAAACGACAAAAAATACCTTTTGAAAATAACGGCGGAAGTTTTACCGTTAACTGTTGAAGCGCCTTGTTAAAAATACTGATAATACGCTGTCGTGGTTACGACGATAGCACTACGGTATTGATTATTGATGCTTACGTGAAAAGTCACTCGAGTTTGTTCAATTATTGTTACAATAATTCTTTGCGTAGTATCTCACGTTATTTCATTCAATTATTGACAATATTTTTATATTATTAAATCAATAATTGAGATGACAAAGTTACTAATATTGTGATTTATAATATTGTTGATAAATGTTGTTAAAATATTGAGGGAGTTTATATATATAATATTATGTGTGTGTGAGTGGAAAATGGTGGAAAAGTAGAATTTTGGTGGAAAATTGGAAATGGTGGGATGAGTATTAGTATTATATATATATATATATATATATATATATATATATATATATATATAAAACATATGTTGGCCACTCACCCGTCTATCATCAATTCCCCACCAATTTCAATTCATGCCATATATATATATATATGTGTGTGTGTGTGTGTGTGTGTGTGTGTGTGTGTTGTCGTTGAAATAAGGGGTACACATATATGATTAATTACGTTGCATCTAAAATTGTTCTTTCACCCGTGAAGCTGAAAATTATTTCTTCTGAATTTCTACTGTACAGTCCAATAGTATCCTTCCATTCTCCAATAAATAGAAGCTCATTCCTTCATAATTTCTTACAAATTCACTGAAATCTAGAGAGAGAAATTATAAAGAAGCTATAGAAAAGTATCTTATTCATTCCCTACTCTTATATTCAGTTTATTTTACGGTAAGGAGTGTTATTTCTTTTATATTCATGAAGATAACTTCTGTTATTCCATTCTTTGTTATTCTGCTAGAATAACCAGTATACGCAGACTACCCTATACTTGGTGACATTCTTCTATTATTCCATCTTTATTATTATTCTGTTGGAATATCCTATCTACATGTGTTTTACTGGGGACTGGTTAAAATCTTTATTATTATTACATTGGAATATCCTGTTTGTGCGTTTCTGTGGGACTGAATTCCGTCTTTATTATTATTACATTGGAATATCACATGTCATGCGTTTTCTGTGGGACTGATTCCGTCTTTATTATTATTACATTGGAACATCACATCGATCTGAATTTCTCCCGACTGGTTCCGTTACTTATTATTACATTGGAATAACTTTTATACATGTGAAGTCTGCATGTGCATGGTAATTTCTTTTGTTATTCCATTCGTTATTATATTCAGTTAGTTAAAGTTTTGACTTCTATACTCCATGAAATTAGTGGAATATCCTTGATATTTGCCCTTCATCCAGTATCTTTTCATGGAAATATTCTTCTGAGCATTCTTGAATTTTACTCTACAAAGTAGTATCATGTTGACAATTTGGACATTAATAGTTCCTGGATAAATTAATTCTTGAACTTGTTTTATTGAATTTATATATCATTGTCATCATCCTCATGTTTATATTATGTTGAAAGTCATCTGTGGTATGTAGTGCATAGATGGACTTGGTATGATTATGACCAGGGATTATTCGGTGTAATCATGACTGTAATTTTACGAATGATGTGGAAAAAGTCCTCATGGGCCTTTAGTGCATTGATGGACAGTTGTTGGCATGATCATGACCATTAATGAATACACAAATATTCTTGGCCCGTAGTGCATGGATAATTGTGGTCGTGATACTAAAGAATATCCTTGGCCGTAGTGCAGGGGTGATTCGATGATGTAGATTATTTATTGAGTTGAGTCCCAGCGATAAAAGTGATGAAAAACCTTTTAAATCATAAAAGATAGTAGATTTTATTCTCTACTTGACTCTTTTAATGGATTGCTTGTTCCGTTGCAGTTAAACTTGATATTTATTATATTTTATCAGTTTAACACTGTTGAAGACTAACGATAAATTATTCTGCATTATCTTAGTCATAATATTTCTTACTGGGCTAGTTGAGTTCACCCTTTCTTTCACTGTTCTCTTCAGGAAATGAGAATATAGCTGGGACGAGTCGGGGAACGGAGTGATGGACCAGATGATAGTATTAGTAGTCCCCACTATTCTGTGAAATAGTGTGATAATGATTGTAATGAGGACTCCACTGAGTTTGTATACTCTCTAGATGACAGTATTTGTATTCATACTCATAGCATATGTTTTGTCGTATTTTACACGACTGTTGTATAATTAAGTTATATTTGAATTTTGTACCATGTATCTGACGACCCAAGATGGGTGATGTATACCTAATTTTGGGGGCGTCGCAGTAATTGTTGCATAGTATCTCACGTTATTTGATTCAATTATTGTCAATATTTTATATATTATTAAATCAATAATTGAGATGACAAGTTATTCATATTATTATTTGTAATATTAACGATGTCTAGAAGTTCTGTCAAGGAGAGGTTTGGTCACCTAATTGCGCGTCAATAGGGAGAAATTCTTATTGGAAAGCCCCCTCTTTCCTAGGAACGACCTGGTTGTTAAATATTGCGAATTATAATAATAATAATGATAAATGTTGTTAAAAACATTGAGGTGATTTTTATTTGTTGTAAATATTGGCGTATTATTTGGACCCCCACTTTCTCATTTTTCAAAATTATCGGAAGAAAGTTATATCAGTTGGTTTTATTAATTATATATATATATAACATGTCAGTAACTTTATATATATATGTTGATTGCCTACTGCGTCATGCGTTATATATATATATATATATATATATATATATATATATATATATATATATTATAATAAGTTTGTTTTTTATGAAAAATAGAATATATTATATTTTATTATGCATAGTGTTTGCATAGTGTCCGCATAGTGACTGCATAGTAAAATCAAAAAATTCGGACGATTTCCCGTGACCTTTACTGTGCAATCCGTGATTTTTCCCTTTACTGTGCATTCAAATAGTATCCTTTCCATTCTCCTATAAATAGGATGCTTATTTAGAATTGAAAATCACACCAGAATCAGAGAATTCTTATTCTATAATATTGAGCGTATTTCGTTAGAGTTTAAGAAAGCTTTGAGCATAGAAAATAGTGAATGTTTTCTTGAGAATATCCCATTATACCGGTTGGAATACTCTTCTTTTTTTCAGGTAAGGGATGTTATTTTTATTCAATATTCGCTTGAAATAATATTTTCTTTCATACTCTGTAGTATGTAAGTAATATTATTTTGTTTCAGATTTCGAATTCTATACTCATTTGGTTTAAGTTTTGGCTTCTAAACTCCATGATATTAGTAGAATATCCTTGATATTTGCGCTTCATCCAGTATCTTTTCATGGAAATATTATTATGAGAATTCTTGATAAGTTTTAACTTTTGCATGCCGGAGTACTATTCACGGGTTTACTATTCTTGAAGTACTATTCACGGGATTATTATTCCTAAAGTACTATTCACGGGGTACTATTCACTCGAGTACTATTCACCCGGGGTACTATTCATGATAAAAATTGATTCGTTTTCGGTCCAAATTATTTTTGTTAAAATATTATTCTTGAATTTTACTCCACAAAGAAGTATCATGTTGACAATTTGGACGTTATTGATTTCTGGATAAATTAAATTATAAATCTTTAAAAAATTTATCCTTGAACTTGTTTTATTGAATTCTTACATCATTGTCATCATCCTCATGTTTATATTATGTTGAAAGTCATATGTGGCTTGTAGTGTATAGATGAACTTGGTATGATTATGACCAGGAATTATTCGGTATAATCATGACCGTAATGTTACAAATGATGTGGTAAAAGTCATCATTGGCCCGTAGTGCATTGATGGAAAGTTGTTGACATGGTCATGACCATTGATGAATACACGAATATCCTTGGCCCATAGTACATGGATAATTTATGGTCGTGATACTAAAGAATATCCTTGGCCGTAGTGCAGGGGTGATTCGATGATGTGGATTATTTATTAAGCTGAGTCTCAGCGATAAAAGTGATGAAAAATCTTTTAAATCATAGAAGATGGTAGATTTTATGCTCTACTTGACTCTTCTAATGGATTGCTCGTTCTGCTGTAGTTAAACTTGATGTTTGTTATATTTTATCAGTTTAACACTATTGAAGGCTAACGATAAATTATTCTGCATTATCTTAGTCATAATATTTCTTACTGGGCTAGTTGAGCTCACCCTTTTACTTTCATTGTTCTCTTCAAGAAATGAGAACGTAGCCGGGACAAGTCGGGGAACGGAGTGACAGTTCAGATGTTTGCATTAGTAGTCCTCACTATTCTATAAAATAGTGTGATAATAAATGTATTGAGAATCCATTTGAGTTTTAATATTGTCTAGAAGACAATATTCGTATTAAAACTCTCAGTTTATGTTTTGTCGTATTCTACACGACAGTTGTATTATTAAGTTATATTTAAATTTTGTACCATGTATTTAGCGACTCAAGATGGGTGATGTATACCTATTTTGGGGGCGTCATAATTATTACATAAGTAATCTACGGGTTCGCCTTCGCCTTCCCTTTATCCTTTCCGGATCCATCGGTCCGTTCGATCTTAGCTGCATTCATATGGTTCAAGCAAGAATGAGCCTACTAGCTCAACAAGTACAATAATTCTAGTAAAATAGCATGCTTAAGACATAAGAATCGTATATCTTCTGTGACACCCCCAAATCCTTGTACTTCATTACCTCAAGATTAGGTGTTCACGTAATCAAAACATTCATATCTAACTACCCAATCATAATAAATTGATTACTAAAACATGCCCATACATTATTACATTAATAAAAACATTATCTCCCAGGTTCTCTAACCTTTAATTACAATCATTCATATGCGGAAATTAAATTATTACATCACGTCATTATTAAAAGTCTATCATCATAACGATAAAGTAAATATACAAGTCTTCATCACTTATACATTTTTCCCTTTCCTTTGCTAGTTGTAGGTTTATCTACCTTCTCAACCATAGCTGCAATAAGTGTATAAATATGCAATAGTGAGCAAACAAAGCTCACTTGAAATAAGAATAAATATCTTTACATCATTTGCCAAATAATAGGATCAATAGAACTGAATAATATGTTTTATTAACATTACAACATTTCCAAATTCATAGGCTAAATAGAACTGAATGATTTGTTCTATTAACATTCTTAAATATACTACTGAGGGTCAAATGACCATGAACTATGTCCAAAGTTATAAGTAATCTTTCAACTTTAACTTTAACAATCATATGACTATAAGGACTCCACGTACTTAGGGGGATCAATCCTTCGTACAATGTATTATGCACAACCATTTCAATGCTAAGTGTAAACCCCTAAACATAGGGTTGTTCATCTCAGTATTTAGAGTACAAATCCGCACCAAAGAAAGTTTGGGTTGGATAAGCTTTTAAGGGTAATTGAAGTTTAATAATCATCAACTAGGGAACTAGTTGAATCAACAACGCTTAATAACGCAATAGTTGTTTAATAATAACATAACTTACAACATTTGAGATTCATAAATGAACTGATTATACATATCAAACTCATGCTTGAAATAACTATAGAGCATAAGCATTCAATAAATTGAATAAAATGGTTAACCTTTGCTTAAACAGTAAAATAAGCCAAGGTTCGAGTCTTATAACATTAGAAATGAAATTTCTGAATGTATATTTAACTGATAGCAAGCTGGAAACTAAAAACTTGCCCAACAATGTATTAACTCATGCAAAGAATTAGAACAGTTCAATAATAGAGACGAGAGTTCAAAACAACGTTCATTATACAATAATAGAACTTAAGAAACTTGCTTAACTGTAAACAAGTTAGAATGAATCAATCAATAAGAATTTCCAATAACATTAGAGTTAGAGTTTGCTCGAATGAATTTTAGGAACAATTGACTTATTCAATAACAGTTAAGATAAAAAGCTTGCTCATTCAAAAGCATGAAGTTATAATAATAGAACTAACTCAACGAAAGTGTAGAGTTAGAAAACTTGCACAATGTAATAAATAAACAAGCTCAACGAAAGTGTAGAGTTAGAAAACATGCCTCGAGCGTAAGCTAAAATATTAAAACTCACGTTCACCTATACACAGTATTAAAACCACAACATCTATTAGACATACTAATATTCACTTTTCAATATAAAATGCATTACTAGTTAAACTTGTTATTTTAGCACAAGTCTTAAGCTACCATTTACATTTCAGAATTCCCAAGTGTTAATCATCACAACACTTAACTAACGTTCATTGTATAAACTAAGTTATCACATAACACGTTCTCGATTTACTAATCATTTTTGCATCCTTAAACTTACTAACCACAATTCACTGTGTTATGTTAACCTTAACATTACACATTTAACATGCTAACACAATTTCAGACCATGTTATAACACTTTTCCAAATCTGCAGAAATAGCAGAAGTCAGAATCTCAAACTAGGGTATGGCGCAGATGCACCATACAAATGCTTGAGACCGTGGCAATTGCTGCTTGTTTTTTTTTTTTACCGCCATAGTATGACTTCATGGGTGTTCGAGACAGACGCAGAGAAGGCTAATGAACAGTAGCCGACTTTAGCCCAAAAAACACAAATTTCGCCCAATAGACAGTATTATTAACACGTAAAATAATTATACAACTATCATAAACATGATTGCTCACATTTACAACCAATTAGAACAATTTAACACCAACTAACACTATTTTAATTTCTCAAAATTCATGTTTTTCATAAAAATTCAATTTTCTTGACATTCATCACTGTGAATTCATTAGTTAACCAAATCACCTCATTCAAATTACATTTTGCTCGTATCTCAATGAACTATCATATACAAGCATCAAATTACAGTTTAACATAAGAATTGACCATCTAAATTGGTACTTACCTAAGCCATATGAAAAATACATACAAACATACACTATCGATTATTTTCTTCTACTGTAAACCGAAATTAGTATGCAATTATTGTTTAAACATAATCTCTAAGCATCATATACTCACATAATCACAAGTAATCCCATTGTATAGCAACAATTCAACAATTTGAATTTCACAGATTATGTAAAAGTTTGCCGTAATACTCATAATCATATATATAATATCCAAGTTGTAGAACATACCTTCAATTACCAACACAATCGTTGCCAATTACTGAAATTGCTGTGAAAATTCTTGAGACTCTCTCTCAATTATCTCTGAAGCTCTCACAACACTCGGTACTCTCAAACTTGGAAATAGAATGCGTAATAACATGGAAATCAACTGATATTCAAGCGCAATAATAAAATTGATAACTTAATACTACTAATTGCAAAATTAGTTACTAACGTATATAATATAAATATTATATTTATTATTTTAATTTTATTATTTCTATTATTGATTCTATTTATTTTATTTAATAAAACTAGAAATTCCAAAAGCCATAAGGCTTGTTTGGCAAAAATTCTTTAAATATTAAAGAATTAATATATTAAGCCTTATTTGTTAAAAACTAAATAAACTACTTTAATTTATTTTAATAACTCCTTATAATGTACTTATTTGTCACACTATATTTAATCAAGCTTTCATATTTATTTTAATTAATTCAAATCACAATTAATTAAATAAATTACGTAGTCACAAAACACAATACAAATAATTAATCATTAAATTGAAATATCAATATAATAATAATTTCCTTAGTTCATCAATTATTTATTTAACAAATAATTCTCCAAATAAAATTAAATCAATTAAACAAATATTTATTCAACGATAATCACATCCATTAAATATTTATATAAATCAATAAATATTTAATATTACATTTAAAATTCTGGAATGTTACATCTTCAATAACTGAACAATAGTTACGAAGTACTATCGATAATTCAAAATAGCACTTTTTCATTCAAAACGTTTTACAACAATAATATTCAGTAAAACATCAATTTCGATCCAAGACCATGAGCATTTCATAAGTACTTTGAAAAGGACATCCCGGCACTAAGTCCGTAAGTCCGGCATAGCTTACGAACACGTCTAGGTGATCAACCTATAGTACTCTATGTTGATCAATACTACATTCATTAAACGTGTGTACATTTAAGTTGTGGCAACCTCACGTGCCTGTCGTTTGTCGATAAAACAATTTAGCATACTCAGTCTTCTTTTGAAAACCAGAACAATTTTAGTTTTGTAAATCCTTGTCAATACTTTAATAGATTATAAGAAATCCAACATAGCATAAGTTTAGCCGAAAGAATTGGCTTTGACTTCATCAGACATTAACTCATTTGAAGAATACATGAATCACAAAGCTTGTCCAGATCGAACTGCAACAAGGGTTAGAATACTTGCCTTTAGCATCTACTACTGATATAACACATGCACTTTAAGTCTTTAAGGTCTCTACAGTAAATGGTAACATCACATAGCACATTAGGTCATGAATAATCATACATGGTTCCTAAAGAATCTTACCCTTCTTTTCAATCTAATTACGTATTAGATTTGTTAATATTGGTTCCGGCTTTCCGTTACGTTGTCCTTACTTTCATATGAAATTGTCTTTCTTTAACCCTAAGTGATCATACTTAAGGCTTAATTATGTCTTAACAATGTTATATTACAATCCTTAGTTAATTGTTAAACAATTTCCATTCATGCTCAACATAAAACCTTCTTCATTATCTAGACTCTAAAATTTGGCCATGTGCGTCTTGATTATTCTTCTTCTCTGTCTTGGCCTTGGCGCCACACATTAGGATAGAAGATCGGGACTCGTGCTGCGGCTGAAGTCCCTTCATTCTTCATGACTGCATGCGTGACTCTCCAGGTGTTGAGGGCCATTTTGGTATTTGTGGCGCAAGAGTTAATTGGCCTTGAAATTTTGGCCAGCATGGCCTTTCTATGCACTAGAAAATTTGGACAGATTTGAAATTTTGTCAAACTCCCAAACTCATAACTTCTTCGTTATAAGTCCGAATTGGCTCGTTCAAGAGCCTACGGTTCAAAAATCACATACTCTACGCGTTCATGCAAGAATTTTATCTATTTGACTTCGGTAACTAAATATTCACCTATTAGTTCATTTTTAACGAAAACGATAAACGTTCGTGAACGTTTAACGCTCGCTTCTTCGTTCTAAGTGGGAATCCGGTCATTTTCGAGTCCGCAACTCTATAATACTAAATAAGACCACTACTAAAAAATACTAAATAGACAATGCTTAAAAGACAACGTTTTTATAAAAATGTTATAGTATATTTTTTTCACAACGTTTTTAAACAAAACGTACGTTATCTATTTAAAAGGATATTTTTTTGATTTTAATTAGATAACATTTTTTTTAAAAAACGTTGTCTATCTAAAAAAAACACGGAGGAAAAAAAAAACACGGAAGCTGAAAGTTGAAATTAAAAGTTTCCTCTCTCTTACTTTCTCGCTCGTTTTATGCAGATGAGTTCCTCTCTCCTTTTCCCTTCCATTTCTCCTCAAAATCTCGCCATTTTTGAAGCTTCAGAATCGTTGAGGAGCTTTAATTCGGTTTGTTTCACGGGTTTCAAGCATGGAATTTGAGGTTTTGGTTTGAGAAATTTGGATAAATCTAGGGCTGATAAATCTAGGGTTCACACCACAAAACCCGTCTGATAAATCTAGGGCTTTTATGCAAGTTTCATGTTCAAGTATGTTTTTTCATCTATATCTCTAGTTTTTTTGTTGTTGGCGTGGTGTTGGGGGTGGGTTATTTGTTTAACTTTGTTATTGTGATTCCATTTTTGATAATTTTTTCCCCTGATTTATGAGTGTAACCCTTTGAGATTGTTTGTGGTAGTATCATTTGCCTTTAAGTTCTGCTAATATGCTTCAAGGCTTGAGGGTATTTTCTTCTTGTTTTGTTGGACAATAGGTTGGATGCTTATATACATGATTATCTTGTGAAGAGGAAATACGGTGCTACCTCAAAGACATTTCATGCTGAAGCAGAGGTATTCACAGACCTAAACGGTGAGATAATTTGGAATATCTTAGCAAAACAGAGTTGATATATCCCCTGAAAGGTTTTCTACTCTGCATAATTTGATTGATTTATTTCTCTCCTTTGGTTTTTAGTAGTTGATGCCCCGACTGGTTTTCTCTATGAATGGTGGTCAGTCTTTTGGGATATATTTATTGCTAGGTACATGGTGCAGGTCCCAGGTGCTGTTGTATCTTGTAAAGAGGTACGATTATGGGCATATTTGAAAATTTTACTTAATTAAATGTGTACGACAGTTTGATGTCTTGGTTTGTTTGTGTGTTCATTTAATCTCTCACATGGCATAATATAGATTCTACTTTGGCCTTTTTTGATGTGTTATTCTTTCTTGCTGCCTAGCTGCAATTTGTATACATAAATTAAGTTGAGTATCCTATTTCAATAACTCTGTTTACTTGATAGGAATATATTTTATTGCCATGCCCTGTTGCTAAAAGAATGAACATTGTGATGGACATTCCTAATCTTCTACTCATTCAAGGAATCAAATGTTGTAGATAATGTATTTGTTAGTATTTGGTGTATGGTAGAAGGAAGGTAGCGAATATGAAATTAGTCACGTAAGCTTTTTAAATTTCAACTTAGCTCATGGGTTGAGGACCTGGGCTGGTTGCATATACATCTTTCTGATTATTATTCATTACTACCTAGATAGCCTTGCAACTGATGTTGTATTTCTTTCCGTACAAGTGTAAGCTTTTATCTTGATCTAACTGTATTTTTGGTTTTCAAACTCTAACAGGCAGTTGACGCTATTGACAATGGAATCAATCAATATGATGTTGACCTACCTCCTAGGTATGTGAATAATATTAGATTGTCTTCAAGAGTAGGGAGATTAAATCTGGACTGGGAAGACCCTGACCAATCGCCTGAAAGAGAAAATGAGGCCTTTCAACGTGCAATGATGCTGGCTGGAGGCAAATTCATGGAGGTGTAGTTTTTTCTCTGATAGTCCCTTGTATCAAGTGGTTAAGTAATTAATTTCTAAATCTTTCTCAGGTCAACTGGTAGTTCATAGGAAGCTTTTGCCTAAACATTAAATAATCACATAGGTTAAGCAACTAATTATGGGATAGCAGCAAGTGTTTCCGAATAATGAAACTATCTTTCAGAAATCTTTATACAGAGCATACATTTTCATGCAAAAACGTGGCTGCCTGCTCAGTCAATTGTTATGGAATGTCTTGCAGCAAGAAAAGACGTTGATTCCACTGGAGAAAGCATGCTGCTGACTAGAACTTGCCCTGTAAGTGGGAGCTTTTTCTTTAGAGCAATAGTCTCAAATCTATAACCTCTTTCTATATCGTAAAGTCTCCTCATTATCTTTTAACAATTAGCACTATAGACATCATTGAATTTTGTCCCCAAGTTCCAAAGTTGTTGAATGTGTATTTCATAAAATGCTAGGCCAGTCTGTTGAATGACTCATTGTCTTTGGATTAGAAACTCGGATGTATAAAACTTATTAGAAAGAGAGGTTTGGAAAGAAGTAGATAATTTATTTAAATTTTTGAAATGAAGTATAAAAAGGAATGGTTTGAATTGTATTTTAGAGCATATCTATTAAATATGATTTAATAACATTTTGGTTGTCACTTAGAAATTAACATGATATATTGAATAGTTGAAGCTTCAAATATTTGAGATTGAGAAGGAAATGAAGATTATTTACCAGGTACTCTGTATTTAATTGCATACACGAAAATATGTACATGTTTCAAATATGTTATTTAATTGCATCAAATATGTTATTTACCAGGTACTCTGTATTTATCTTCCTGCCCATGTTTCACTTTGTTGTATGTAATACATATATTTGATGGAATGTCTACCTGACCATTCCAGGACATGCTTCCTGCTTGAAAAAGTTGTAACACTTGCAATTCTTGAACTTGAATTTTATGTTAATGTTGTCGAACCTTCTACTGGCTGTAATCATATTTTTTTATCATCAATTCATATATAGATAGCGAAGTAGGATAATCTAATGGGCTAGCAGCTGATATACTACAAGAACAGTTATTACCGGTGCTCTAAATACTCCAATTTGAAATAGATAGCAAATTTCGAGTACTCAGTTTAGGTGTTGATCCATATTTCTTTCCTCACATGTTATAGGCCTATATATGCTAGAAATGCTCTATGTACTGTTCGATACACTGGTTCCAACCCGTGTATGTTGTCCATTAGATCTACTTCTTTTCCACTTACCTCGATGTCTGCCGATTCGAAATCTAATGCTGCGCCGATTGACCCAGCTGACCTCACAACCTTTGATGAAGGTATGTATGTTATATTATTCTCTACTGCACTGGTGTTATTGTTGTACATATTTTCGTGTATGCAATTAATCAGAAGTACAAATGAGCACGTCAGGCCCATTTTATTACATGTAATCGAATCTTTCGTTGGATTTCTATTTTCTAGTGTGCTTCAGGGTTAACATTGTTTTGGATTTTGTTTTGCAAATTAGATTTTTTGGGATGTTTCTGCCAATTAAGAACGTAGGCCATTTTTGTTTGCAGATGGAATGGGTACATCTAAATATGTAAAGCAAACGACTCAGGAATCAGAACGCCCAGATCTTGGAAATGCACGTGTTGTCATAACTGGAAGCGAGCATTGAAAAGTGCTGAAAACTTCAAAATGCTAGAGAAGCTTGCAGAGAAACTTGGTGCCGCAGGTTCTTCTCTAGAATTCTAATTTTTCTTAACTTTTCCTTTTTTCATTTATATATATATTTTTTTTTGTGGGAGAGAAACTCGTGTACTTGCTGATGACAAAAGAATCGTCAGTGTTGTTCCTTGAAACCCAACAGACATTTTCTTAACTGGAAATCTGGTAACTTCAAGTTTGTTGGCCTGCCATATCTGATCATAGGCATAGTGCAATGTAGTCAAAGTAACCATTATGATATTTGATTTGACATTAATATCCAATTGAGATATACATATACATATATATATATGTTTATTTTTTTTCCTGCAGTTGGTGCTACTCGTGCTGCTGTTGATGCTGGATATGTGCCTAATGATCTCCAGGTAAACTCTTAAATAATATTTAAGAATATTGATGACTTCAGTATACAATCAGGCAGGAACAATAGCTAGATCATTGTATTTATTCTGTTTAATGATAAATCGGAACAACTTGCATGCCTATGGCTTCTAAAACAAACTTATAGTATCCTCATTGTGACTCTAGCTGCAACTGTATTATGTTTCAGGGTCCTCTTTTCTTTTTCTTTTTCTTTTTTTTTTTTTTTTTTTGGGGAGAGTTGGTGGGTTGTGTGGGACGAGGTTTTGAACTTCTCACCTATTTGCCTTGGCTAATGTACTGTGTCACATTGTCCTGTGATGATAAAGGAAGGTCTTATATACATTTTCTATTAACATGTTCGTATCTGACAGGCTCAAATGAATGATGCTTCTGAAGTTCTAGGAGTGATATTTGATTGCCTTCATCGATCATTTACTTCTGGTTTTGGTGTTTCTGATACTGAATCGATTGAAAGCAATGTCATGGGTTCTTGGGACTGTGAAAATAGTACTTATGTAGCACATTCTCTTTTTGGAATGAATGTTTTTGAAAGCCTGAACTGCTATAATTGTGGTATGGAGTCAAAAAATATGAAGTACACGTCTTTCTTTCATAATATTAATGCCAGTGTGCTCCGCACTATGAAGGTATGTATTCCTTGGAAAAGAAAATCTGTTTTATAGATGCTTAATTTTCTAATAGCAAAGTACATATTTGAAAGTTATAACTTGTGCTTAGTAAGGTGGTACTTTAGCTATCCTCTTAACTTCAAGTATGTTCCTTAACATTCAGGTTATTTGTCCAGAAAGCTCCTTTGTGAGCTTCTCAACTTTGTTGAAATGAGTGACCAGTTCACTTGTGATCCAGAGGCTGGAGGTTGTGGAAAGTTTCACTATAAACATCATATTTTCTCGACTCCACCTCATGTTTTCACGACAGGTGACTTCTTGGAAGGCTTAATAATTAGTTAGCTGCTTTGTGAATTTTATGTTACATCCATTGTAATACTACCTTTTATTTTGCAGTACTGGGTTGGCAGAATACATGTGAGAGTGTTGACGACATAAGGGCTACGTTGGTGGCATTTTGCAGTACTACGTTTCTGCTTTATTGGTTAGGCGTGGCTATATTTTAGTTTGAACTTTGAGTATAACTGCAGTTCTGTTGCTGCAGTATACGGCACTTCAGTGCTTATGGATAGTTTGGTATAGATTTTATGGATGTAGTAATTTGAAACTATAAACAAATGGTATTATTGGGATGTATTTTGAATGGTTGATATATTTTCGCTTTAAATTTAAATGAGAATTTAGATTTTTTAACTATATATCATGACATTAGTATATTGCAGGTGCATTGGTAACGTAGGTGAATTATAACTTTTAATTTTTTTTTTTAATCTACAACATTTTAAAAACGTTGTGTAAATGTGCTTAAACGTTGTCTGATATACTAAACAACAACGTTTTGATTCAAAAAACGTTGTGGAATCATACCTACTACAACGTTTTTAATCATCTGTTAATTTTTGAAAAATAAATCTACAACGTTTTTTTTCTAAAAAACGTTGTGTATTATAACTTACTTCTGGCGTTTTAAAACGTTGTGTAAGGGTGTCAAATAGACAACACCCTTAACCACGACGTTTTCCTTACTGAAACCACAACGTTTTTTCCTCGTTGTCTATTTACTATTTTGTAGTAGTGGACTTGTCTCCATTAACAACTAATGTTTCAGAACTTAAACACAAAATCCGACTTCCATTCCGAGGATTTCACAAATTCGACGATTATCGTCCAATCGTGTGAATTCCAGCAAAACTTCATTACTAACAATTTGTTCATCATTTCAAATGGATTCATTTCATTAACTAGACATCTCAACATACCTATTACAACAACTTGTCTTTAAATTAGGTTATGGCTTATTCTTCATAAGTTCATAACTTAACAAATTCTACAATATAAGATTTTTATTTCCTTATGACTTATTCTTGAATTAAGTCCTTTATACAACATTCTTGCATCTTATGAATCATACTAACTCTTTACGGTAAACATATGACAAGTTCATCATTGTTCTTAATAAGTTCAGAACTTATTTAGGTTTGAATTGTTTATTCCTTACTTATTCGACTTAAGTCCATTAATCAACCATTTCTTAAGTGTTTTTAGCATACAAGTTGATTAAGCTACACTTCTCTTATCACCTTATAATGATAGAGATGGAAGATATATATGTGACAAGAGCCTTACCCTTGATGAACTAGTCCTTCTTTTTCTTGGAAAATCTAACAATGGAAGTTAAGCTTCAAAGTGCTTATTCTCTCTAACACTTAAGTTGTTTTGTTTTGGATGAAAACTAACAAGCAACAAATGAATTCAAAGGCTTGGTATTTATAGAGCTTCCAAAGCTAGGGTAAATGGGTTATTAGAACAACCACCTCCTTAGTAACCCCCTAACTATTCACTCCTTACTCACTAAATAAACTTGCCCATCACACAAAGTTCTTGCTCATCACACAAAGTTCTTGCCCATCACATAAAGTTCTTGGTCACCAATTCACCCATGGGTTGCCCCATGGATCAAGCCTTACCCATTGGATCAATACTTGGGCTTTAGTGTAATTAGTTTAGCTTAGTCTTTGGGCTTGCATTAACTTATTATGGCTTAATATTAACCAACTCTTGGGCTAAACATTTCCACCACTTGGGCTAGCCCCTTAATGCCTTGGGACTTTACACTTCACACAAGATTACACTAATTCATTTCATTAAACTTTAATTCTTAACGTTCTCGAATTAAGTCCGCATGCGAAATATTGTGTTTTCCATACTTAGATTATTATTACATAATCCATCTCACCTCGATATTATAACGTTACTTATTTCTCGAAACTTCAAAAATAATTTCCGAGCGGAAAATGATGAATAGTATTTTTTGGAAAATTTCTCGGAAAGCTTTTATTTTTGTCTTAGAAATTCAAACACTTTAATTCCTTCACATAGTTAAAATACTACGATGCTCCGACGTTTCTAGGTTGTAAAATGACATACATCTTATTAACACGTAATAATAACAAATAATATTATTTTATTCATTATTTAATTCCTTCAAGTAGTTTACAAAGGATTCAAATTTCTCGGTCATTACATTCTTCCCCCCCTTATAAAGATTTTGTCCCCAGAATATCTCCTTACATTACGCAAACAACTGAGGGTAATCCTTCTTTATCTTTTCTTCCAAATCCCATGTTGCTTCTTCGGCATCGTGGTTCTTCCATAACACCTTTACCGACGATATGACCTTGTTTCACAGAACTTGCTCTTTTCTATTGACGATTTGAATCGGCATCTCTTCGTATATTAAGTCCTTCTCGATTTGAATAGGCTCAAATTCTATTACGTGTTTATAATCCGATTTGTAAGGATGCAACACAGATACGTGAAAATACATTATGTATTCGTTCTAAGTTTGGAGGTAATGCTACCATATAAGTTACCGCACCTACCCGTTTTAACACTTCAAAAGGTCCTATAAACCTTGGGCTTAGTTTCCCCTTCTTTCCAAAGCGTATCTTTCATTTCCAGGGAGATACCTTTAGAAATACATACGAGCCTACCTCAAAGTCCCTATTTTCTCGATGTAAGTCTGCGTACTTCTTCTGTCTGCCTTGAGCTGCTACGAGACGTATTCGTATTAGCTTCACTATATCCTCTGTTTGCTGCACCAATTCTGGTCTCGGCATTCGGCGTTCTCCCACTTTATCCCAACACAACGGTGTTTGGCACTTCCTTCCATATAAAGCTTCATAAGGCGACATACCTATGCTTGCATGATAACTGTTGTTATACGCAAACTCTACTAATGATAGATGATCATCCCAACTACCCTTGAAATCAATGACGCAAGATCTCAACATATCTTCTAATGTCTGAATTGTCCTCTCACTCTGTCCATCAGTTTGTGGATAATATGTCGTACTCAACTTCAACTGCATCCCCAACTACTCTTGCAGACTTCCCCAAAAGTTCGACGTGAATCATGGGTCACGATCTGACACAATCGAAACTAGTACTCCATATCTGGAAATAATTTCCTTAACATAAATTTTAGCTAATTGATCTAAGTTATACTTAACCCGAATTGGCAAAAAGTGAGTCGACTTCGTCAACCGGTCCACTATTACCCAAATCGCATTGTACCCCTTCTAAGTAGTTGGAAGTCCCACCATAAAGTCCATCGTGATATGCTCTCATTTCCATTCTGAAATCTCTAATGACTGTAATAAGCCACTTGGTCGTTGATGTTCGGCCTTACCTTTTTTTACAATTCAAGCACCTACTTACATACTCCGCTATTTCTCTCTTCATGTTCGGCCACCAAAAACTCTGGCGAAGGTCTTGATACATCTTAGTGCTACCATGATGAATCGAATACCTTGAACCGTGAGCCTCTTGTAACACTTGCTCCTTTAATTCCGTCTCATTTGGAACCCAAATTCTTCCTTCAAATCGTAATAATCCATCATTATCAAGACTAAATTGTATGTCTTTTTCAGTGGTTAACCGCTTCTTCATCTGGTCACACTCATTAGTTTTGAGTTGCACTTATTTGACTCTTTCTACGATGGTAGATTGCATCTCCGTCGCAAATAGTCTCTGTCCCGTTCACTCGGCATCCTTACCTCTATCTCCATCTTAGTCATCTCTTTTATTAACTCAGTTTGAGCCGTTAACATAGACAACTTTTCCCGACCCTTCCTATTTAAGGCATCGGCAACTATATTGGCTTTTCCAGGGTGATATAAGATTTCACAGTCGTAATCCTTTATCAACTCCAGCCATCTCCTCTGCCTCAGATTCAACTCCTTTTGTGTGAAGATATATTTTAGACTTTTGTGGTCCGTGTATATCTCACATTTTTTCCCGTAAAGATAATGTCGCCATATCTTTAAGGCAAACACTACCGCGGCCAGTTCCAGATCATGATTAGGGTAAACTTTCTAATAATCCTTCAACTGCCTAGATGCATACGCAATGACCTTGCCATGCTGCATGAGCACGCAACCAAGTCCTCTATGTGAAGCATCGCTATAAACTACAAAATTTCTTGTGTCATTGGGTACTGACAAAACAGGCGCTTCACTCAACCTTTTCTTCAGTTCTTGAAAACTATTCTCGCATTTCTCAGTCCATGCGTACTTCACTGTCTTCGTTGTCAAATTAGTCAACGGAGTAGCTATCTTCGGAAAATCCTGAATGAATCTCCAATAGTAACCCGCTAACCCTAGGAAACTCTGCACCTCAGTCGGCATTTTCGGTTGTTCCCAATTCATCACTGCTTCCACCTTTGCTGGATCTACTGAAATCCCCTCATGGTCAATGACATGACCTAGAAATTGTACCTTCTCTAGCCAAAATTCACACTTCGTGAATTTCGCATATAACTTCACCTTCCTTAGTGTTTCCAAAACTATTCTTAGGTGTTCAACATGATCTTCTGGCGTCTTAGAATAGACTAGAATATCATCGATAAACACCACGATGAACTTGTCCAAATATTATTTGAAAACTCTATTCATCATATCCATAAATGCAGCTGGTGCATTAGTCAACCTAAATGACATCACCAGAAACTCGTAATGACCATAACGAGTCCTGAATGTCCTGAATGTCGTCTTTGGTACGTCTTCATTCCTAACCTTCAGCTGATGATACCCCGTTCTTAAATCTATTTTAGAAAAATACTTGGCCCCTTTTAACTGATCAAAAAGATCATCGATCCTGGGCAATGGGTACTTATTCTTTATAGTTAACTTGTTCAACTCTCGGTAGTCAATACAAAGTCTTAACGATTCGTCCTTCTTCTTGACAAACAGTACCGGTGCTCCCCACGGCGAGACACTCGGTTGAATGTACTTCCTGTCCAACAGTTCTTGCAACTGCACCATCAACTTCTTCATCTCCACTGGGGGCATACGATACGGTGCCCTAGAAACTGGTGATGCTCCTGGCACAATATCTATTACGAACTCGGTGTCCCTATCCGGCGGAAGACCTAACAATTCACTTGGAAATACATCCATGAATTCACTCACTATAGGTATTTGTTCCATGGTCGCTCCCACTCTCTGGGTTACAACCACATGACACAAGTAACCTACACACCCCTTCCTCAATAGTTTCCTAGTTTGTGTCATGGTAAGACAACACAAACGTCTCGGCGATTTATTACCGTAAAATATCACTTGAGGTTGTCTTAACGTTCTAATATTTATGCATTTCTTTTGACAATCTATAATTGCCCCATGGTTAACCAACCAATCCATTTCGAGGATTACGTTGAATTCTCCTAACTTTATCGGTATCAAATCTACCGATAATTTACAACCCCGTATATCTAAGCAACAACTCCTATGAATATCTTCGATAGGAATTATCTCTTCGTTTGCTACCTTAATATTTAAAGGTATTGGCAACTTTTCGGGAAGTAATCCTAATCGTCTAGCAAAATCACATGCAATAAACGAACAAGTAGCACTTGAGTCAAATAGCATGTATGCATTTAGGTCGTTGATTGAAATAATACCTGCGACTAAGTCCCCTGAAGCCATCGCATCTTGGACGGTCATATTAAAGTCTGCAGACCATCGACTACCCACCCTTTTGGACCCCCAATATAACACTTACCACTATTGGCGCCCTTATTCCCGTCCGTCCCCTTCTTTGGGCAGTTCTTTGCTATGTGGTCAGTTGATCCACACAAAAAGTATTTGTGGTTCTTCTTCGGACTTGGACAGTTAGGCGCAATGTGCCTCTCCTGTCCACAATTGTAACACACGGCCTTACCCTTGTGACAGACTCCTAAATGAGTCTTCCCATAGGTCTTACATGTGACGCCCCCAAAATAGGTATACATCACCCAACTTGAGTCGCCAAATACATGGTACATAATTTAAATACAAACTTCTTTTATACAGTACTACAAAACGTAGCTGAGAGTTTC
This sequence comes from Panax quinquefolius, assembly GCA_020205615.1. Lineage (NCBI taxonomy): Eukaryota > Viridiplantae > Streptophyta > Magnoliopsida > Apiales > Araliaceae > Panax > Panax quinquefolius. Next base: position 33,926,842 of record CM035167.1, read on the forward strand.
AAAACGGATAATGTCTCGTAGAGAGTATCCAAACTTAAATAAAGTCCTCATTACAATTATTATCACACTATTTCACTGAATAGTGAGGACTACTAATGCAAACATCTGGACCGTCACTCCGTTCCCCGACTAGTCCCAGATACGTTCTCATTTCCTAAAGAGAACAATGAAAGTAAAAAGGTGAGCCCAACTAGCCCAGTAAGAAATATTATAACTAAGATAATGCAGAATAAATTATTGTTAGCCTTCAACAGTGTTAAACTAATAAAATATAATAAACATCAAGTTTAACTGCAGTGGAACAAGCGATCCATTAGAAGAGTCAAGTAGAGCATGATATCTACTATCTTCTATGATTTAAAAAGTTTATCAAAAGTTTTATCGCTGAGACTCAGCTTAATAAATAAACCACATCATCGAATCATCCATGCACTACAGGCTAAGGATATTCATGTAATCATCAATGGTCATGATTATACCGAATAATCCCTAGTCACAATCATACCAACAACTGTCCATCAATGCACTACAGGCCAATGAGGATTTTTACCACATCATTTGTAACATTACGGTCATGATTATACCGAATAATCCCGGGTCATAATCATACCAATCAATAGTACATCTATGAACGTAAGCCACATATGACTTTTATCACAATATAAGCATAAGGATGATGACAATGATATAAGAATTCAATTAAAAGAAAGTAAAGGATAAATTTTTAAAGATTATAACTTAATTTATCCATAATTCAATAATGTCCAAATTGTCAACATGATACTGCTTTGTTGAGTAAAATTCAAGAATAATATTGTATCAAAAATGATTTGGACATCAAAGAAATAAATTTTTGCCATGAATAATTCCCTGAGTGAATAGTACCCGAGTGAATAGTACCCTGTGAATAGTACTTTGTGAATAATACTTTGTGAATAGTACCCATGAATAGTACTTTGTGAATAGTACCCAGTGAATAGTACTTTGTGAATAGTACCATAAAAATGAATACTACTCATGGACAGTACTCCGGCATGAAAAGCTTAAAATGTAACAAGAATGTGCAGAAAATATCCTTGTGAAAAGATACTAGATGAAGCGCAAATTTCAAGGATATTCTACTAATTTCACGGAGTATAGAAGCAATACTTTAACAAAATGAGGGTATAATTAGGAATACGAGATGAAATAATATTACTCATAAACTATAGAGTATGGAAGACAATATTATTCTTATGAATACTAAAAAAATAATATCCCTTACCTTAGAAGAAGACTTGATACTGGAATAGTGAGGTAGCAGACTTCTATTCTACTTTCTCTCTAAAGCTTCTCTCTCTATAGCTTCTCTTTCTATAATTGCTCTTGTGAGTCTTAGTGAATTGGTAAGAATGAAAAAAGAATGAGGTTCTATTTATAGGAAAACATAGTTTCGATAATTGCACGTTTTGGGGCTTGAAATATTATAATATAATACCTTCAATTATAATTTAGTCCTGCAAGTATTATCAAACATGCACCACCTCCCCTAATAGTACATCTTGTGAATCAATAGTACAATCATGTGAATCAATATAACAATCATGTGAAAAAATAATTACAGTATAGTACCTTCATCTATACCTCTATTTTTAATTTAGTCATGCAAGTATTATCAATCATGCACCACCTCCCCTAACAGTACATGCATGTGAATCAATAGTACACACATGTGAATAAATAGTTATAAGTATGTGAATTAATAGCAATTAATTGCTCATTTATCCGATTAATTACCCGATTGGTCAATATAACCTCCAGACATCCATTATTATCGAAATAGATGTCGATTTCCACTAACACTAATAATCCCAACACAATAGAAATATCAATTTCATCTTTAATCAACACGAACTTATTCATCATTAATATTATAACTCACAATATTTAACAACCGGATCATTCCCGGAAAGAGGGGATTTAGATAAGGATTTCTCCCTATCATTAGCGCATGATTAGGTGACCAAACCTCTCCTCGATGAAACTTTCTAGACATTGTCAATATTGCAAATAATAATATGAATAACTTTGTCGTCTCAATTATTGATTTAATAATATAAGATATTATGCGAGATGATCTTGTGACAATAATTGAATCAATAATATGAGAGATATTATCAAAGAACTACTATAGCAATAATTGAGTATAATGAGTGACTTCTCACGTAAGCATTAATAATCAATATCGGTGCTACTATGCAACCACGCGTATTCTCGTATTTTTTACCACCGGGTAGTTCAACGGTTTAACGGTAAAACTTTCGTAGTTATTTTTATAAAAAGATAATTACATGTCATTTTCTAACTACGACAATACTTCCGTTTGTGGGGTCCACTAATGATTGTCTTGAGTCGTCATGAATATTCCTTGTTAAAACGAATATTCCCCAGAGCCAATCGAATATTATATAACCACTTGCTTACTTTGCAAAATTTGTAAATAATACCCACAACTATAACATTATATCAAATCCACACCATAATATTCAAAAATATATTTTGAGAAAAATTAATCTTTAATATTCATAAAATTTGGGGTCTTACATTACAGGCCTCCATTCTCCTCTTCGGGTCTCCTTGTTTCACTCCGGTATTCCCAGAGCTAACCACCTTCCGCTTATACCCTTCGCCACTCCCGCTGGCTCCCTCGATCTTTACTCCCCCATTAACTTTCCCCTTATTCTTCTTGTCTTTGTCATATTGGCTCAACGCCTCACTACCACCTTCGGCGATTATCGTCTTCTTTAAAATGGTTCCAAAGGAAGTACTTTGGAACACAGATATGCGGTTATAGAGCCAGGGTTTCAAGCCCTGCTCAAACAGTCGAGCTTTCCTAACCTCGGTGTCCACTTGGTGTGGAGTAAACCTCGCCAGTTCATTAATCTTGGCGGCGTATTGGAGAACTTTCATGTCCCCTTGCTTCAATTCCAAAAACCGCATCTCCATCTTTCCCTACATGCTCGTGGGAAAGTAGTTCTCGAAGAATATCTCCTTGAACCTCACCCACGTTAGAACCTCTATCCTGGCCCTAGCTTGATTGGCCTCCCACCAAAAGTTGGCCTCTCCCTTCATCATGTAGGTTGCAAAGGCAACCTTTTGGGCCTCGTCGACATTTGCAATCACAAAATGCCTTCTCGATTTGCTTCACCCATGTTTGGGCTTCAATAGGGTCCGTAGTTCCTTTGAACTCCGGCGGACCCACACTTTTAAAATCCTTAAACGTAGTAGCTCGTACTACACCGGGATTTACTGGGATGCTAGCCCCAGTTCTATTAAATGCTGCAGTTAAAAGATTCACAAACTCCTAAATGGGGTTAACCGGACCTCCCTCTGGTTGATTTACGTTCGCACCTTGATTACGAGGTACTCTTCTTGGCGGCATTTTGCTGTTACAATAAACAACATATTTCGTTATTATTAATTACCTGTTAGTTAGTTATTAATCAATTTTAAATAATAATTTAAACATTCATTACTCAATATTTTTCGAAAAAGACTTATATTGATTCCTTGTAGTATAACACTACATCGATTGTATTACACAGCCTAAGATGATTACATTATTTTCCAAAAATTGGGATTTACAAAAGAGTACCCTTTGTTATACAAAAGAGGGTTTTACATCACTACTAGATAAAAGAAAATTACATATCTAATCTACTCTATTCACTAATAGATCACATTTGCCTTAAGGCATTCTCAAAATCTGCCTTGGCAAGACCAGCGATAATATCACGGCTAATAGTATGTCACGTCTGCCCAGTTTCTACTGGATAACTAGTTACCTGCAGTTGGATGTCCGCATGAGAACTTCTATGGATATAGGACATTCTCCCTATCTTCTACTTTTTGGTCTTTATCTCCCCCTGAGCTCAAAGACCTCCTGTTTCAGCTCATGGACCTTGTCCTTAGCCAAAACCCTTTCATCGTGCTCCTGTTCCCACATGGAATCCACGTCCGTCTTATCTTCTATGACAGTTTGGAGCTCTGCTTTTAGCTCCTTAACCTCCTGACAGTATTGGATGTTTCTATCCAATACTGACATAAAAAATGACATCATTGACTCCCCCGGAGCCATCTCTGCTGCTATAGCTACTAAGTTAAAGGACACCACCTCCACCTCTTCTTCTAGTATGTCGTCGAACACGGACATGAGATCTAAGCTCTCTGAGTCTCCAGACTCAACCACTACTACCTTGGGATCTACTGCTATAGGGTTTGGTATAATCTCTATCTGATTAACCGATCCTTCATTGACTACCTATACGTCTCTATTTTCTCCTTACATCTACAACAACACCAATAAGTTTGATTAGTACACGTCAGTGGAATAATAAAAAACACATAACATATATAATGCATTTTTATGAGGTTAACTTTCATCTTTTATTTCTTTGACTTTTCTTAAGGTTACGACTTAAGGTTTAAATTCCCCCTTAAGTTTTATAACGTAATGCTTTGATACCAACCTGTGACTCCCCCAAATTCGGGTATCTCCCTACCCGATAGATGGTGCTACACAGTGCTACAGTTCACACAAATATTCAATTAAAATGCCTCAAAAGAACGAATATGTCTTCTATATATTCTAAATAAAATTAACATTTCCCAAGTTCTTTATAACCGTTATATTTGTCCTTGTCATAATATCAAATATTATTCTTACAAAACTATACTATTACATAAGTAATTTACGGGTTCGCCTTCGCCTTCGCCTTCCCTTTATCCTTGCTGGATCCATCAGTCCGTTTGATCTTAGCTACATTCATATGGTTCAAGCAAGACTGAGCCTACTAGCTCAACAAGTACAACAATTCTAGTAAAATAACATGCTTAAGACATAGGAATAGTATATCTTCAATAACTGAACAATAGTTACGAAGTACTATCGATAATTCAAAATAACAATTCTTTTCATTCAAAACATTTTACAACAACAATATTCAGTAAAACATCAATTCTGGTCCAAGACCATGAGCATTTCATAAGTACTTTGAAAAGGACATCCTGACACTAATTCTGTAAGTCCGACATAGCTTACGAGCATGTCTAGGTGATCAGCCTATAGTACTCTATGTTAATCAACACTACATTCATTAAACGTGTGTACGTTTAAGTTGTGGCAACCACACGTGTCTGTCGTTTGACGACAAAACAATTTAGCATACTCAGTCTTCTTTTGAAAACCACAACAATATTAGTTTCGTAAATCCTTGTCAATACTTTAATAGATTATAAGAAATCCAACAAAGCATAAGTCTAGCCGAAAGAATTGGCTTTGACTTCATCAGACATTAACTCATGCGAAGAATACATGAATCACAAAGCTTGTCCATATCGAACTGGAACAAGGGTTAGAATACTTGCCTTTAGCGTCTGCTACTGATATAACACGTGCACTTTAAGTCTTTAAGGTCTCTACAGTAAATGGTAACATCACATAACACATTAGGTCATGAATAATCATACATGGTTCCTAAAGAATCTTACCCTTCTTCTCAATCTAATTATGTATTAGATTTGTTATTATTGGTTCCGGCTTTCCGTTACGTTGTCCTTACTTTCATATGCAATTGTCTTTCTTTAACCCTAAGTGATCATATTTAAGGCTTAATTATGTCTTAACAATGTTATATTACAATCCTTAGTTAATTGTTAAACAATTTCCATTCACGCTCAACATAAACCCTTCTTCATTATCTAGATTCTAAAATTTGGCGATGCGGTCTTGGCTATTCTTCTCAATCATAAATATTTGCGGTTGCATGTGCATTAGGGCTAGGAGACAGGACTCGGCGCCGCGGCGCGAGTTCCTTCATTACGGGTCACGCTGCAGCGTGACTCTCCAGGGGTTAAGGGCCATTTTGGCACTGCGATCTGACGCAAATTGGCCTTGAAATTTGGCCAGCCATACGCCTTGACTCTGTGCACCAGAAAATTTTGACAGATTTAAAATTTTGTGAAACTCCCGAACTCGTAACTTCTTCGTTATAAGTCCGAATTGGCTCGTTCAAGAGCCTACGGTTCACAATTCACATACTCTACGTGTTCATGCAAGAATTTTATCTATTTAACTTCGTTAACTAAAAATTCACCTATTAGTTCATTTTTAACAAAAACGATAAATGTTCGTGAATGTTCAACGCTCGTTTCTTCGTTCTAAGTCAGAATCCAGTCATTTTCGAGACCACAACTCTATAATGCCAAATAAGACTTGTCTCCATCAACAACTAATGTTTCCGAACTCAAACACAAAATCCGACTTCCATTCCGAGGATTTCACGAATTCGACGATTATCGTCCAATCGTGTGAATTCCGGCAAAACTTCATTACTAACATTTTGTTCATCATTTCAAATGGATTCATTTCATTAACTAGACATCTCAACCTACCTATTACAACAACTTGTCTTTAAATTAGGTTATGACTTATTCTTCATAAGTTCATAACTTAACAAATTCTACAATATAAGATTTTTATTTCCTTATGACTTATTCTTGAATTAAGTCCTTTATACAACATTCTTGCATCTTATGAATCATACTAACTCTTTACGGTAAACATATGACAAGTTCATCATTGTTCTTAATAAGTTCAGAACTTATTTAGGTTTGAATTGTTTACTCCTTACTTATTCGACTTAAGTCCATTAATCAACCATTTTGTAAGTGTTTTTAGCATACAAGTTGATTAAGCTACACTTCTCTTATCACCTTATAATGATAGAGATGGAAGATATATATGTGACAAGAGCCTTACCCTTGATGAACTAGTCCTTCTTTTTCTTGGAAAATCTAACAATGGAAGTTAAGCTTCAAAGTGCTTATTCTCTCTAACACTTAAGTTGTTTTGTTTTGGATGAAAACTAACAAGCAACAAATGAATTCAAAGGCTTGGTATTTATAGAGCTTCCAAAGCTAGGGTAAATGGGTCATTAGAACAACCACCTCCTTAGTAACCCCCTAACTATTCACTCCTTACTCACTAAATAAACTTGCCCATCACACAAAGTTCTTGCTCATCACAAAAAGTTCTTTCCCATCACACAAAGTTCTTGGTCACCAATTCACCCATGGGTTGCCCCATGGATCAAGCCTTACCCATTGGATCAATACTTGGGCTTTAGTGTAATTAGTTTAGCTTAGTCTTTGGGCTTGCATTAACTTACTATGGCTTCATATTAACCAACTCTTGCGCTAAAAATTTCTACCACTTGGGCTTGCCCCTTAATGCTATGGGACTTTACACTTTACACAAGATTACACTAATTCATTTCATTAGACTTTAATTCTTAACGTTCTCAAATTAAGTCCGAATGTGAAATATTGCGTTTTCCATACTTAGATTATTATTACATAATCCATCTCACCTCGATATTATAACGTTACGTATTTCTCAGAACTTCAAAAATAATTCCCGAGCGGAAAATGATGAATAGTGTTTTTTGGAAAATTTCTCGAAAAGCTTTTATTTTCGTCTTGAAAATTCAAACACTTTAATTCATTCACGTAGTTAAAATACTACGATGCTCCGACGTTTCTAGGTTATAAAACAACATACATCTTATTAACACGTAATAATAAAAAATAATATTATTTTATTCATTATTTAATTCCTTCAAGTAATTTACAAAGGATCCGAATTTCTCGGTCGTTACATATGTTGTTATTATTGGTTCAGCTTACTTCACAACTGTTGATTCATTATAAAAGTGTCATTCAAAGAAAACATTTAATCCGTTCAGCTTATATTTATTGTTGCTATTACTTGTTGGGCAATTAAATGTTCATTCTTGCTTTAAATTTAAATGTTTTCAGCTAAGCGTGATCAACTGGAATGTTCAGGCCAGAACAAGGGAAAAGGAAAGCAAACAGAATAATTTTATGTTATCTTATGTAATAGTTTGACTTTATTAGGACAATGATATCTATTAATTATCAGGCAATGAATGTTTAAAGGTCACGTACCTGGGATTAGACTTTGATATATATATAAATTAAGTTTGATATTTATATTATTGTTATTATTATTAGTATTATTCCGCTCATAGAAATGGTATCGTGAAGCACCGAGTTCGGATTTCAAGTACCTGAATTTGGAGGCATCACAGGTTGGTATCAAAGCTTTAAGGTTAGAAACCTTAGGTGGGATAGACCTTAGGCTATAACCTTAGAACAGAAGGAAGCGTTGAAAATACAAGTAACTCATATAGAGTTTAAAAAGGAAATGAATTGAATAAATTGACCGTTAAACAAAATAAATGATAACTTATTTAAAACTATTATTTGATGTGTGTATACTGTATGTTAATCAGGACAATTTATGTGTGTAGATGTCAGATGGAAAAGAATTAGGATACCCTCAGATCATAAAGAAGGAGCCGATCTCCATAACCGAGCCAATATCAAAGTAAATAACTGAAATAAAGGCTCACTTTGTAAGCAACCCTAATGAGGTGATTATACTGAAAAAGGGTATTACCTGTAATAACCCGATATTTTTATATAAATAAATAAGAAATTTTGGATATAAATTTTTATTTATTTATTTTAAAGGTGGGAATATGTGCCAAGTAATGTGTATGTATATATGTGATAAATAGAATTTATTTATTACATGAATAATTTCAAATAATTTTATTTTAGAAGTATTGATCATTATAAATTATATTCTTATAATAATTAATTTTATAGTAGAAATGTCTTTATTATTTATTTTCTATTTAAATATGATTGTTATATTTTTTAAATAATATATGAAATAATTATTGGAATTATTATAATTAATATTTTATTATATGAATTTTAGTTCTGATTATTAAGTTAATTATTTTAACTTAATTAATAATGTTATATATGAAAGATAAATAAGATATGGAATCCAAATCCTAATTTTGTATTTTGATCAATGAATGAGAATAATAATATTATATTAAATATAATATTATTTTTCGATCATTATAAAATATATCTGTATGTGTGTATTGGTAATAGTTGGTCAATTATGATGTAGAATGTCATAACCCTAATATTAATTTGTTAAACCCTATTTGTTAAAACTCGATTATGAGTTCAAGATCGTGTAGTAATAATGGCATTATATGATTTATGTTGTGTATTATTAGATTTAATGTTAATTAGAGAAAATCCTAATTAATATTTGAAAAACCCTAATTAATTAAAACCCTAATTTTCTATTAAAATCCCTAATTTTAATTAGTGTGTTATAATTAAAATTTTATTAAACTTTAAACTTAATTTTTCAAATCCTAGAAATAATTTGGGAAACCTTAAATTTTAAAATCTAGTGATTAAACCCTAGATTCAAGTACCATGGACAAGAATACCATTAAAATTAAAAGGCAATTGACCAAAATACCCTTTTTGTCCCATTCTTGAATTATTGCTATCAAATCTTGCCAAATCTTGGCAAGTCAGCACCCTAAGCATAGCCATGTGCCTACAAGCTCTAAAATTCAGCCAATCCACCAACCACATTCATTGTATACAAGTTTTATATAAGGACCAAGAGAGAGAAAATGCATTATTTGGCCCATTTGTTCAATTATACTTATCCAAGACTCTCTCTCTCTCTAAAACCTCTGAAATTTAGTAGTGTATCAGTCTCTAAGTCATGCCCCACGACTTCCAATAACAGTTTAGTAGCCAAGAATCAAGAGTTTACTCATAGTGATATAAAAACCCTTAACAAAATCTGACCTTTGATCTTATGTTAGATGTTAGTTTTTTGTGTTAAATATGTTGTATGAGGTGTTAATAAATGTTCTGGGTTGCTAGATATTAGATCCATAACATCTAGAGGCTTAGATTTGATGATTTTCCAAATCTGGAAATTTTTAAAAATGATGGTCTGACAATGACTGTCAGTTCCCATAGATCTCAGTAGGTTATTTGTTCTTGTTGTTTAAAGGTTTGAATATGTAATATGCTATGAGATCTTGGATCTGGAACTTGAATCAATTCCAGATCGTGTACAGATTCTTAGATATATGAGGTCAAAATCCGTTGACCGGCCATGACTTGACGTTTCTGGGTAACCCAAAAATTGCCCAGAACAGCCTGACAACATGTTCATAGCCTTAGATCTTTCAAATGTTTATTATTTTGTTACTGTTGTTACATCTAAGTTGAACTATGTTGTTTGTAATTCATGGTTATGCCTTTAGATCACTGAAACATCAAGTAGGTGGAACACAGTGGACGGTCAAACTAGGTCACTCGGTCACAGATTGAGTTTCTGGAAAACCCAAAAACTGCATAGATAAGTTTTTTGACAGCCTTTGACTGAATCATAACTTGTGATCTTGTTATTGTTAAGCTGATCTGTTGGTAACCATATGTTCCTTGTCATGTGTACAACATACTTCGACCATAAGGACACTCTACTAATGACCAGAACAAATGATTAAATGAGCTTGAATGTGGCACCATGACACTGCCTGGGTTTCGGGGTTACCCAGAAAACCCAGGAACTGTCTGACAGTAAGTTTATGACCCCATATCTTTCTCTATGTTGTTGATTTATGTTTGTAGTTGTATGTAGTTTGTAGTTTAGTAGATGGAAAGTAGATTTATGCTAGTTTAACTCATAGTCATCAAACGTGTTGATTACAACTAGTCAAAGTAGGCCAGACGATCACGACTTGTGTTTTCTGGGTAACCCAGAAAACTCAAGATCGTGATCTCTGACATGGTTTGACCGGCGTTGATCTGTTGATTCTATTGTGGTTATACTATTTTTATGTAATGGATATGTTGTCTTCATGTTGTCTACACACTTTAAGTCTTAAATCAGAAAACCATCAACATGATTAAAAGTTATGGAAGCCCAAAAGGGACTTCTCGAACTGTTCTTCATTTCTAGGTAATCCAAAAATGAAGAATGTAAGACCCCAACTTATTATAAATAAAATTAAATTTCCTTTATTTATTATTTTGAAATAGTAAGGGTTGAATTGATTAATGTCGTTAGTTATGGGTAAAATGCGCAAATATTTTAAATAAGCAGGTGGTTATAAAATATTCATTGTTGTGGGAGAATATTCATTTGGTCGTGGAATATTCTTTATTGTCGGGAATATTCGTATGCGGCCTAGCGACCTTTCAAATGGGCCCCAAAACGGAAAGCGATTGGATGAAGAAAACGACAAGTATAAGTTGTTTATAAATAACGACATAGTTGTTACCGTTAACACTATTGGAATACCCAGTGGTTAAAACACGATGTCTAATATTGTTGCAAGATGACACCTGCGGTATTGCACCAATTATTGATTCTTACGTAAAAGTCACTACTCAATAATGGTTACGATGAATTCTTTCGTCAAGATTTTATTGATTCAATAATTGCTGCGTTGATATTTTATATAACCTGTTGTTTCAATAATTATCACTACACAGTATTTTCCATTATCGAAGCAATAATTCATATTAATTTGAATAATATTATTAGAAAACATTATTGGCAATGTCTAGAAAGTTACATTTAAGGAGAGGTTTGGTCACCTAATTAATTGGCGCCAAGAAGAGAAATTCTTATTGAAAGCCCCTCTTTCCGGGAATGTCCCGTTTGCAAGATCTTTGTGATTCTGTAATATTATTTGTGAATAATTAATTATTGATTTATATGATGAGGAAAATATTGATTTTATGTGGTTATAGATGGAGAAATTTTTTAAAGTGACAATTGTTAAAAATTGATATTTTATCTTTTCTGATAAAATAATATTTTATTATATTATATAATAATGATGATATTTTTACAATGAATGTGGGATATATGAGTATATGAGGAGGAAGAGTATTTTTGTTGCAAAAGTTGTTTAAAACATGTTAAACATGTCTCATGGGCCCATTTCTTGGTGAAATTTGATTATAGCACAGAAAATAGCCCGTTTATGGATTTCGGTTAATTTCTGTTTGGAATTTGGAAAAACTATCCTCTGTAAAGTTGTAGAGAATTAAATTTCCTATAAAAAGTCGCGAGATTCGAATTTTCTGATAAAAGGGCTATTTATTATGAATTATTGAAGTTCCAAAATTCTTGAATAATTGATTTTTGGAAGTTTTAAATATTTATAATTAGAAAAACGTTTTTTTATTTTTTTGGCTACACTAACATGTGCAAAGTGCTGAAGTTCAGAAGTCTGGTGGCGTAGGAAATTTAATTAATAATATTAATATTTTATTAAATTTTCTACTTTGGTGTTCTAAGCATTTTCCTATAAATAGGGTGCTTAGGTTAGAATTGAAAATCACACCAGAAACTAAAGATTTCTCTCTCTTTCTCTCTCTATAATATCGAGTGTATTTTGTGAGTATTCTAGTACTTTGAGTATTGCTATACTTGCAAAGTTCTTTCAAAGACTATATCCATATTCCAGTCAGAAGTACTATTCTTTCTGAGGTAAGGGATGTTATTTTATTCGAAAATGATATTATTTATTCAATATCATTATGCCAAAATATTGGTGGGAACTTTTTATCAAATTTGAAACTTTTTCATGTCGGGGTTACTATTCATGAGTTACTATTCAGGAGTTACTATTCACGAGTACTATTCACGAAGCATGACGATCTTTTTTGTGAAATTTTTATCTTTTAGTGTCGGAGTTACTATTCACATATACGGCACTATTCACGTACACGGCACTATTCACAAATACGACACTATTCACCAAAAAATAAAATTTTATTCTTTTTGTCCAAAATATCTATTCTAGATACTAGCTTTGATTGTATCCATGTTTTGATCATTCTTGAATTTTACTCCACTATGATTATTTATGAGGTATTTTTGGACATGGAATAAATTTGAAATACTGAATCCTTAATATTTATTCTTTTGTTTCAATTTGGATTCGCTTTTCTTTCATCATCCTCGGTCCTAAATGATGATATAATCGAATATCTTTGGCCCGTAGTGCAAAAGATGAATGATTTTATGATGAATATCTTTGGCACTGTAGTGCAAAGATGAGCAGTGTTTAGATGAACATGACCAATGATGAATATCTTTGGCACAGTAGTGCAAAGATGAATATTTGATTCGGATATATATATTGATTGATGTTACAGGGGATAAAAGATAGACGATAAACTTTTATATTCATATATAGAAGATAGTAGATTTCATTCTCTACTTAACTCTTCTAATGAATTATTATTTCATTGCGAATATTGATTTAAAACTTGTTGTCTATTGTATTCTATTAGATTTTTACTGTTGAAGACTAACGATAATTTGTTACGTATTATCTTAGTCATAATGTTCTTTATTTGGGCTAGTTGAGCTCACCTATTCCTTTTTGTTCCATTTTTATTCTCAGAAGGCGAGAATGTAGCGAGTACTAGTCGGGGTATGGAATGATGGTTCTAGAAGTTATTTTAGTAGTCCTCACCATTTTTGTAAAATAATGTATCAATAATTGAAATGAGGACTTATTTGAGTGTGGATATTGTCTAGATGACAATATTTGTATTTAAACTCACAGTTTTTATGTTGTATTAATAAAGTTGTAGTTGTTTCTGTACCATGTATTTGACAGAATGGGTGTTGTATACCTGTTTTGGGGGTGTCACAAAGAAAATCTCTGATAGCCACTTTGCATGCATAGATCTGCTTAGTGTTATGCTGTTTGGCCATGTTTGTTATTTCATCATGTAGTATTGCACTAACCCTACAAGATCTGACCAAAATTATGCCTAGAAACTGAAAGTAGTATGCACATAAGCCAATCATGTTTGATGATAAAGCATATACTTTGTAACAATCTTATTCATTTATTAATAAAAAGTATTAATTTATTAAAGGCTTTTAATTATCTACATGATGCTGTTTTATAATATGTGATAAACCCATAGTTTTAAGCAATGCTTTTAGAATAATGATGATGATCATTCTAATGAGATCTAAATTCTTAGAAAGCTTAAAACTAAAATAGTTCCCAATCATTGGATTACTAAATTGGGGATTAGTGAATCCGGATAGATTGGTACATACGTTGCTTGCTTTCATTGGATGAGGATGATTGATCTCATGATCATTTGTGTGGAGACACTAAAGCAAGTATGTAGGTGCTTATTAGAGAATAAGTTCAATTGAACGTGGCTCGCTAAGGAATACCTAATGGAGTTTTATTTGCTGTCAATTTCAGAATTCCCTTGTAGTCATCATAGTATCTTGTGTATGATGAGTTATACTTTGACTTATTCCTTAAGACCCTTAGGGTATATCAAAGGGTATGCTTGGGTATAATAAGTTGTACATGGAGATAATGTATGATCAATAAAGAATCTACCACTTCTAATAAAAGAAGAGAAATGTCCTATGTGATTCGATAAATGACAACCCAAAGAGTCCTTGGCAGCGGCGAAATGAAATTAGAAAGGAGTTTCTAATTTGCATTATTTGAGTCATGCATTTAAGGATCGAAATACATATAATTAAATAAAATAAGACTTGTGATAATTCCATGTCTTATATTTAATTGGGACATTGTATGGTGGAAAGGATTGAATTATGCGGTAACTATTTACTCAAAGGTTCTTTAATGATTAATGTTGAAATCTATATTATCCGGAAAGTCGCCGATCGCTAGGGAGGCTTATCCTATTGTAGAATAAATATTATTTAAATAAATTAATTGTTTAATTTATTTATTTAAATAAGATTAGAATTGTTCTAATTGATTTATTCACAACCTAGGTTTAATATGGAGAACCTAAAGGGTCACACCATAAAAGGAAGAATAATTATTTAAGAGTTAATGGCATAATCGTAATAATATAAAGTTAAGTATATTTAATTTAATCTATGATGATAGAATAAATTAAATAGCTTAATATTTATTATTTAATATTTTAGAAATATTAAATATAAATTAATAAGAGGAGTCTTATTAATATTATTACAATTATTATTATTTTAATTTCTAAAAGAGTTTAGGAATTAATTTAATATAAGTACTCTCATTTATTCCTAATTGAATTAGGAAGGAAAATTAATTAAAGGAGTTTAATTAATTATCCCTAATAAGATTAGGGAGTTTAATTAATTAAAAGAATTTAATTAATTAAATAAAATCCAATTCCTTAATTGTTAAGATGGGTTGCCCACATCTATAAATAAGAGGAGTCTTATTATGGGTGGTATGGGTTGTTGACTTTTTCAACAACGTAATAATCCCAATTGTTGGGAGAGTACACCGTTTTTCTATAGAGATAGAAAAATTAGGGTTTAGCCAAAACACCCATCTTCTTGAATTTTCTTCTTCCTTGGTGGATCACCTCTAGAGGCCAAACACATGGGTGGCTAACGTTGATCAAAGGAATGAACCAAACCCGGTGGATTCAAGATTGAACGCGAAAGGATTTGGAGGTGAACTTGTACCTGAGGAAGCTCGATCTTCAAGGGTATGATTTATTCTTTATCTTTTCGTTTAATTAATAATTGTGCATAAAGGATGATCCGGGTTTAATGGTTTGTAAAAATTTTAAACTCGATTTTACCACGCTTCCGCACTTTTTATGCAATTTGATTGCGTTATGAATATTACAAACCTAACAGTGGCATCAGAGCCAAACCTTTATGCGAATTATTAATTGTTTTAATTTATATATTGATATGTGTTTAGAACAATTTAATTGGGCATAATTTTATTGTATAAAATTTAAAAAAAAAAAAAAAAAAAAAAGCGCGCTGCGGAAATCCGTGCATGATCAGCAAATCATGATGATGATTATTAATGATGGCTGATGATTGGCTAATCATTTGAATCTGCTGGGCACGGAATTCAAGGGGCGCGAAAATCATGGCTAATCATGGCTGATGATTGGCTGATAACTGGTGGACTTGTCATGCACGGAAATTAAGGGGCATGATTGATTAATGATTGGTATGCCAAATCCGGTTTTCTATGCATACACGGAAATCGAGACCAGTCATATAAATCGCACGGAAAACAAGGATAGATCAATAATTAGCAATCATTGCATGACATGATAATCTAATGATTGCTAATGATTATCACGGAAATCAAGGACAGATTAATCATAATCTAATGATTATATAATGATTACTTGTATATATATAATGCTTTTGCACGAAATCGATGCTAAGAATCTGATTTTTTTTTCTCAAAGGATGGCACGGTTTATTATATATATATATATATATATATATATTATATTATATTATATATATATATATATAGTTATATATATATATATATATATATATATATATATATATATATATATATATTATTCTTAATTATTTTAATTAAAATAAAAGTTTATTTTAATCTTAAAATAAAAGGTTTATTTTAATATTAAAATAAAAGAGTTTATTTTAATTTTAAAATTAAATTTCATGCTAACTAATTAGAGTTGGAATTGGATTCCATGATAACTAATTGGAGTTGAAATTGATCTTTCCTTAAATAAAGGAGTTTATTTAGATATGAAATAGATTTCATATTATTCAAAATAAAAGAGTTTATTTGTGAATAGGAAAGAAAATCCTAATTTCCTTAAATAAAGGAGTTTATTTAAATATGGAATAAGATTTCATATTATTCAAAATAAAGGAGTTTATTTGTGAATAGGAAAGAATATCCGTGTTTCCTTTAATAATTTTTTTACATGGAATTGGATTCATAATTAATTAAAATAAAAGAGTTTATTTTAATTAAAGATTTTTTTTTTACGTGGAATTGGATTCCATAATTAATTAAAATAAAGGAGTTTATTTTGATTAAAAATTTTGATTAAAATAAAATAGTTTATTTTATTCAAAATAGGATAAATTAAAATAAAATAGTTTTATTTTGATTTAAATTTGGATTTAAATAAAAGAGTTTATTTTTATTCAAAAATTAGATTTTATACTAACTAATTTTGCCCATTAAATGATATCAATATATATATTAAATATTTATTATTCATGAGATGAATGTTATTTATTGATGCATATGGTGATGTGTATGATAATAAATGGGATTGATTATGGACTATCGACCAATGCGATTGGATTTTATTTTAGTTGAATGCATGAATGTATGGGGTTTTTATTAAATGGGGTTCTGCAGACCTCGCCTTCTCTAATTTTTCTTAATGTAAATTCTATCTCCTCCTATGTACTTCCCTCGATCACGATCAAGGTTTCTATTTATTTTAAATAGTTTTGTAATAGGAATAGTTAGAATTAATTTTGAAGAATTAGAGATCAAGGAGCAAGGAGCGCTTGAAGACCCGTTTGTAATGGAGCCCGGGTTTAAATGTAATTGTTATATTTAAATATTAATTCTTGCACCCCTAGGGTTTGACCTTTTGGTTCACTTGGTGGCTCTAGTGAACCAAACTAGAATAAAAGTCCATAATCAATCCGGGTAGAATATAGTATTCTATATGTGCATGCTTATACTATATATATTATATATTATGCAAACATGCTTCGCATGTTAATTAATATAATACGCGTATTTTATATATATATGTGCATGCGCTAAAACAAGATGAGACAAATTAATAACAAACCCCTCAATTTTTTATATTAAGTCCTAAGCGTTCAAAGATATTTGGAATATCGAATTCGCTTTCTAGCATGATAAAATTAATAGAGTATTAAATATTTAATATGAGTTTGTTGTGTCACCACAAGGCAAGTATTAAGTATTTAAGATGTTAATTTATCACATTTGATGCTTATAAAGAAAATTGAACAATATTGTTTTGTTGTGTCACCACAAGGATGATATTTTTTCTTTTTGAATATATGGAGTGCTAGGTCGGACTTAACTTGGATAATTTTGATTCGGATGTGCCACCACTTGATCAAAATAATCTAAGAGGCAAAATACAAGGAGTTGCATAGTTGATGTAATTGACAAAAGTTGTCTACCTATTTATTTATATATAGTTTGTTGTGTCACCACAAGGCTATATACATTTAAAATGGGATCCTTATTCTCACTAGCAAATCTTTAATTAGATTTTGCCGAACTATATAAGTGAGGATAATATAGTTTGAAGAAAATAGTGGGAGATACCAATTTAAAACAAGACCTAATTTATTTTGGTAATTAATAAAAGAATGTATGTTAAAATGTTGTTAAATACAAATTCATTTATAGAATTTTACAATGTCTAAAATTACTATCACTGCAAAGCATATTAGATGCTAAATTAACCGGGCCAATTAAACGGATTGGTTAAGGAATTTGAGAATAGTTCTCACAAATTGAAAAGCTATCTTATGTCCTTAATACGCCTATCCTCGCAATGGTTGCGATAATGCCTCGAGGAAGAGATTGCTACTTTTAAAAAGTGGCAAGATGATGCACAGATTGGCTCAATGCATCATGCTCGCATCCATGAGTAACGAGCTTGAGCTCGCCACAAGATGAAACTATGGATGCTCCTACTATATTCCCGCACATCAAGTAGTTGATGGTGAGGAAAGTGGGGCCGATAGATATCGAGATATCTAAGGAGCTCTTCCGATCTAGAATGGCCAATGGCACTATAAAGATGCATACAAAAGTTCTTAACATAATCAATTTGATTGATCAATTAGGACAACCGGTTTTGTCATGGATGGAGAGTTGAGCCAAGATTTGATCTTGCACTCACTCCCTGACTCCTTTCACAATTGTTGTGAATTTTTCATATGAACAAGCTAGATATCGCCTCACCGATTTGCTTAACATAGTGAAAAATGTTGAGAGTCACTTTCAACAAAGAAAGACCATGTCTTCTTGGTAGGGCCAAAGGATCTTCCTACGAAAGAAGAATGATTCAAAGAAGGTAAATAGAAAGGCAAAAACAAAGGATAATAAGAACAAAATCGATCACGGATAAAGAAAGGAATTTGCTTCCACCGCAATAAGCTCGACACCGAAAAGAAATCTGAGAAGCATCTTGCGAGAGGCTAACCAAAGAAGCTTAGTGAAGTTTGATTATAAATACAATTTTGTTCATAATTTAAAATAAATTTTTCTTTAAGTCAAGGTTCTACTTGGGTATTGGATACCGACTTTGGTTATCATAAATATAGATTTATGAAGGGACCAAATGTAAGTAGAAAGTTAAACAAAGATAAGTAATCCTATGTGTGGAAAATGAAGCAAAGGTTGTCTTTGCATTAGCTATAGAAACTTATAGTTTAAGCATCGCTTACGGGCAAATCTATTAAGTCAATAAGTTGTTATTGTATTCTAGTTCTCGTTGAAAATATTATTTCCATTTTATTGTTGGACAATAAAATCTTTGGTATTATATTTAAGAACAATTGTTGTTCTATTTATAATAATAATGTTTTGTATAGAACTGGAATATTACTTAATAGATTTAGTATACTTGACTTACATGAAAATAATTTTGCATATTGAACAAATTAGTATAAGAAAAGGAGATGATCATTCAAGGAGTTGAATGATGTATTTGATGAAATACAAGTGTGAATTATTTGAAAGGTTCAAAGAATTCAGAAGTGAAACAAATTGGCAATGTATTAAGATTCTTTGATTAGATCAACGAATAAATACTTGTGCAATAAGTTTCTAGATCATCTCAAATGGTTTTCTCATAATGGACACATCCTGATACGCAATAATTGATTGATGTATCTGAATGAAAAATTGTACCTTGTTGGACATGGTACGGTCCAAAATGATTTTACCGACATTCCAGTATCCTTCTGGGATAATGTCCTAGAAATGGCTGCATATCTACGAAAATGGTAACCTCAAAATCCTACTTCAAGACTCCAAAAAGTTATGGATGGGGAGGATTCCTAATCTTAAGTATGTTAAGATAAGGGGTTGTCCAATTTATGTGAAAAGGTTTCAAAGGATAAGCTTGGGACAAGATTTGATAAATACAGATTTGTGGGACATCCTAAAGTAAGTTTAGGGTATATGTTCTATAATCCTACTTATCAAAAGGTGTTTGTTGCGAAACACGCTGCCTTCTAAGATAAATGTGTTTATCATTGAAGGGGCTAGTGGGAGGATAATAGATCTTGAAGAGTTCAAGAACCACAAAACACTATAAGTCAAATAAGAGGAACACAGAGATAGACCTATTATACCACAAATCTAATCAGTAAATCGAATAGTATCAAGATATACAGGAGGTATGGATTCATCACAGATGATGATGATGAGGTACACATCATAGAAGATGATGATCCAGAGTTACATACGATGAGGTAAGAGTTCTAGTGTGTACAAAAGGGTCAGTGGGAGCGTCGTGACATTCCTAGTATTATATGTTGATATACTACGGATAAGGAATGACATACTAATGCTACAATCAGTAAAGATAAAGTTGTCTAAACATTCCTCCATGAATGATTTGGGAAGAGTATCTTAATTGGGGATACAAATCTATATAGATAGATTTAAGAGGATGCTCGACTTAACCCAAGGAACGTATATTCATTTGATGCTAAAGTCGTTTAGCATGGCAAACTCCAAGAGATGTCTCATGTTGATGAGCCATGGAGTGCATCTCTCTTAATAGTCCCCATAGACTCCAAAGAAGAGAGATCACATGAATAACAATCATGTATGCAATGAAATGTACGAGACCTGATGTTGATCAGTCATATTCTGGAGAAGATCACTGTAAGACAGTGAAAAACATCTTAAAGTGCTTAAACGGCACTAAGGATGTGATCATATTCATGGTGGGTCTAAATTAAAACTAGAGGGCTTAACAGACTCAAGTTTTTCGATGCACCAAGACGACAGAAAAAATCCACTTTAAGGTAAAGGGTTACCTTGAGCGAATAAAGCGATGAATTGGAATCGAAAGGTTCCAAACAAAGAAAGAGTTCTTTGGTTTAGTGATAAAGACAAAGTATATAGCTATAAATGAAGTCGCAAGTTGATTGTTTGGATTAAAAGTTCATTACGTAACTAGGAATAGTTCCTAAGTCTCATCTTGGATCTAAACATGTGTTGTGGCACTTTCATTTGATTATTAGAATCATTGAAAGATGGGAAATCACTATAGAGATAGTGGACTCTCATGAACAACATTACATATCCATTAACTAAAGCTTATCCAACAAAGGGGATAATCGTCACTTAGAGAAGAAGAGTATGAGTTACCACGACGATTGGCTTTAGTGCAAGTGGGAGATTGAAAGTAGTATGCACATAAGCCAATCATGTTTGATGATAAAGCATATACTTTGTAACAATCTTATTCATTTATTAATAAAAAGTATTAATTTATTAAAGGCTTTTAATTATCTACATGATGATGTTTTATAATATGTGATAAACCCATAGTTTTAAGCAATGCTTTTAGAATAATGATGATGATCATTCTAATGAGATCTAAATTCTTAGAAAGCTTAAAACTAAAATAGTTCCCAATCGTTGGATTACTAAATTGGGGATTAGTGAATCCGGATAGATTGGTACATACGTTGCTTGCTCATTGGATGAGGATGATTGATCTCATGATCATTTGTGTGGAGACACTAAAGCAAGTATGTAGGTGCTTATTAGAGAATAAGTTCACTGAACGTGGCTCGCTAAGGAATACCTAATGGAGTTTTATTTGCCTGTCAATAGGAATTCCTGTAGTGATAGTAGTATAAGTAATCCTTGGACTTGAGATCATCATAGTATCTTGTGTATGATGAGTTATACTTTGACTTATTCCTTAAGACCCTTAGGGTATATCAAAGGGTATGCTTGGGTATAATAAGTTGTATACGGAGATAATGTATGATCAATAAAGAATCTACCACTTCTAATAAAGAAGAGAATGTCCTATGTGATTCGATAAATGACAACCCAAGAGTCCTTGGCGGCGTAATGAAATTAGAAAGGAGTTTCTAATTTGCATTATTTGAGTTGTGCATTTAAGGATCGAAATACATATAATTAAATAAAATAAGACTTGACAAAGAATTCCATGTCTTATATTTAATTGGGACATTGTATGGTGGAAGGATTGAATTGTATTTGTAACTATTTACTCAAAGGTTCTTTAATGATTAATGTTGAAATCTATATTATCCGGAAAGTCGTTGATCGCTAGGGAGGCTTATCCTATTGTAGAATAAATATTATTTAAATAAATTAATTGTTTAATTTATTTATTTAAATAAGATTAGAATTGTTCTAATTGATTTATTCACAACCTAGGTTTAATATGGAGAACCTAAAGGGTCACACCATAAAAGGAAGAATAATTATTTAAGAAGTTAATGGCATAATCGTAATAATATAGTTAAGTATATTTAATTTAATCTATGATGATAGAATAAATTAAATAGCTTAATATTATTATTTAATATTTTAGAAATATTAAATATAAATTAATAAGAGGAGTCTTATTAATATTATTACAATTATTATTATTTTAATTTCTAAAAGAGTTTAGGAATTAATTTAATATAAGTACTCTCATTTATTCCTAATTGAATTAGGAAGGAAAATTAATTAAAGGAGTTTAATTAATTATCCCTAATAAGATTAGGGAGCTTAATTAATTAAAAGAATTTAATTAATTAAATAAAATCCAATTCCTTAATTGTTAAGATGGGTTGTCCACATCTATAAATAAGAGGAGTCTTATTATGGGTGGTATGGGTTGTTGACTTTTTCAACAACGTAATAATCCCAATTGTTGGGAGAGTACACCGTTTTTCTATAGAGATAGAAAAATTAGGGTTTAGCCAAAACACCCATCTTCTTGAATTTTCTTCTTCCTTGGTGGATCACCTCTAGAGGCCAAACACATGGGTGGCTAACGTTGATCAAAGGAAGGAACCAAACCCGGTGGATTCAAGATTGAACGCGAAAGGATTTGGAGGTGAACTTGTACCTGAGGAAGCTCGATCTTCAAGGGTATGATTTATTCTTTATCTTTTCGTTTAATTAATAATTGTGCATAAAGGATGATCCGGGTTTATGGTTTGTAAAAATTTTAAACTCTGATTTTACCACGCTTCCGCACTTTTTATGCAATTTGATTGCGTTGTGAATATTACAAACCTAACAGAAACATTATGATCAGATCATTTCACTTGGTCAAACATGTTACCTAGTTAACTGGCTATGATTGTTCTTGATCCTCAAGAACATCTAAGGCGACAGATTTTGTCGCCAAAGGCTTTAGCGACAGACTTATTAGTTTTAATTAATTTAAATTCTAAAAATCATTTAAAAATAGTAAATAAATTCTGAAAATTCCAAAAATAGTTTTAAATATTATTTTAAGTTATAAAAATTAACTTTTAATAATTCGACATATTTTCCATAAATATTAGTATTTATTTAAATAATATTGATATTTAAATTATTTAATCAATACATTAAAAAAATTAATTAAAAATGATTTTAAGATATTAAAAATCATTTTAAAATGATAATAAGGTATTTAATAATATTTTATGTTATAAAACATAACTTTTAATAATTTAAGATAAGTTTCATTAATTATTTAATATTAATGATATTAGATTTATTTAGTAATTATAATAAATAAATTAATTAAAAATGATTTAAATATTATAAAAATCATTTTAAATGAAAATAAATAGTTTAAAAATATTTTAAGTTATAAAATATAACTTTTAATATTTAAAGGTAAATTTCATTAATAATTTAATATTAATGATATTAGTTTTATTTAATAATTATATTAAATAAATAATTTAAAAATGGTTTCATTAATTTAAAAATCATTCAAAAAGGAAATAAATGAATTAAAAATATTTTTAAGTTATAATAAATGACTTTTAATATTTTTATAAATAATAAATTAATATTCTAATATTAATGGTAATTATTTAAAAATGATTTTAAATATTTTAAAAATCATTTAAGGGTAATATTAATGTTTTAAAAATATTTTGAGTTATTATAAAAAACTTTAATATTTTGACAATGGTTTCATTAATAATTTAATATTAATTAAATATTAATAATAATAGAATTATTTAATATTTAAATCATTTAATAATGATTTCAAAGGTTTTGAAAATTCATGATAAATTATAATAATTATTTAAAAATTATTATAAGCCCATGAAAAATAATATGACTGATATTTAAAATATCTAAACGAATATTGAACTACACGATAGAGTCTTATACTCGATAATTACCCGATAAAGTCGTCGGTACTCCGAAATATTTTAGAAATTGATTTGGACTTAGATAATTTGATTAGATATGTATTTATTTGTGATGCAATGACTGTTAAACATATCTAACAATGTGATTAGGTTATATGCTGACTACAATTAGCAATACTATGTGATATGATATATTATTTGAATCAAAGAATGATCTTATTAATGATAGGTCTCGATATAAAAGATAAAACTAAGTTGCATAATTGTAAGCAGCAACTCAGGCAAGTATCCTAACTTTGCATTTACTTTATGCAATGTACATGAGTAAGAAAGTTTCAGAATTATATTATCATTATGCCAGATTATTAACTCTATTGTTATCGATTATATATCCAATCTTTGTATTCATACAAGTTCTTAAATTATCCGATCATTGTTTATCAACATAGTATTACTGTATAATTCAGATATTTATTATGTTCGTTAATTCCTATATAGGGTTAGACAAGTGTCCTCACTTGGATAATCATTGTATTTAATCACATGTTGATACATACTTATTGGTTTCCGGTATGTATACGTTGACTTAAAAAGTCGTCTAAACTATTTGATTCAGCTAGACATAAACTTAAAAATATTGTTGAACAAGATAGAACTTTATTGTATCCAACCAGATTGTTTTGGTTTGGATTCCCGACTAAGTATGAACATCCCGAACATTGTAAAACTTTTGTGCACCTAAGGTGGATAAGATGAACGATAATATCGTTCTTTCATGTAGTATTGATCAATACAGGGCGCATTGGGATGATCACCCTCGTGCCCGTAAGTTATGACGGTTTGCGGATGAAGTTCTGCTAAACCTTAGTGAAAATTGAAAACAAAGTTCATAGTCTGTCGATTACTCTTCATTTATAGTCAGTACGTAGTTTCAAAAATTTGATATAGAATTGATATGTTGTTATTATTGGTTCAGCTTACTTCAGAACTGTTAACTCGTTGTAGAAGTGTTATTCAAAGAAAATATTTAATCCTTTCAGCTTATATTTATTGTTACTATTACTTGCTGGGAAATCAAATGCTCATTATTATTTTAAATTTAAATGTTTTCTGCTAAGCGTGATCAACCAGAATGTTCATGCCAGAACAAAGAAAAAGGAAAGCAAACAGAGTATTCTTATGTAATAGTTTGACTTTATTGAGACAATGATATCTATTAATTATCATGTAATGAATGTTTAAAGGTCGCGTACTTGGGATTAGACTTTGATATATGTAATTAAATTTAATATTTATATTATTTTTATTATTATTAGTATTATTCCGCTCATAGAAATGGTATCGTGAAGCACCGAGTTCGGGTTTCAAGTACCTGAATTTGGGGGTGTCACAAGTTGGTATCAAACCTTTAGGGTTAGAAACCTTAGGTGGGATAGACCTTAGGCTATAACCTTAGAATAGAGGGAAACATTGAAAATACACGTAACTCATATAGAGTTTAAAAATAAGATGAATTGAATAAATTCATCGTTAAACAAAATAAAAGATAACTTATATAAAACTATTATTTGCTGTGTGTAGACTGTATGTTAATCAGGATAATTTATGTTTGTAGATGTCAGATGGAAAAGGATTAAGATACCCTCAGATCATAAATCAGGAGCCGATCTCCATAACTGAGCCAATACCAAAGTAAATAACTGAATTAGAGGCTCACTTTGTAAGCAACCCTAGTGAGGTGATTATATTGAAAAATGTATTACCGGAGCCTTAAACGATAGTATAACTGTAGGTAAAGTATAGTTAGAGAATATAAGGTTAAGCTCGAGTTCTTAAAACTCATACTTATGGTAAGTTCAGGACTCATAATTATATGAAATTTTTGAACCCCTTAACGAATGGACGCCAAAGGTCTGACTAGGACAAGTTCTTAAACTCATATGATTGTGGTAAGTTCCTAAACCCATAATGTGTGGTAAGTTTGACGAACTTGGTATAGTTATGTGAAAGTGGATTATTGAGGATAATAGTAATATATGGAATGCTAAACAAATAATCCTTAGTTAAGGCGTATGAAATAAGTAGTATTAGTGTTATTTGAATATATATGATTCTATGATGCGTATATGATAAGTATGTGGGTGTAATGTAATATTCTCAACTTTTATATAAGTTGTGGCAATGATTCTCGACTTTTATTTCGCAAAGGGGATAACAGATGTTTAAAGCAGTATGTGCTATGCTATGAAAATTACTATGAATTAGTTAGATGAACATGATTTTATTTAATCAGATAATGCCGCCAAGACGAAAACGAAACCAAAAGGCGTAAGAACTCACAACAAAGTCAAGGACAACTGCACCTTACACAAAATTTCATGAATAAGAACGTTCAAGCTATGCAGAATGGATTACCAGCAGTGGGAAATCAGCCAGATAATCGATCGACAAACTTCAAAGACTTCAAGGCAATCGAACCGCTAGGATTTAGTGGATCAACTGACCCTGTAGAGGTGTTTGTGATAGCTAAAGTAACGGAGGGGCAAAAGACAGCTTTTGTCACCTATACGATGAAAGGGGAGGCAAATTTTTGGTGGGAAGCAAATTAAGCTAGAGCCGAAGAAGGAAACAATGGTAGTAGGATTGCAAAAAGGAAAGGAAATTTTTTTGGGAATACCATAAATAGGCCAGGAGGTGAAAAGAAACAGGTTGTGCAGTGTGGGAATTGCGGAAAGAATCACTCGGGAGAGTGTCTTAAGGGTAAGTTTGTGTGTTACAAGTGTGGGCAGGAGGGACATATCTCTCCCAACTGTCCCAATCCAAGGATGAATTGAGGGTGTTTCATGTGTGGATCAACGGAGCATAAGGTGAAGGACTGTCCGAAAAAGGGGAGGGATACAGGGAGCCCGAATACGGGAAAAGGCAGCGGGACTCTAGCGATAGCGGAACCAAATTCAACAAACAAACTAACATAATTAACTGCAAGAGTCTTCAATATGACGGTCCAGTATACGGTGGCAGCTGCGAATGCAACTCCAGGTATTATTCGTATAACTTTTATATTTTGATATATATGATTTTCCTATATATAATAAATTATTTTATAAAGAAATTTTGAAGAAGGAGTTTGAGTTCTTTTAGAAATCAAACTTCCGTTTAATCAGATAGACAAACTTTATATTGAATAGTTAAAGATTGGTTCGATCAAATCTGATCGAGATCTATTTGAAATGACTGTGTATGATATGTACCCTTGTATGTATAAGTTTTGAAACGGTGATTCCGGGGACGGAATCTTTATAAGGGAGGGTGAATGTAATAACCCGATATTTTTATATAAATAAATAAGAAATTTTGCATATAAATTTTTATTTATTTATTTTAAAGGTGGGAATATATGCCAAGTAATGTGTATGTATATATATGTGATAAATAGAATTTATTTATTACATGAATAATTTCAAATAATTTTAATTTAGAATTATTGATCATTATAAAGTATATTCTTATAATAATTAATTTTATAGTAGAAATGTCTTTATTATTTATTTTCTATGAAAATATGATTGCTATATTATTTAAATAATATATGAAATGATTATCGTAATTATTATAATTACTATTTTATTATATGAATTTTAGTTCGATTATTAAGTTAATTATTTTAACTTAATTAATAATGTTATATATATATATGAAAGATAAATCGGATATGAAATCCAAACCCTAATTTTGGATTTTGATCAATGAATGAGAATAATAATATTATATTAAACATAATATTATTTTTTAGTGTTATAAAAATAAACTATATGTGTGTATTGATAATAGTTGGTCAATTATGGTGTATAATGTCATAACCCTAATATTAATTTGTTAAACTCTATTTGTTAAAACTCAATTATGAGTTCAAGATCGTAGTAAATGGTGTTATATGATTTATGTTGTGTATTATTAGATTTAATGTTAATTAGAAAATCCTAATTAATATTTGAAAACCTTAATTATTTAAAACCCTAATTTTTTTATTACAAACCCTAATTTTAATTAATGTGTTCTAATTTAAATTTTATTAAACTTTAAACTTAAATTTTCAAACCCTAGAAATTAGTTAGGAAACCTTAAGGTTTAAAATCTAGTGGTTAAACCCTAGATTCAAGTACCATGGACAAGAATACCATTAAAATTAAAAGGCAATTGACCAAAATATCCTGTTTGTCCCATTCTTGAATTATTGCTAGCAAATCTTGCCAAATCTTGCCAAGTCACCACCATAAGCATAGTCATGTGCCTACAAGTTCTACAATTCAGCCAATCCACCAGCCACATTCATTGTATACAAGTTTTATATAAGGATCAAGAGAGAGAAAGTGCATTATTTCCCCCATTTGTTCAATTATACTCATCCAAGACTCCTCTCTAAAACCTTCAAAATTTAGTAGTATATCAGTCTCTAAATCAAGCTCCACGACTTCCAATAACAGATTAGTAGATAGGGGTGAGCATTCGGTTATAACCGAACCGAATAGCTTATTCGGTTATAACTGAAAAGAGAAAATAGCACACTTTTGATATCCGAACTAATAACCGAAATAGTAGATAACCGAATTACCGAATAACCGAATTTATTATTCGGTTATTCGGTTAATAATCGAAATGAAAATAATATATACAACATATTATCAGCGTAAAATCTCATTACCAGAAAAAGAAAAAAAAAGCAACAGATTTAACATAGATTAGCATTAACAATGTTTAATACTGCATAAAACTTTGACTATTTGATTTATAAGCAAATGAAAGACATAATCTTTCAATTTCCCATACACAGATTCTGATCTAAAACGGAACAACCAACCAAACCAAATTATTAATGGCAATTCAATTTCAACTCAAGTCAATACAGAACTACCAAATTAAACCCCCAAATCTAAAGACACCACAACGAAAACATAGAAGAACAAACTCATAGAATAATAAAAACAATTCAAATCTCTCTTTTATCGTAATCCAGATCAGATCTAAGAGAGCTGGCCACAATCAGCAACGATCCCACTTTCTCAATGGCCTTCACCACATCCAGTCCCTCTACAACTTGACCAAACACCACATGCTTCCCGTTCAGCGGCTGAGATGAAACAGCCCGAGAGGCGAGAGGAGGCGAGAGGCGAGAAGAGGCTGAGAGATGCGATTTGGGATGAGAGATGAGAGAGGCGATTTGGGATGAGGGATGAGAGATGAGAGAGGTGAGAGGAGGCTGAGATGAGTTTGGGAAATGAAAAGGGTTTTAGTGTAGACAGCAGACTTGGCCCACTTGGGGTGAATAGAATAGATATATCATATAAGTATAAATTACTATTTTTAATTAATAAATTCAGTTATTCAGAATTTCGGATATCCGAATAGCTTGATTTTTACTCCCGAACCCGAAACCGAATAGTGAAAAAAATATCGGATATAACTGAAATTAGAAAAAATACCGAATAACCGAAATAATTTGGTTAAAAAAATTTGGTTATGTTCGGTAATTCGGTTTTACCCGTTTTTTGCTCACTCCTATCAGTAGCCAAGAATCAAGAGTTTGCTCAAAGTGAGGTAAAAACCCTAAACAAAATTTGACCTTTGATCTTATGTTAGATGTTAGTTTTTTTTTGTTAAATATGTTGTATGGGGTGTTAATCAATGATTTGGCTTGCTAGATATTAGATCCATAACATCTAGAGGCTCAGAATTGATGATTTTCTAAATATGGAATTTTTTTAAAATGAGGGTCTGACAATGAATGTCAGGTCCCATAGATCTCAGTAGGTTATTTGTTTTTGTTGTTTAAAGGTTTGAATATGTAGTATGCTATGAGATCTTGGATCTGGAACTTGAATCAAGTCCAGATCGTGTACAGATTGTTAGATATATGTGGTCAAACTCTGTTGACCGGCCATGACTGGACGTTTTTGTGTAACCCAAAAACGGCCCAGAACAGCCGGACAACATGTTCATAGCCTTAGATCTTTCAATTGTTTGTTATTTTGTTACTGTTGTTACATCTAAGTTGAACTATGTTGTTTGTACTTCATGGTTATGCCTTTAGATCACTGAAACATCAAGTAGGTGGAACACAGTGGACGGTCAAACTAGGTCACTCAGTCACGGATTGAGTTTCTGGAAAACCCAGAAACTGTATGGACAAGTTTTGTGACAACCTTTGACCGAATCATAAATTGTGATCTTGTTATTGTTAAGCTGATCTGTTGGTAACCATATGTTCCTTGTCATGTGTACTACATATTTCGACCATAAGAACACTCTACTAATGACCAGAACAAATGATTAAATGAGCTTGAAGGTGGCATCATGACACTGCCTGGGTTTCTAGGTTACCCAAAAAACCCAGGAACTGTCTGACAGTAAGTTTATGACCCCAGATCTTTCATTATGTTGTTGATTTATGTTTATAGTTGTATGTAGTTTGTAGTTTAGTAGATGGACAGTAGATTTATGCTAGTTTGACTCCTAGTCATCAAAGGTGTTGATTACAGTGGCTAGTCAAAGTAGGCCAGACGATCACGACTTGTGTTTTCTAGTTAACCTAGAAAACTCAAGATCGTGATCTATGACATGGTTTGACCGACTTTGATCGGTTGATTCTATTGTGGTTATACTGTTTTTATGTAATGGATATGATGTCTTACATGTTGTCTACACACTGCAAGTCTTAAATCAGAAAACCATCAACAGGATTGAAAGTTGTGGAAGCCCAAAAGGGACTGCTCGAACTATTCTTCATTTCTGGGTAAGCCAGAAATGAAGAACATCTCTGACAGCCACTATGCATGCATAGATTTGCTTAGTGTGATGTTGTTTGGCCATGTTTGTTGTTTCATCATGTAGTATTGCACTAACCCTACAAGATCTGACCAAAATCATGCCTAGAAACATCATGATCAGATCATTTCACTTGGTCAAACATGCTACCTCATTAACTGGCTATGATTGTTCTTGATCCTCAAGAACACCTAAGGCGATAGATTTTTTTCGCCAAAGGCTTTAGCGACAGACTTATTAGTTTTAATTAATTTAATTTCTAAAAATCATTTAAAAATAGTAAATAAATTCTGAAAATTCCAAAAATAGTTTTAAAAATTATTTTAAGTTATAAAAATTAACTTTTAATAATTTGACATATTTTCCATAAATATTAGTATTTATTTAAATAATATTGATATTTAAATTATTTAATCCATGCATTAAATAAATTAATTAAAATTATTTTATGATATTAAAATCATTTTAAATGATAATAAGGTATTTAATAATATTTTAAGTTATAAAACATAACTTTTAATATTTTAAGATAAGTTTCATTAATTATTTAATATTAATGATATTAGATTTATTTAGTAATTATAATAAATAAATTAATTAAAATTGATTTAAATATTATAAAAATCATTTTAAATGAAAATAAATAGTTTAAAAATATTTTAAGTTATAAAATATAACTTTTAATATTTAAAGGTAAATTTAATTAATAATTTAATATCAATGATATTAGTTTTATTTAATAATTATAATAAATAAATAATTTAAAATGGTTTCATTGATTTAAAAATCATTTAAAAGGAAATAAATGAATTAAAAATATTTTTAAGTTATAATAAATGACTTTTAATATTTTGATAAAAAAATTAATATTCTAATATTAATGGTAATTATTTAAAATGTTTTTAAATATTTTAAAATCATTTAAGGGTAAGATTAATGTTTTAAAAATATTTTGAGTTATTATAAATAACTTTAATATTTTGACAATGGTTTCATTAATAATTTAATATTAATTAAATATTAATGATATTAGAATTATTTAATATTTAAATCATTTAATAATGATTTCAGTGTTTGAAAATTCATGATAAATTATAATAATTATTTAAAAATTATTATAAGCCTGTGAAAAATAATATGACTGATATTTAAAATATCTAAACGAATATTGAACTACACGATAGAGTCTTAGACTCGATAATTACCCGATAAAGCCGTCGGTACACCGAAATGTTTTAGAAATTGATTTGGACTTAGATAATTTGCTTAGATACGTATTTGTTTGTGATGCAATGACTGTTAAACATATGTGACAATGTGATTAGGTTATGTACTGACTGCAATTAGCAGTACTATGTGATATGATATATTATTCTAATCGAAGAATGATCTTATTATTGATAGGTCTCGATATAAAAGATAAAACTAAGTTGCGTAATAGTAAGCAGCAGCTCAGGCAAGTATCCTAACTTTGCATTAACTTTATGCAATGGACATGAGTAAGAAAGTTTCAGAATTATATTATCATTATGCCAGATTATTAACTCTACTGTTATCGATTATGTATCCAATCTTTGTATTCATACAAGTTCTTAAATTATCCGATCATTGTTTATCAACACAGTATTACTGTATAATTCAGATATTTATTCTGTTCGTTAATTCCTATATAGGGTGAGACAAGTGTCTTCACTTGGATAATCATTATATTTAATCATATGTTGATACATACTTATTGGTTTCTAGTATGTATACGTTGACTTAAAAGGCCGTCTAATCTATTTGGTTCAGCTAGACATAAACTTAAAAATATTGTTGAACACGATAGAACTTTATTGTATCCAACCAGATTGTTTTGGTTCGGATTCCCGACTAAGTATGAACATCCCGAACATGGGAAAAATTTTGTGCACCTAAGGTGGATAAGATGAACGATAATATCATTTTTGCATGTAGTATTGATGAATACAAGGCGCATTGGGATGATCACTCTCGTGCCCGTAAGTTATGACGGTTTGCGGATGAAGTTCTGCTAAACCTTAGTGAAAATTGAAAAAAAAGTTCATAGTCTGTCGACTACTCCTCATTTATAGTCAATACGTAGTTTCAAAAATTTGATATAGAATTGATATGTTGTTATTATTGGTTCAGCTTACTTCAGAACTGTTAACTCGTTGTAGAAGTGTTATTCAAAGAAAATATTTAATCATTTCAGCTTATATTTATTGTTGCTATTACTTGCTGGGCAATCAAATGCTCATTCTTGCTTTAAATTTAAATGTTTTCAGCTAAACCTGATCAACCGGAATGTTCAGGCCAGAATAAAGGGAAAAGGAAAAAAAACAGAATAATATTATGTTATCTTATGTAATAGTTTGACTTTATTGAGACAATGATATCTATTAATTATCATGTAATCAATGTTTAAAGGTCGCGTACCTGGGATTTAACTTTGATATATGTAAATTAAGTTTGATATTTATATTATTATTATTATTAGTATTATTCTGCTCATAGAAATGGTATCGTGAAGCACCGAGTTCGGGTTTCAAGTACCTGAATTTGGGGGCGTCACATTACCAGACCCAGAAATGATAGTATAACTGATAGGTAGAGTATGGTTAGAGAATATAAGGTTAAGCTCGAGTTCTTAAAACTCATACTTATGGTAAGTTCATGACTCATAATTATATGAAATTTTTGAACCCCTCAGCGAATGGACGACAAAGGTCTGACTAGGAGAAGTTCTTAAACTCATATGATTGTGGTAAGTTCCTGAACCCATAATGTGTGGTAAGTTTGACGAACTTGGTATAGTTATGTGTGAATGGATTATTGAGGATAATGGAATATATAGAATGTGACACCCCCAAATCATGGTACTTCATTACCTCAAGATTTGGTGTTCACTTAATCAAAACATTCATATATAACTACCCAATCATAATAAAAATTGAATAATATGTGACGCCCCCAAAATAGGTATACATCACCCATTCTCGAAAGTCACAATACATGGTACGTAAACAACTACAACTTTATTATTACAACAAGAAAACTGTGAGTTTGAATACAAATATTATCTTCTAGACAATATCTATACTCAAATAAATCCTCATCACATTTATTGATACATTATTTTACAAAATGGTGAGGACTACTAAACAATTCTTTCTAAAACCTTCATTCCATACCCCGACTGCACTTGCTATATTCTCGCCTCCACGAGAAGAAAAATGGAACAAAAAGGAAGAGGGTGAGCTCAACTAGCCCAAGAAAGAATATTATGACTAAGATAATATACAACAAATTACCGTTAGTCTTCAACAGGAAAAATCTAATAGAATACAATAGACAACAAATTTTAAATCAATATTCGCAATGAAATAATAATTCATTAAAAGAGTTAAGTAGAGAATGCAAACTACTATCTTCTATGTATGAATTTAAAAGTTCATCGCCTATCTTTTATCCTCAGTAACATCAATCAATATACATCTCGAATCAAATATTCATCTTTTTACACTACAGCCCAAAGATATTCATCACTTAGTTATGTTCATCTAAACACATGTTCATCTTTGCACTACGGCCAAAGATATTCTTCAAAATCATTCATCTTTGCACTACAAAGCCAAAGATATTCAATAATATCATCATTTAAGACCGAGGATGATGAAAATATTTTTAAAGAAACGAATCCAAAGAAACAAAATGACAAGGATTAAGGATTAAGGATTCGTACTTTGTTTTATCCATGTTCAAAAATACCTCAAAAATAATCATAGTGGTGTAAAATTCAAGAATGATCAAAACATGGATACAATCAAAGCTAGCATCCGTAATAGATATTTTGGACAAAAAGAAGAAATTTTATTTTTGATGAATAGTGTCAGATATCGTGAATAGTGCCGATACGTGAATAAGTAACTCAGACACCAAAAGATAGAAATTTCCCAAAAAACATCTTCACGCTTTGAAATAGTAACTAATAGTAACTCGTGAATAGTAACTCATGAATAGTAACTCGTGAATAGTAACTCATGAATAGTAACCCCATATAAAAAAAGTTCCAAATTTGATAAAAGTTCTAACCAATATTTCAAAGATAATGATATTGAAGAAATAATATCATTTGAGAAGAAAATAACATCCCTTACCTCGAAAGATTAGTACTTCTAGTTGGAATAATGGGTATAGTCTTCAAGGAACTTGCACCGCCTAACAATACTCAAAGTATACTCACAAGAATACGCTCAATATATCGAGAGAGAAATAGAGAGAAACTTCAGCTTTCATGTGTGATTTTCAATTCTAACCTAAGCACCCTATTTATAGAAATTGCTTAGAACACCAAAGCGTAAAAATTGAATATAATATTAATATATTTTTCACATTTTCTTTAGCCCACCTTAGACAACTGATCTCAGCCCATTTGAATCACATGTGAGGCCAACTTAGTTGCAAAAAACGTTTTTCAAAATAATTAACTAAAACTCCCAAAAATTAATTATTTCGAACTTCTAACTTCAATAATTCATAATAAATAGCCCTTTTATCACAAAAATTCAAATCTCGCGATTTTTATAGGAAATTCAATTCTCTACAACTTTGCGAAGAAAGTTGTTTCAAATTCCAAATGAAATTGACCAAAATCCACAAACCAAGCGATTTTACAAAGCTATAATCAAATTTCAAATAATAATTGTGTCCACCAACACACAAAACACGTGTTAAACATTTAATGCCACAAAAATACTCTTCCTCCTCATATACTCATAAATCCCACATTCATTGTAAAAATATCATCGTTAATATATTATTAAAATAATATATTTAAATGAATTATTTTATCGTAAAAAGATAAAATATTAATTTTCAACAATTGTCACATTAAAATTTTCTCCATCTATATCCTCATAAAATCAATATTTTCCTCATCATATAAATCAATAATTAATTATTCATAAATAATATTACGTAATCACATTATCGACAACCAGCAGCTTCTGTGATAGAGGGGCTTTCCAATAAGGATCTCTCTTATCTGGCGCCGCAATTAGATGACCAAACCTCTCCTTAGATGTAACTTTCTAGACATTGCCAATAATGTTATCTAATAATATTATTCAGATAATATGAATTATTGCTTCGATAATTAAAAATAATGTGTAATGACAATTATCAAAACAACAAAGAATATAAAATATCAACGCAACAATTATTAAATCAATAAAATACCGAATAAGAATTATCGTAACCATTATTGAGTAGTGCCTTCTTACGTAAGAATTAATAATTGGTGCAATACTGCAACGCAGCTAATCATGTTTTAACCAATTTGTATTTTAACAAATTAATTGTGAATAACTACACCGTATTTTTTAAACAACTTATATTTGTCGCTTTCTTCATCCAATCGCTTTCCACATATGGGGCCCACACATGGTCACTACCGCCGTTGCGAATATTCCCCGACAAAGATTTAATATTCCACGACCAAACGAATATTCCCCGACAAACAATGAATATTTTATAACCACTTGCTTATTTTGAAATATTTATGATTTTACCCCTAACTATCCACATTAATCAAATCAACCCTTACTATTTCAAAATAATAAATAGAGAAAATTAAATTTCATTAATAATAAGTTGGGATCTTACAACCTCCCTCCTTATGAAATTTCGTCCTCGAATCGACGATACGACTGTGTGTTTCAAAAGGTGAGGATACCTCGCTTTCATTTCCGCTTTCCAATTCCCAGTGTCATTTCCTCTATAAAGCATGATTCCTCCACAAAACTTTAACTTGTGGTATGACCTTTCATGGCGTAGACATGCTCCTTCCTATCCAAGATCTTGACAGTACCTCCTCATACGTTAAGTCTTCTACTATCTCGTCCCTGGCTTCTATCTCTATAACGTGGTTCGGGTCTTTCACATATTTACTGAAGTACGAGATATGTGAAACACATTATGAACACGAGACATACTTTGAGGTAACGCGAGTCTATAGGCTACATTTCCTACCCGGTCAAGAATTTGAAATGGACCAATAAATCGTGGATTGAGCTTTCCTCTCTTCCCAAATCTTGTAACTCCCTTCCATGGAGCAACTCGCAACAATACATGATCCCCTACACTAAATTCCACGCCCTTTTCGATGAAGATCCGCATAACTCTTTTGTCGATCTTGTGCCGCTTTGTATACGCTGTCGTCGAATCATTTGGATCTTTTCCGTAGTCATACGCATTCAACTCAGTCCCAACAAAGTTGCTTCACCCACCTCGTCCCAACATACTTTGAGCGACACTTTCGCCCATATAATGCTTCAAATGGAGCCACACCTATACTTGCTCGATAAATCATTGTTTTAGGAGAATTCCACCAATGGTAAATACTTATCTCAACCGCCTTTGAAGTCTAGGACACAGAGTCTTAATAAATCTTCAAGAGTTTGAATAGTCCTTTCTCGATCATCCGTCTGCTTGAGGATGGTATGCCGAATCAATCGTAAATCCGCGTGCTATAGCTTTTTGCAAGCTAACCCAAAATCTTGAAGTGAATCTTGGGTCACGATCCAAACTATGGATACAGCATGCCATGCAACCTCACAATCTTATTCACGTACATACTAGCAAGACGCTCAAGTGAATAAGTCTCCCGTATCGGCAAGAAATGAGCGACTTGGTTAATCTATCAACAATAACCCAAATAACATTGATGCCCGAGAAACCGTATGAATACCCGTGAACGAAATCCATGGTAATGTGTTCCCACTTCCATTTCGAATCTCAAGTGGTTGCAACGGACCCTTAGGTACTAGATGCTCCGCCTTTACACGCTGACAAGTTAAACACATCGAGATAAACTTTGCAATCTCTCTTCATATTGTTCCACCAAAATGTATGTCAAGATCACGA
Source organism: Panax quinquefolius (assembly GCA_020205615.1). Taxonomy (NCBI): domain Eukaryota; kingdom Viridiplantae; phylum Streptophyta; class Magnoliopsida; order Apiales; family Araliaceae; genus Panax; species Panax quinquefolius. Next base: position 33,964,757 of record CM035167.1, read on the forward strand.
TACATTTTAGTACTTCCGGATGGATTGCAAATGGTGTATTGTGTGCCTCCATCATAATCTTGTACTTCAAATCGAGTCGTTAGGAACACAAAGTCTAGAGTGGACTCAAGTATTCCTTCTTCATCAATTCTCGCCCTAATAGCTCCTTCTTATACTTTCTTCTTCATACGCATCGCCTCCCGGATGCCTGTGGCTTGAGCAACCTTAACTTTTTCTATTAAAGTTGGCTCTACGCGTATACTTGACATCATCGCACTCATTCCTCGTGATATGATCTTCTACTCAACGCCACCTACCACGCTCGCTTTTTCGTGGATGGTATTGAATAGTGTGGTCGTAGTCTTCAATAGCTCGAGCCAACGTCATTGTTAGCATATTGAGTTCTTTTTGAGTGAAGAAATATTTAAGGCTTTTATGGTCCGAATATATCTCCACTTTCTCCCCATATAGATAGTGCCTCCATATCTTTAAGCGCTGAAAATGATCAAGCCGCTAACTCTAGATCATGAGTAGGATAATTCCTCTCATACTCTTTAAGTTGTCGCGAGGCATAGGCTATGACTTTCCCACGCTGCATGAGAACACATCCTAACCCTTTGCTCTCAAGCATCGGCCAGAGATAACAAATCCATCCCAACCAGATGGTATTGTTAGAACAAAATTAAAATAAGTCTCCTCTTAAGCTCTTGAAACTCTTCTCGCATTCTTCGCCCAAACGAATTTTGTATCCTTCCGAGTTAGCCGAAGTTAATGGAGTAGCGATTCGAGAAAACCCTTCCACGAATCTCCGATAATAACCAATTAAGCCCAAAAAGCTACGTGATTTGGCCACCGACTTCGCTGTTCTCCCAACTTTGATTGCTTCAATCTTCACCGGATCAACAGATACTCCATGTTTCGACACCACGCCCCAAGGAATGCTACTTCCTCAAGCCGTAACTCGCATTTCTTCAATTTGACATATAGTTTGTTTTCACGAAGCCTTTGGAGTACCAAATTCAAATGGTGCTCATGATCTTCACGACTTTTGGAATATATGAGGATGTCATCAATAAAACAACAACGAATCCCATCCAAATATTCCTTGAATACTCGGTTCATCATATCCATGAAAGCCATAGGGAGCATTAGTCAATCCGAAAGACATGACTAAGAATTCATAATGCCCGCATCGAAGTTCTAAAGGCGCCTTTGAATATCCTCGCCTAATCTTCACCGATGATATCCGAACGAAGATCGATTTTTGAAAAGAATTGTGCCCTTGCAATTGGTCAAACAAGTCATCAATACGAGGTAGAGGATACCTATTCTTGATGGTGACATGGTTCAATTCCCGATAGTCAATACAAAGTCGCATACTCCCGCTCTTTCTTCTTTACAAATAAAAACAGAGCACCCCAAGGAGATGTACTAGGGCCGAATGAAACCGATGTCCAACAATTCCTCGTAGTTGGACCTTTAACTCCTCAAGTTCAATAGAGCCATTCGATATGGGTTTTAGAAATGGGCTTTGTACCGTGTTCAAGATCAATAAAGAATTCAACTTCACGCTCGGGGTGACCGGGAAGTTCTTCAGAAATACGTCAGAAAGTCAATAACAACAGAATATTATTCAAATTTGACGTGTCTTTATTCAAATCCATAACATGGGCTAAGAAAGCTTGACATCCGCTTTTCAATAAACGAATAGCTTTATGATTAGATATGATGTTGATTGATTTTAATGGTTTAGTTGCTTGAATTCATACAACAAAGTTGGTTAGGAATATGAAAACTAACAACCTTACGAAAAACAATCAATTTTGCATGATGAGTAGTTAACCAATCAATCCCTAAAATCACATTAAAAGCAAGTATCTTTAAAGAGATAAGGTCAACAGTAAGGTAATGGTGCCAACTTGAATCAAACAAGATTTATAAACATTGGATGTGATGAAAGTTTCTCCTAACGGAGTTTCCACAGATAGGTCAAAGTCTAATTTCTCCTGAGTCAAGTTTAAACGCTGAGCACAAGCAGAGAGAGATAAATGAATGGGTAGCACCGGATCAAGTAAGGTATAAACTTCGCAAGAATTTATAAATAGCTTACCCGTGATCACCTCGTTTGGGTTCCTCGATTTTGACCACCACAACAAACGCTTCTTCCTTAATCGCTGACTTTGACTTTTCTCGGATAGTCTTTTGAGTCACCGTCCCTCACCGAACTAGGTTTCGCCACTGCATAATCTCGAAAGCGATATGTCCTTCCTTTCCACAATTATAGCATACCTTGAACTGCTGTGGACAGTTTGGACCGATATGTCCCTCTTTCCCGTGATTTATAGCATATGACCGGTGGGTGGTCGTTCTCCTCCCTAGAACTAGTTGTCACGCAAGACCGCATCTTCATATCGGTCGTTGTTAAATCTCATCTTTTAAAATCTCCTCCCGACTCGCTTCTTCTATTTTCATGGCCATGATTACCACCAGAGTGGTTACCATTTTGTCCGCTTCATTTTTCTCCGCCGGGTTATCATTATTCTGCTGATCGCTATCTCCGAGTACGATCCTCGGTTATGGTCCCTCACCGACCGTATCTCGTTATCTCGCCTAATAATTGAGCCCTCATTTACAACATCCTGAATAGAGAGAAAGTTTATGAGAAATGAGATACCGATGTATGCCGGGTTTCAAACCTCTAAGAAACATCCGCGTCCATACGCTCCTCATTCTCCACCAAATGAGGTGCAAACCTAGATAACTCGCAAAAACTTTGCCTCTCGCATCGAGACACCGCCATTTGTTTTGCTCTAATCGATGAACTCCACTTCCTTCATACGACGAACACTTTCGTGAAAGTATTTGTCATTAAATAGTTTCAAAACGCTTCCCAAGACATGCCGAAAAGCGCCGGATGGGTACGCTTCACGCATCTCCCACCAAGAGATCTCGCCGCGCCACGGAACATAAAGGTGGCGAATGGAACCTTCGTTCTCCCGCATCCCAAGACATCGAATATCTTGGTAATTTGCTTGACCCATGTTTCCGCCATGATCGGATCTCGCTTTCCCTTAAATTCGTGTGGTCCCAACTCTTTGAATCGCTTTGTCAGGACAACCCGTGAATTGCTATCATTTCCTCCTCAGATTTTGAACACGAGTCTCCTCGTTTGATTTTGCATGAACCGCAAAAAGCTTCTAAACATCCCTCGCTCATCATCTCGCCAAGGTGTTGTTCACAGAGGAAAATTGCCACTGTTGCACGCTTCTCCTCGTTGGTGAGTACAAAGGCTCTCCACTGGCCTCATTTCCATTGTTAATATTCTCAATCGACATTCTCAAATACCGCCATAAAACAAGGGTTAATTAAGGAAATCAATATATCACATAATATCCTTATATATCTTGACCAACTAAAAAAATAAGCTTAGTAGGACACACTAGCGAAGGATTTACTCGCCTCTCCCTCCTAGTTCTATTCCCCATCTCCGCCGGAGATCATATCCCTAAGCTCGATACCAACCGTGACGCCCCAAAATAGGTATACATCACCCATTCTCGAAAGTTGTCAATACACGGTACGTAAAACAACTATAACTTTATTATTACAACAAGAAATCTGTGAGTTTGAATACAAATATTATCTTTTAGACAATATCTATACTCAAATAAATCATCATCACATTTATTGATACATTATTTTACAAAAATGGTGAGGACTACTAAACAATTCTTTCTAAAACCTTCATTCCATACCCCGACTCGTACTTGCTATATTCTCGCCTCCTGAGAAGAAAAATGGAACAAAAAGGAAAAGGGTGAGCTCAACTAGCCCAGTAAAGAATATTATGACTAAGATAATATACAACAAATTACCGTTAGTCTTCAACAGGGAAAAATCTAATAGAATACAATAGACAACAAATTTTAAATCAATATTCGCAATGAAATAATAATTCATTAGAAGAGTTAAGTAGAGAATGCAAACTACTATCTTCTATGTATGAATTTAAAAGTTCATCGCTCATCTTTTATCCTCAGTAACATCAATCAATATACATCTCGAATAAAATATTCATCTTTGCACTACAGCCAAAGATATTCATCACTTGGTCATGTTCATCTAAACACTGCTCATCTTTGCACTACGACCAAAGATATTCTTCAGAAATCATTCATCTTTGCACTACAGGCCAAAGATATTCAATAATATCATCATTTAAGACTGAGGATGATGAAAAATATTTTTAAAGAAACGAATCCAGTGAAACAAAATGACAAGGATTAAGGATTAAGGATTCGTACTTTGTTTTATCCATGTTCAAAAATACCTCAAAAATAATCATAGTGGTGTAAAATTCAAGAATGATCAAAACATGGATACAATCAAAGCTAGTATCCAGAATAGATATTTTGGACAAAAAGAAGAAATTTTATTTTTCGATGAATAGTGCCGTATACGTGAATAGTGCCGTATACGTGAATAGTAACTCCGACACCAAAAGATAGAAATTTCCCAAAAAACATCTTCACGCTTCATGAATAGTACTCGTGAATAGTAACTCGTGAATAGTAACTCATGAATAGTAACTCGTGAATAGTAACTCATGAATAGTAACCTCGACATGAAAAAGTTCCAAATTTGATAAAAAGTTCCAACCAATATTTCAGCATAATGATATTGAAGAAATAATATCATTTGAGAAGAAAATAACATCCCTTACCTCGAAAGATTAGTACTTCTAGCTGGAATACCGTATATAGTCTTCAAGGAACTTGCACCGCCTAACAATACTCAAAGTATACTCACAAGAATACGCTCAATATATCGAGAGAAATAGAGAGAAACTTCAGTTTACATTGTGATTTTCAATTCTAACCTAAGCACCCTATTTATAGAAATTGCTTAGAACACCAAAGCGTAAAATTGAATATAATATTAATATATTTTTCACATTTTCTTTAGCCCACCTTAGACAACTGATCTCAGCCCATTTGAATCACATGTGAGGCCAACTTAGTTGCAAAAAAAACGTTTTTCTCAAAATAATTAACTAAAACTCCCAAAATTAATTATTTCTAACTTCTAACTTCAATAATTCATAATAAATAGCCCTTTTATCAGAAAATTCAAATCTCGCAATTTTTTTTATAGGAAATTCAATTCTCTACAACTTTGCGTAAGAAAGTTTTTCAAATTCCAAATGTAAATTGACCAAATCCACAAACCAAGCGATTTTACAAAGTGCTATAATCAAATTTCTATTAATAATTGTGTCCACCAACACACAAAACATGTGTTAAAACATTTAATGCCACAAAATATACTTCCTCCTCATATACTCATATATCCCACATTCATTGTAAAATATCATCGTTAATATATTATTAAAATAATATATTTAAATGAATTATTTTATCGTAAAAAGATAATATATTAATTTTCAACAATTGTCACATTAAAAATTTTCTCCATCTATATCCTCATAAAATCAATATTTTCCTCATCATATAAATCAATAATTAATTATTCATAAATAATATTACGTAATCACATTATCGACAACCGTGCGCTCTAGGATAGAGGTGGCTTTCCAATAAGGATCTCTCCTTCTGCCGCAATTAGATGACCAAACCTCTCCTTATGTAACTTTCTAGACATTGCCAATAATGTTATCTAATAATATTATTCGGATAATATGAATTATTGCTTCGATAATGAAAAATAATGTGTAATGACAATTATTGAAACAACAACAATATAAAATATCAACGCAAAGAATTATTAAATCAATAAAATACCGAATCGTAATTAGTGTAACCATTATCGAAAGTAGTGCCTTCTTACGTAAGAATCAATAATTGGTGCAATACCGCATGCTCTTGTGTTTTAACCACCGAGTATTTTAACAAGATTAATCTGTAATAACTACACAATTATTTTTAAACAACTTAAATTTGTCGTTTCTTCATCCAATCGCTTTCCGTTATGGGGCCCATACATGGGTCGCTACTAGTCAATTTAATATTCCCCGACAAAGATTTAATATTCCACGACCAAACGAATATTCCCTACAAACAATGAATATTTTATAACCACTTGCTTATTTTGAAATATTTATGTATTTTACCCTAACTATCCACATTAATCAAATCAACCCTTACTATTTCAAAATAATAAATAGAGAAAATTAAATTTCATTAATAATAAGTTGGGGTCTTACATAATAAACCTTCTCTTAAGGGATTACATTAATAAAAATCTCCCAGGTTATCTAACCTTTAAATACAATCATTCAAATGCGGAAATTAAATACTTCATTACAATCATTAAATCAACATATTACAAGTCTTCAGAACTTGTTCATCTTTCCCTTTTCCTTACTTGTGTTAGGTACATCTACCTTTTCATCCTTAGCTGTAATAGTTATAAAAGCAAGAGTGAGCAAACAAAGCTCACTTGAAATAACAATAAATAAAATCTTTACAATAACTGCCAAACAATAGGCTCAATAGAACTGAACAATATGTTCTATTAAGATTCTGAAATATACAACTGAGGGTCTAATGACCACGAACCATGTCCACAGTTATAAGTACTCTTTCAACTTAAACTTTAATAGTCATAAGACTATAAGGACTCCACGTACTTAGGGGGATCAGCCCTTCGTACAATGTATTGTGCACAACCATTTCAACGCTAAGCGTAAACTCCTAATAATAGGGTTGTTCATCTCAATATTTAGATTATAAGTCCGCACCAAAGTAAGTTTGGTTTAGATACATTTCAAGGGAAATTTAGAATTCAACGGTCATCAACTAAGGATTAGTTGAATAAAAAGGTAATAATTCTATTTTTACGGAATAATCCATAATTGAATCAACATTGTATACTAATTTCATGCTTTAGGAATAATATAATAGCATAAAGGTTGAATAATATATCATACCTTGCTTTGAACAACATTAAGCTAAAGTAAAATTTTAGAATTGAATATTAAGCATGCATAATAAATAGTAACTTGAACGATAAACTTGTTCATCAGAATAAAGATAATTGCATGCTAAAAATAACAAGTTAGGTTTAGAAAAACATGCACAACACAATATTAGAACTAGCCCAACGAAAGTGTTGAGTTAGGAAAACTTGCATAATTGTAATCAAACTAGAAATAATAACTTGTTCAACGAAACAAGTTAACAACAAGAATAACTTGATCAATATAAGCAAGATAAGGTAAGTAAACTTCCACAATGAAAATAAACTTGTGCAACGAAGTTTTAGGGTTAGAAGAACTTGCAAAATTGTAAATAAAGTAACTCAACGAAAGTGTGGAGATAGAAAACTTGCCGTGAGTGTAAGCTAAAGCGTAACAACTCGAATCACAATATACTATATATATATATATATATATATATATGTCGTCATGACATAATTAGTCACTATCACATTATATATATAACTATGTACATTCATCATGGAAGATTTGATTTTTTTATCACATAATCAAATTACATTAGTAATAAATCTAGTTAATCGTTAATAACATGTTCATTCTTAGTATAGAAACACTGAAATCATAATTTAACAGTCCTACCATTAATATATAACAACTTTTTTAGACTTTTCTGTAAATAAATCACACCGTCGACCGTTTCGCTTTCATTCATCATATCTGTATTTCCACGATTTACACTATGGGCTTGCGTTATGGCCATGAGACACAGGTCAACAAGTGGCGCTGACATAGATGGCAATAGTTATGCTTAAGACATGGTATTTATATTTGAAACTTATAATATTCTTTGGTCAATAGATCATGCATCTTTTAACTCCAGAACTTCGACCCGACAAATTTCGGCAATAAAGATGAACAAAAAAGCCAATTTGGCCTACAAGCTACTTTCAAACAACATAATTAACATGTAAATACATACAGATACTTCATATAAACATAATTTAAAGACTCTTAACATGATTCCACCCATAAAACAACATAAACATCGAATTTACAACACCCAATTTCACTGTTTTTGATAAAACTTCTCTTTTTGACATTTTTAATGAAAATCATCACTGTAACTTTGTTTTTCAATCAAAACAGTTAATTCAAAATATAATATTTATGCTTATTCATCCTCTTTCAAATTCAATAGTCAATTTATAAGTTAAACAACTAATAAAATCTTAATTTTACTTTAAACTAAGCCATATTCATATAAACTAACTTTAATATGGTTTTCTTTACAAATTAAATACATACATGAATTAGTTTATCTATACTCATATATAAACTTATTAAAACAATCTTATAACTAACAATTATCTTATAAAGCTATATACACAAACGATTCATCTTCTACAAAGATTTTATAAAGAACTTTTGGAAGAAGAAGACTACTAAAACTTTTTAGAAAAATAGAAGCAAGATGATACCTTAATTTAGAAGAAGATGATGGCTATCTTTGATTCTCAAGCTTCTCTTCTCCAATTTTTCTCTAAAATTCTCTAGCCTTTCTTCTTCTCTTCTTTTTCTTCTTCTGAGTCTTTCTTCTCCTAACTCTATCTTACGTACTAACATATAACGTATGATAATAATATATTAATTATATAATATAAATAAAGATATAACTGATATCAATTATCTATGTTTTGAAAATCAAAAGCCATAAGGCTTGTTTGTCTAGCTAATTAAAATAACCCATTAAATCTTACACCTTGTTTGGTAAAACACAATTAGAATAAAGACTTAATATGCATTAAGCCTTGTTTGGAAAAAACAGAATTAAACTCCTTTAATTTATTTTAATAACTCCTTTATAGTAAGATTATTTGTCACACTTCTATTTAATTAAATTTTCAATAATCAATTTAATTAAATCACTACCACATAATTATAATTTCATTTATAATTATAACTTTATTTAATCGACTAACACATCAATTTAATTAAGAATAAGATTATAATAATTCGTTTAATCATTATAAGCTCTCTAACTTAACTATTAAATGAAATTAGAATATTATCTCATAACAATTAATTTTCTTAGCTCCTTAATTATTTATTTAATAAATAATTAACTAAATCAAATTAAATCAAATTGAACAATTATTTATTCAACAATAAATATACCCATTAAATACTTATATAATTCAATAAATATTTAATATTACAATTTAAAATTCTGGAATGTTACATCATTCCCTCCTTACAAGGATTCTGTCCTCAGAATCACAACTCAAACAATTCATTCGTTACATTCTTCCCCACTTACAAAGATTTTGTCCCCAGAATAGAAGACACATATTAAACAAATAACTCAGGGTAATCTTTCATCATTTTATCCTCGAGTTCCCACGTAGCTTCTTCAGTGTTGTGGTTCCTCCATATCACCTTCACGAAAGGTATTACCTTATTCCTGAGCACCTGTTATTTCCTGTCAATTATCTGGATAGGAACCTCTTCATAGGACAAGTCTTTATCGAACTGCAATGGTTCGTACTTGATAACGTGTTTGTAATCAGGTTTATATGGTCGTAACACCGAAATGTGAAAAACATAGTGAACGTTTTCCAATTCTGGAGGTAGAGCTACCTCGTAAGCCACTTCTCCAACTCTTCGTAGCACTTCGAAGGGTCCGATAAACCTCGGGCTTAGCTTTCCCCTTTTAGGCTTTTACCGAAACAAATTTTCCCCTTCCAAGGAGAAACTTTTAGGAATACATAATTTCCTACGTCGAATTCACGATCTTGTCTATGTTGATCAGCATACTTTTTTTGTCTGTCTTGGGCTGCTACCAATCTTGTTCTTATGAGTTTGACAATGTGACACCCCCAAATTCGGGTTACCTGACCCCCGAGTTTGGTGCTCACGATCCACAATATAATAATATCTAACTACCCATTTATATAGAAATAGTAATACATATCACATTAACATATGTTGTTAATACATTAGTCACAGGTCCACTAACCTTAACATTACAAACATACCCCTTAGATATACAAAAAGGGTTTACAAACAACATAATAAATATGCTTCATCATAACTAATTTATCACTATTCCTTTGCCTCTATTCTTAATAGCACCTTCTGCAACTTCGTCCCTAGCTGAAAAGTTTTATTTAGCAAGGGTGAGCAACAAATTTGCCCCGCAAGTTAAGATATACAATGAATGTATAAGTATCATAATAATAGACGATCTATTTTGATAGAATAATACCAAAGTTCGGGGAACTTTGAATTAGCTGAACAATTCGTTAATCAATAACAAGTCTTCTCACTTTCTATGCAACACAATAATTTGATAATGAAATAGTACAACGCTTTCAAAGTTTCAACAATATTCTATTGAATAAACAAGAATCAATTCTACGCAATAACAAAGTAGAATGTTTTCCAGATTTATGCTGAGCGATCCATTGGATCTAGAACTTCTCTTGTCGGGTATCTATCAAAGATTTACTTTGATATATACACAGGTGTATCAAATAACCATAAAGATTAAATCATACCCCTCTGCAAGTATAACAAGTGATCAACTTTATTATACCCTATATTATGCATAATACTTAACAGTGCGCAATGGCCGAATATACGACCTAAAATGTTCCCTTTATATAAAAGGTTGTTCTTCTCAGTCTTTGGATTAGAATTTGATTTAACAACGAATTGCAATGATTTCAATATCTAATCACTTATCTTCTCTTCTCAAACCTATCAAGTTTTCTTTTTCGATCTAGCCGATACAACTGGCATTGATCTATCGATAATAATTAAATTCTCTTCTCTTCTCTTCTCGAACCTATCAAGTTCTAACAAATGTTCATCTAGCCAGAATAATTAGCTAATACATTTCTCAATATAATTTGACAATAAACATGAATTATCTGTACTGTCAATATTAGCTTCTACAGATATGAATATCCAACAACAGTAACTTGTGATCTTATTATTGTTAAGATGATCTGTTGATAACCATATGTTCCTTGTCATGTGTACTACATACTTCAACCATAAGAACACTTTATTAATGACCAGAACACCTGATTAAATGAGCTTGAAAGTGGCACCATGACACTGCCTGGGTTTCTGGGTAACCTAGAAAACCCAGGATCTGTCTGACAGTAAGTTTATGAACCCAGATCTTTCATTATGTTGTTGATTTATGTTTTTAGTTGTATGTAGTTTGTAGTTTAGTATATTAACTGTAGATTCATGCTAGTTTAACTCCTAATCATCAAACGTGTTGATTATAGTGGCTAATCAAAGTAAGCCAGACGATCACGGCTTGTGTTTTCTGGGTAACCCAGAAAACTCAAGATCGTGATCTTTGATATAGTTTGACCGGCTTTGATCGGTTGATTCAATTGTGGTTATACTATTTTTATGTAATGGATCTGTTGTCTTACATGTTGTCTACACACTGCAAGTCTTAAATCAGAAAACCATTATCAAGATTGAAAGTTGTGGAAGCCCAAAAGGGTCTGCTCGAATTGTTCTTCATTTTTGGGTAACCCAGAAATGAAGAACATCTCTGACATCCACTTTGCATGCTTAGATCTGCTTAGTGTGATGCTGTTTGGCCATGTTTGTTGTTGCATCATGTAGTATTGCACTAACACTACAAGATCTGACTAAAATCATGCCTAGAAACATCATGATCAGATCATTGCACCTGGTCAAACATGCTACCTCGTTAACCAGCTATGAATGTTCTTGAGCCTCAAGAACACCTAAAGCGGCAGATTTTGTCGATAAAGGCTATAGCGCCAGGTTTATTCATTTTTATTAATTTAATTTCTAAAAATCATTTAAAAATAGAAAATTATTATTAAAAATTCCAAAAATAGTTTAAAAAAATTATTTGAAGTTATAAAAATTAACTTTTAAAAATTTAACATATTTTTTATAAATATTAATATTTAATAGGATATTATTGTTATTTTATTTATTTAATAAATGAATTATATAAATTAATTAAAATGATTTTATTATATTAAAATCATTTTAAATGATAATAAGGTATTTAATAATATTTTAAGTTATAGTACATAAATTTTAATATTTAAGATAAATTTCATTAATTATTAAATAATAATGATATTAGATTTATTTAGTAATTATATTAAATAAATTAATTAAAATGATTTAAATATTATAAAAATTATTTTAATTGAAAATAAAGATTTTAAAAATATTTTAAGTTATACATATAACTTTCAATATTTAAAGGTAAATTTCATTAACAATTTAATATTAAATTATATTTGATTTATTAAATAAATAGTTTAAAAATGGTTTTATTAATTTAAAAAACATTTAAAAGGAAATAAATGAATTAAAATATTTTTAAGTTATAATAAATGACTTTTAATATTTTGATAAATAATAAATTAATATTCTAGTATTAATGGTAATGATTTAAAATGATTTTTAATGTTTTAAAATCATTTAAGAGTAATATTAATGTTTTAAAAATACTTTGACTTATTATAAATAACTTTAATATTTTGGTAATGGTTTCATTAATAATTTAATATTAATTAAATTATAATTATAATAGAATTATTTAATATTTAAATCATTTAATAATGATTTTAGTGTTTGAAAAATCATGATAAATTATAATAATTATTTAAAAATTATTATAAGGCTATGAAAAATAATATGACTGATATTTAAAATATCTAAACGAATATTGAATTACACGATAGAGTTTTAGACTCGATAATTACCCGATAAAGCCGTCGGTACATCGAAATGTTTCAAAAATTGATCTGGACTTATATAATTTGATTAGATACGTATTTGTTTATGATCAAATGAATGTTAAACATATGTGACAATGTGATTATGTTATGTGCTGACGACAATTAGCAGTACTATGTGTTATGATATGTATTTCTAATCGAAAGAATGATCTTATTAATGATAGGTCTCGATATAAAAGATAAAACTAAGTTGCGTAACTGTAAGCAGCAGACTAGGCAAGTATACTAAATTTCCATTTACTTTATGCAATGGACATGAGTAAGAAATTTTCAAAATTATATTATCATTATGCCAGATTATTAACTCTTTTGTTATCGATTATGTATCCAATCTTTGTATTCATACAAGTTCTTAAATTATCCGATCATTGTTTATCAACACAGTATTACTGTATAATTCAGTTATTTATTTTGTTCGTAAATTTTAAAATGGGGTTAGACAAGTGTCCTTACTTGGATAATCATTGTATTTAATCACATGTTGATACATACCTATTGATTTCTGGTATATATACATTGATTAAAAGTCGTCTAAGCTATTTAACCCAGCTAGACACAGATTTAGAAATATCGTTGAATATGATAGAAATTTATTGTATCCAATTAAATTGTTTTGGTTCGGATTCCCGACTAAGTATGAACATCCCGAACATGGGAAAACTTTTGTGCACCTAAGGTGGATAAGATGAACTATAATATATGTAACACCCCAATCCCACATCGACAGATATCAAAATTTTTTTGTCCACATATAAGGAAATAAGTTACTATAATAGTACCTTCAAGTCATGACCTTTTGGGAGCCTTTGGTGGGCTAAGATGACCCAAGAAGATACTATTGGGCCAGTAGTTAGAGGCCTTATTTTTATGGATTTGATTCGATTCAGATTTGGAATTTGACCCGAGATTTGTTTTGGACTCGGTATTGTACCCGGGTTGTTTCATATGGTATCAGAGCCAACTCTCGAAAGCTCAGGTCGGGTCATCCGATCAGGTTGCCGGAGGTGGGGACACGAAGGTTGGTGGTATTATCCCACAGTAGAGAGATGGAGGTCCGGAGGAGGGGACACGAAGCCAGCCGGTATTATCCCACAATGGCTAGAGAGGCAAAGATCTCTGGGCCGTGTGTGTGATCGGTTTTGACGGGGACGTCAGTAATTTAAGTGGGGGAGTTTGTAACACCATAATCCCACATAGTAAGATTTGGGAAAAATTTTGTCTGCATATAAAGAAATAAGTTACTATCAATAGTACGTTCAAGTCATGACCTATTGAGAGGCTGTGGTGGGCTAAGATGACCCAATAAGATACTATTTGGCCAGTATTTTGAGGCCTTATTTTGATGGATTTGATTCAATTTGGATTTGGGATTTGACCCGAGATTTATTCCGGACTCGGGATTTGACCCGGGTTGTTTCATAATATAGTTAAGCCTAAATAAATGTTATGAAATAAAAACTTTCAACAATTGTTGAGAGGAATAGAAAATATTGAACCTATGTTAAGGTAATGCGTTGAAGTTGTTCTATAATATACTTCTAAAAGAGACGAGATGAAAACTAGGTAAGGGAGATTTCGTTGATTTCGAGAACAAAATACTAATAAGGATGGAAAAATATAACGAATTTGATTTTTATAATTAATTAAAATATTTATTTGAGTTAGACAAATATTGTAGTTGATTTATTTGTTGAATAATGAATATTTGATGTTGGTTGTTATGGCTTAATTTAATTAAGTGTTATAATTTGATAGATAATTTTATAATTGATGTGCATTTTATTATTAAAGTTTAATTGATTTTACTAATAAAATAACTTTAAATTATTTAAGTGTGATTTTATTAATTAAGTGTATGTTAAATAATTCTTCAATTGATGTGTATTTTATTACTTTAATGTTATGGAAATATTCTAATTTAATTAAATAATTAAATTAGAAGGTTTGTAATGGGTTAAATAAAATTACAATTATTTTGGTTAAATAGGAATTATAAGTAGTAAGGTTTAATTGAGTTTATTACTAAAATAAGTAATTATTTAAGTGTGACATTAGAAATATGTTATATATATGTCATATATAGTAAAGTAATAATAGTATATAATGAATAGCCTAACAATTGTGTTGCTTAACAAATAATGGAAAAGTGAGGTTATGCTACTAAGATGGCTTAATGTGATTTTGGTCATGCATGTAAGGGTTTTGTAACATAAGCCTTATGTTATTAGTGGGGGTTATTATTATATTAATTATTAACATAACTATTACCCAAATGAGGAGTTACACAAGAAGAAATCCTAGAGTTTTTTAGAGTAAGAGTCTTGGTGGAAGAGAGAAATAGAGAAATTGAGAGAGATAGAGAGAAATAGAGGAATTTAGAGGAGCTAGAAAAAGAATAAGAAAAAGCTAGAAGAAGGTAACTTCTAAACTCTTGTTTAATCTTTGATTTTTTTTGGGTAGATTTATGTTCTAGGGTTGTAGATCATGCTTAATCTTGTTTGTATTGGTTTAATCTTAGATTATCAAGAATCAAACAATAGGATTCAAGAAAGAAAATGAAATGAAAAGAAAATTTGAAGAATAAAATTTTGAGTAATTGTGGACAAATCTTATGAAATTCATACCTCTTTGAGTACAATGAGTTAGAAAGTGAGCCTTATATCAAATCAAAGATATGGAAGTAAGATATATTCTGAAAGTGGAATCACATGAAAACGCTTTGTAGATTTTTTTGCAATTATCTGCTTTTAGTAAGGTCAAAAGGTGCGAAGGGAAAACAATCAGCCCAGAAAAATAAAAACTGTTACGGTTTTTGACTTTGAAAAGTTCATATAAATTCGTGTGTTTTGAATCTGAAGAAACTTTAAACTAAAAAGTTGTAGATATGGAAGTTTACTAGCCAAACTGGTGAATTGAGCCTTTTTATGGACTGAATCATGTCCAAAATAAATTGTTTAGTAAGGCTATCTATAAAATAAAATTTTCTGGACTAGGTGATGAATTGCAGAATCTGTTTTAGATGGATAAGGGTCTGACTTTAAGGCCTAGATGAGGTTGTAGTACACTGAGTAAGGGTTAATTCTATATAAGAAGGAACAAAAATGGACATGTAACGAAGGAGTTACGTTAAAAACGAAAACAACGTTTTGTTAAAGAAATTGTGAAGACGAGTTCTATAATTCTGTTTGAATTAAGATTTTGGGTGATGGTATATTTTGATGATTAAAAATATGTTTTGACATATGTAATGAGTATAGATATATGTTATCACATTCTACGCATAATTAACTATTTAAGATCAAGAGTTGAGATAAGTTAATGTGTTCACATAACGTGCTCGATAAAATGCCTAAGAGTAATAATGTTTCTAAACTTTGGTATACAAAGTGTCTAACTAATGTCTAATATTGGATGTTATGTGCATCTGAGTATGAAAAGATGATAATACAAGAATAATAATGGAAAGGAATCAAAAAGGGCAATTTTTGATTTTTGAAGGAAAATTAAACATGTAAACAATGTGTTGAATATGCATTTTTAAAACCAAAGTGGTATAATAAAATGGTGTGATATACACACATTAAACTAGAAGTGCGATAGTCTAGCATGTGTGGTGATGAAAATGGAAATAAAACCGAGTTGCATATAAAACACAGTTAAATGTCTATACAGACATTATAAAGGATAATAAGATAAAGTAAGGTCTTAGAATAAATTTGACCATGAGATCGAGTATTGATTTTTTTATTATCAATCTCACAAATAGTGTAGGTTGTGCAAGGACGCGAAGTATTAGCGTGTTGGTAAAACGCCAGTAAAGGCAAGTCTTTCAGTTCCTTTTTTTGCTATGTGAACTTGATGATGAACTACTTTAAAATTTTATTGTATGATATATTATATATGTCAAAAGTATGAAATGTGAAAGTCAATTTATGACTGTGATGATTGAGCTATGAATGTTGATTGAGTAAGAAACTCAATCTTTATAGTTGTTATGTGAGCTACAACATGTATGCTATGTTCGTTTTATGATTATTCTTGTATGTTGAGCATGTTATTATGTGTTACGTGATACATGAAAACTGTTAGATTTTGCTAAGCTGTCGAGCTCATTCTTGCAAATAACCATTTTTGCAGATTCAAGAATTGAAGGTGACGCTATGTGCTACTTGATTTATATGGATCAAAAGTGATACATGAAGATTTAATATCCTATCCAAGTTGTTATTCTTGTAAACCATGTCTAATGTTTCGGTAAATGTATTAATGTTGTATTGTAATATCATTTTGAGATGTAAACTCTTGTAGTATTAAAATAATTATGAGATATTTAGATGTAAAGGTTGAAAGTTTTGGGAATGAGAATAGTTTGTAATAGAAAATTTTAATTATTCCGCAAATTTCAATAGTTGTATTATCGTTTAATGATGTAAAATTAGAGGTTGAATGTATTGTTAACGACCGAAGTCGATAGTTGAATTGTATGAATTTTGGGGTCGTTACAGTTGGTATCAAAGTTATAGATTATAAACCTTAGGTAAGAGTACCCTAGGCTATAACCTTAGAGAATAAAGGAGAAGATGATAAAGAATAAGCTCAGATAGAGTTTGAACAATAAGAAGTAATTTAAGAAATTTATAAAGAAGGGATTGAAACATGTGTGAGAGGATTCAAAGAAGAATTTCACAGAGTTATAAGGAATATGAATGTGGGGTTACCTAACTCCAACAATAAGGATGTAAGGTGATAATAAATAAACAATGTCTATAAGAAAAGAATGATAAAGAAGTTAAGAATAAAAAGTTATATTTAAGTATAGTACAATTGTACTCTTTAATAGTTGATGTATGGTATCTGGGCTAAACGATTCCTTTATAGAGCGGAGGTATATACGAACTAGCAACTTGGAACCTAGGTTGTTGGTTGTTTGTGGGAAACCACTCAGCGTACCATATTGAAACTATAAGAGACTTGATGTGTACCAAGTATAGAAAATTGATACGAATGATGAAAATGTGGCTCTTGAATAAATCGTTGAGCAATGTAAATGATGTTAGAAATTCTTAAAGGAAGAATTCTTATATAAACAAGAAAATTCAAAGAAGATTCTTGAAGAGATATAAAGATAAGAATTAGGAGTTACCTAACTCTAATAGCCAAGATAACGAATAATGATGAATAGACAAAGTATTAAAAGCATAAATGAAATCGTAAATGATGAAAAATGAAAGAAAGATGATCGTAAAATAAAACGATCACGAGTTAAAAAAAGAATTTTAAGGGAGATGATTATAGAATAAGATCACGACGTGATCTGTTTAAGTTATAAAAGAAAGATGGTCTGTAATATTTGAATAATTATAGCTTGATGCTGTGAAGATAATGTACTATTATATAGTACGAGATAAACTCACGAGGAGTTATAGATAATGTGATACGAGGAATTTGTATTGAGCAAGTTAAGGGCAATTTAAGAATAAGTTAAGAGTAAGGTAATGTTAGGTGGGATTTCAATTGAGGACTCATATGGTGACTAAGTTATACAAACCTTTTTATGGGCAGAGATTTTGTGCATGTACTTGGTTTATCACATTGATAATTATTGGAATGTCGGTGTCACGCTATTAATGTTTATATGGTGGAAAGGTGATTCTTTTCTCATGTGTATATTTGATAGTTAGAGGCTTTTAAGATTAGGTTAGATTATATTAAGATTAAGTACGGTTCTTAAAACTAATGCATATGGTAAGTTCGTGACTCATAATCATATGGTATGTTTTGAACTCCTCAGCGAATGGATGCCTATGGTCTGACTAGGATAAGTTCTTAAACTCATTATTGTGGCAAGTTCCTGAACTTCCAAAGTGTGGTCAATTTGATGAACTATACTGGGTATAGAAAACTTATGAGGTAAGAACTAAGAATTTTTGGTATGGTGAGCATTGATGGTGCTAAAAATTAGAAGAATGATTAAGTAACGAAGCAGTGGAGTAAGAATTTAAGATGATGGAGGAAAAATTGAATATTCTAAATCTTCTGGCTATGCTAGTTTTTTTCAAAATTTATTGACTTCGTGTTGATGTTTGCACTTCTATTTTCTTGAAAACCATTGGATCAAATGATGGAACCAATGAGTTTTAAAAATAATATCGTTATTCGTATGTCTATGCTAATTATTTTTGCTAGACAAAAATGATTTAAAAATATCAAAATGTATTTTGTATAATCGTGTACACCATTTAATATGGTGTAGAAATAATAAACGATGGATGTGATCATCGGATCGTCAGCCCACTATGGTATGATGTAGTATGACGAAGTCATAAAATGACGGAATCCTCAACGTACTATTGAGATGGTACGGTATCATGACGTCATAAAAAGTTTTTATTTGGTTTTCTTTAAACTAAGAAAGGTATACTAATTGAGTTGGTTAAAAATAATATGGATATATATATATATATATATATATATTTTGATTGATGTTCGAGCTATTGCTAGAAGTCTATGCTACTTGATTCAACTAGACGAATATTGAAAGATGTTCATGAAATTCAAGCGTTCTTTGTCAAACTATGTCAAACCAAATTTTGTTGGTGCGGATTCATGTGTTAAGAAGTTGAGGTGAACCACCCAATAAAAAGGGGACATGTTATCGAAGACAATGGTTCCGAAAGTAACGCATATAGTCGTTACGATGTTAAGATATAATAAGTTGTGCACGACGTAGGGGTACGATAGGCTGATCACCTAGAGTACTTGCAGAGAGTGTTTTCAGTCTGTGTGATTGTTAAACATTCTGTTAAAGATGGTTTACAGTGGTGATGCACTATTAAACCTAGAGAAGAGTTCAAGCTTTTATGACCCCTCAACATAATTTTGAATCTTTTAAATTCCTGAGTTATTCATACTACTCCAAATTATTGAACAATTATGGAAGATTCTTGTTATTCTGCAAGATGGAAGTGAAAAGGAGAGTATTCCTTAGAAAAGAAAAGTTGGAGAATATGACATGTGGTGATGGGAGAATTGAGAAAACTATAATAAATCTGTAAACGAACTAAATAAAGAAAGAGATGAATTATCTAGAGAGAATATGAAGTTCTTCGAAGAACGAGATGTGAAGATTATGGTGATGATGGGAAGATCCTTAGAGAAGGGATTTTTGTCATAGAACCCAATGAATAAATGAAGAGTAACGCAAAATCTATTTTGATAAATCGAATGAATGAAGATTAATAAATAAAATTTCGAGGACGAAATTCCTAGAAGAAGGGGTGAATGTAATATCCCGAGTGTTTATAAGTTGAATAAAAGACAATGGATGGATAAAGAATGTTTATTTTGAAATGAGTATAGATATGATTCTAAAATAAAAGAATCATCGATAGAAAAGATATGAAGTATTGAGACTTAAGCTTTTAATACGTTTACATGGATTATATAAATCATATAATAAATACGATTCTAGTATAACGAAGAATTGTAAAGGTAGCAATTCAGGGAATGAATGAATGGAAAGAAAAAAAAATGTTATTCCATATTTTTAGTTATTTTAACATTAAATAATGTTTTAAAGTTAGAACAAGATAATATTAACGAACAAGATCGGAAAGGAAAATAGTCCCGATTTTGGGGGCGTTATAATATCGTTCTTGCATGTAGTATTGATCAATACAGGGCACATTGGGATGATCACCCCCGCGCCCGTAAGTTATGATGGTTTGCGGATGAACTTCTGCTAAACCTTAGCGAAAATTGAAAACAAAGTTCATAGTCTCTCGACTGCTATTCATTTATAATCAGTACGTAGTTTCAAAATTTTGATATGTTGTTATTATTGGTTCAGTTTACTTCACAACTGTTGATTCATTGTAGAAGTGTCATTCAAAGAAAATATTTAATCCTTTCAGCTTATATTTATTGTTGTTATTAATTACTGGGCAATCAAATGCTCATTCTTGCTTTAAATTTAAATGTTTTCAGCTAAGCGTGATCAACCAAAATGTTCAGGCTAGAACAAGGGAAAAGGAAAGCAAACAGAATAATCTTATGTTATCTTATGTAATAGTTTGACATTATTAAGACAATGATATCTATTAATTATCATGTAATGAATGTTTAAAGATCGCGTACCTGGGATTAGACTTTGATATATTTAAATTATGTTTGATATTTATATTATTGTTATTATTATTAGTATTATTCCGCTCATAGAAATGGTATCGTGAAGCACCGAGTTCGGGTTTCAAGTACCTAAATTTGGGGGCGTCACATGTAGTCTACGATTCTTGACTTGGCTTTAGAGATGCTCGGTGGCTCCAGAAAGCAGTATCTCTCGATTCTCGAATACGACTTCCTCAAAGAGACTACAACTACGAGGAAGATCTCCTCGACACACTACGATCATTTCTCGTCTCTCTTGAAAGTTTACGAACTCCGAGATCTACTATCTTGTAGACTACAATTCTGCCTCGATAGTTCTCAAGTTTTCCTTGACTCTCCCCGCGTATCACGATTTCAGTGCAAAGGTCTCGACGATCAGACAAGCATATCAATTACATCATAAGATAAACCTAACAAGCTTGATCTTTCTATATTTATAGTCCTTGTACATCATTTCTTTTTAAGGACTTTACAAAGTTGTTTTGCTTATGTAGGATCAACCTAACACATTTAATCAATTCATTCTAAGTCCTTGTACATATGTTTCTATTATTTATCAAAGGACTTTACAACTTTTCTTAATGTAAGCATACTTGCATATTCATTCATATATATCATAATCAAATCATATATATATATATATATATATATATATATAGAATATCATTCATATGTGTATTCCTGACAATCTCCCCCTATTTAATTATGATAAAAATAATAAGTGCATACGCATGTTATGAATGAATCTTATATACAGTGAGCAACTGTATTTCTAAAAAAGATAATCATGGATGTCATTTATAATAATATGGAATTTAATAAACTATGACATTTTACATCCTGGATCCAGAACATCTAGATGTACCTCTTTTGCTCCATGTATGTTTCCAGGATGTCTGTTGATTAGTTACTTATCTGCTTGATTTTCTTGCTCCTGCTCCCCCTGGGATGATGACTCCATGTCTTTGCTTTGCTCCCCTTCAGACTCATGATCTTCTTCTTTAATTTGCTCCCCCTCAAACTCTGCGTTCATATGATCATCATCTTTTGGCTCCCCCTCAGATGATCACTACACCAAAAATGGCCTATAGCGAAGGAAATTTTGTGAAGGAATTTATTCCTTCACATGAGGAGTTGTTTAGCGAAGGAACAGTGAATGGAAAAAGTATAGTGACAATATAGTTATTAGCGAAAGAAACATCCTTCACAATTTATATTTTTTTTCCTCGCAAAATTGGGGAGATAGAAAGATTTTTGGAGCCAATTTATGATAAAAATTTGCGAGGAAAAAATCTATTTAGTGAAAGAATTATTATTCACTATATATCATTATTCAGAAGTTTTTTGCGAGGGATAAAATTGGTCGCTATCTTGTTATAAATAATTTTTTTTTAATTAATTGTGGTGAATATAAATACCTTAAATTATTTACAATAGTGAATTTAATTTTAATAACACTTTTTAAGTAACTTACAAGATCAACTATTTATTTTACTAAACTATAAAGTAAATAACTTTACACTATCTTAAACTTTAAAATTTCTCCATAAAAGTTTATTTTTATGATCATAATTAAATAAAGTTAAAGTTATTAATAAAGAAATTATTACTCACTATATATTATTGTTCGTAAGTCTTTTATAGAGATAAAATTGGTCACTGCTTTTGTTCTAAATAATTTTTTAAAATTAATTGTGGTGACAAAATTTATAATATAAATACATTACATTTTTTACAAGAGTAAATTTACTTTTAATAACACTTTTTAAGTAACTTACGATATATCGACTATTTCTTTAATTAATGTAAATAAATTTACTATACTTTAAACTTTAAAATTTCATACATTGGCCAGTTAAAAAAATGAAAAAATAATAATGAAGCACTTTTGTGGAATAGACCACAAATGATAAAAATTACTCATCTATTTTGCATAAAGAGCTAAGATTGAGTTTATTCTTAGTTAATTTAAGGTATCTTAAAACTCAAATTGTAATGTAATTAATTTTTAAAATAGAATTTTATTCTTACTAATATTTTTAAATAATTTATAATATTAAATATTTTATTAATTAAAATATTAAGTTATAATAATTTAAATTTTAAAATATTGTAACTTGACAATAAAAAATTATAATAATTAATTCACAACTTCTAAAAATATAATCACTGATTTAGGCCAGATAGTGAAATAAATTTAGGCGGGATCAATGAAATAATTTTTGGCTAAAAAATTTACTTTAATTCCCAATTTCGTAAAAGCTTATTTTTTTTTATGTTTTGATATTTATATGTGAGGTGAAAAACAACTTTAACCTCGTTGAAAAGGCATAAACGTAGTAAACCTACAAGGGTATATTGGGATCATAAATTCATGACAATTTAAATAGAAGCAGTACTTTGAAAACTTACAAACAGTCTGAGGTTATTGCCCCCAAACAATTCAGAAGGCAAAATGGGGAAACTTGTGGATTATGAGATTTCAACTTTCATGGAGGTCGAGGATCGAATGAGGAGGCCATGGAGGAATTGAGCGCCAAAGCAGATGGCGACGCGCATATTCATCCCTGTGCGATCACACCGAGGATTCATGCGTCGCCAACGCCATCGGAAACCTCTGCCAGAGCTTCCTACTCTCGTATGGTGTTCGCGTAGGTATTAGAATCTTGCTCTATGCCTTCAAGCTCGCGCGTGGACAGTCCTATTCATCCCTTCTCGATCTCAAGGTTCCAATTAAAAGTTATCAGCCTTTTGAAAAAAATTGCATTTTAGTTAGTTATTTGTTAATGTGTTGGCTGTATATTTTTTCAATCGAATTAGGGGTTTATTTATGATTCAGTGAATTGCATTTAGGTTGCTCTGTGTTTGACTGATTATAATTTATATTAATGTAAATTAAAAAAAAAGTTATGATGGAGTTTTGTAACGTTGTTCAGGAATGTCATTTTCAAGTAATGATTTCATGTGCATTTAAGTGAATGATTGAATTCTTATTGCAGCAACTTGCCTCCGAAAAATATCTTATAGTAAGAGAAGAGGCATGTCGAATTGGTTTACTTTTTGGTGGATTTACTGGGTCCTATCACGCCCTTAGATGTTTACTGAGAATGTTTAGAAAGAAAGAGACACCATTTAATGTGTAAGTTTGCCATGTAGAAATGATTTCTTTTATATATTTGAGTTGGTTGTGATATGCATTTTTCTTTTTCTCTCTATATTTCCTCATGTTGCTTTGTTGATGATATCGAATTGTTAAAAGCTTTCAACGCATGATGTATCATACTTCATATATATGACTTTGTTAAAGGGATGATGGAGCAGAGTCAGGCCATTGGCAAAGATGTCTGTTTATACCGTAGTATTGTTACATTGGGAGTATGAATAGCCATGGGGGTCATTAAGTGGCAGTTCTAGTTTAATTGCAATAATTTGTGAAATAGTGCAAGTGCTTCACCTTGTCTCAAGTCAACTAAAGCATACTGAACCTTATTCTATGAATTGAATATTTTCGCGTCAAAATGTTGCATATTCATGCTTGTTGAGTTTGCCTCCTTTCATGTTGTGATAACAAAGTCTTCGGCTGTACAATGAAAAGCGAGTCTGCAACACTAGTAAACAAAGAATTTCATATTTGCAAAACCTTTTCTTGAAGTAAAGTTCCATAATCCTAATATAGGAGCGTTATGGGTTGGGTTGGGAAATAAAGACACTAACTAAAGAATCAATCAACGTAATCAGTTCTGAACTGAAATATTTGGAATTACAACTAATCATAAAGGAGAATTTTGAGGGAGGAGTATGTGTAGGTCAATGAGTACCAGAATAAGTTTAATAGGGATTAAAATTCTATAAGGTTCACCACATTAGAAATGAGACAGAATATAATGCAGATTTTCATCTTTCCCTTTTAGAATGCATAATCCACCATATTTTGACTTTTGCTTTGCATTTGTCGGTTCTCTTTTTGTCACTATAACATCGCAGTCAAGTATCCTAGTTGAATATAATGCAGATTTAACAACTTTTTCGGTCGCGACATTTGTCTCGTACCAGTAGATTTGCAACTGATATTTTTGCCTGCCTTGCCCTCTGAGCTTTTATGCTCTTCCTGAAAGTAGTATGCACACAAGCCAATCATGTTTGATGATAAAGCATATACTTTGTAACAATCTTATTCATTTATTAATAAAAAGTATTAATTTATTAAAGGCTTTTAAATTATCTACATAATGCTGTTTTATAATATGTGATAAACCTATAGTTTTAAGCAATGCTTTTAGAATAATGATGATGATCATTCTAATGAGATCTAAATTCTTAAAAAGCTTAAAACTAAAATAGTTCCCAATCATTGGATTACTAAATTGGGGATTAGTGAATCCGGATAGATTGGTACATACGTTGCTTGCTCATTGGATGAGGATGATTGATCTCATGATCATTTGTGTGGAGACACTAAAGCAAGTATGTAGGTGCTTATTAGAGAATAAGTTCACTGAACGTGGCTCGCTAAGGAATACCTAATGGAGTTTTACTTGCTCGTCAATAGGAATTCTGTAGTGATAGTAGTCAAGTGATCCTTGACTTGAGATCATCATAGTATCTTGTGTATGATGAGTTATACTTTGACTTATTCCTTAAGACCCTTAGGGTATATCAAAGGGTATGCTTGGGTATAATAAGTTGTACATGGAGATAATGTATGATCAATAAAGAATCTACCACTTCTAATAAAAGAAGAGAAATGTCCTATGTGATTCAATAAATGACAACCCAATAGTCCTTGGCCAAGGCAAAATGAAATTAGAAAGGAGTTTCTAATTTGCATTATTTGGAGTTGTGCATTTAAGGATCGAAATACATATAATTATGACAGTAATTCCATGTCTTATATTTAATTGGGACATTGTATGGTGGAAGGATTGAATTGTACGGTAACTATTTACTCAAAGGTTCTTTTATGATTAATGTTGAAATCTATATTATCTGGAAAGTCGTTGATCGCTAGGGAGGCTTATCCCTATTGTAGAATAAATATTATTTATTTAAATAAATTAATTGTTTAATTTATTTATTTAAATAAGATTAGAATTGTTCTAATTGATTTATTCACAACCGGTTTAATATGGAGAACCTAAAGGGTCACACCATAAAAGGAAGAATAATTATTTAAGAAGTTAATGGCATAATCGTAATAATATGTTAAGTATATTTAATTTAATCTATGGTGATAGAATAAATTAAATAGCTTAATATTTATTATTTAATATTTTAGAGATATTAAATATAAATTAATAAGAGGAGTCTTATTAATATTATTACAATTATTATTATTATTTTAATTTCTAAAAGAGTTTAGAAATTAATTTAATATAAGTACTCTCATTTATTCCTAATAGGATTAGGAGGGAAAATTAGTTAAAGGAGTTTAATTAATTATCCCTAATAAGATTAGGGAGCCCATTTAATTAAAAGAGTTTAATTAAATAATACCTTATTTTATTAAATAAGGTTACCTGATATCTTTATAAGGGGAGTCTTATATCAGATATCAAAATATATACGTTATTCCAATTGTTGGAGAGTACGCCCCCTTTTTCTATACAGATAGAAAAAACTTGGGTTTGAGCCAATACCCCTTCTTCTTGAATCTTTATTTTTCCTTGGTGGATCACCTCTAGAGGCCAAACATATGGGTGGCTAACGTTGATCAAAGGAAGGAACCAAACCCGGTGGATTCAAGTTGAACGCGAAAGGATTTGGAGGTGAACTTGTACCTGAGGAAGCTCGATCTTCAAGGGTATGATTTTATTCTTTATCTTTTCGTTTAATTAATAATTATGCATAAAGGGTGATTCGGGTATATGGTTTGTAAAAATTTTTAAACTCTGATTTTTACTCGCTTCCACTTATTTATGCAATTTGATTGCGCACATGAATATTACAAACCTTACACTTCCCTCCTATAGTATTTACTAGAGATATTGCAAAACCAAAATTTTAGAAATGTTGCCTCTTAAGATATTCTTGAAATGTTAGCAGCTTTCCAATATATGCATTACTAATCAAAGTACACATAAATAGTGCCTGCCTTGCCCTTTGATATTGCCTTGCCCTCTGATATTGTCTTGTATCTGCTTTCCAATTTATTTTTATTGTCTTGTACCAGTAGATTTGTAACTTTTTTTTCCTACCTTTCCCTCTGAGTTGTATGCTCTTCCCTCCTGTAGTATTTACTAGAGATATTGCAAAACCAAAATTTTAGAAATGTTGCCTCTTAAGATATTCTTGAAATGTTAGCAGCTTTCCAATATATGCATTACTAATCAAGGTACACATAAATAGAGGAACTTTACACTATCCAAACGGGAACAAAATTTACTGTAAGATATATCATGTATTTGTCTGCTTTATTTACCAAGTGATTGTAGTGCACAAATATTATAGGATGTTACAATATGTGGAATATAGTGTAGGCAATTTGAAATTATATTGCTTCCCAAGTTAGGTGGACTTCTGTTCTTTAAAAGACTTGAACCATTCAAAACTTTAGTTATCGACTATATTTTAAAAGTAATTCAAGTCAAACTAGAGTTATTTTTTCCTTTTCAACTTTTTATTTTTTTCTATTAGCACTCAAGTGATTGTGATTGGATCTATCTTTAGTATAATAAGTTTTTACTTGAATTGTTGGGAATTTCACACTGAGAAGAGCCTATATTGGATTTATTGCTTGCAGATCAACACTTTTAAACTCTCATATTATTGGTCTATCATCTGATAGTGTTATAAATGATCTTTAAAGTGGACACAAGCACAAGCGAATCTGGATTTAGCATGCAGGATAGTGCTATGTATAGATAAAAAAGTTGTGGAACAAGGAAATCAACATATTAATTTTTAGTACTAAATAAGTGCATGTTGTATAACCTGTTTTGCAAAGAGGAAGAAAATTGATCTGCCATATCAAGGAAATTTGGAACATTTTCTTTCTGATAATACTTTTGAAGGACCAATTACAATTGTATGGTGTATTCTTCACCGCAACAATCTATTGATCTTAAGGAATTGGAGAATATGATTGACAAGATTGTCCTCCATCGATTGGGTATAAAGTCTATGGATGATGTTTTTACCAATGATAGTACACCACAACTGTTCATTGTTATAGATAATGCTGAACATATAACTAAATTGGTAGAGAGGAAGTTTACCAACTTCCTTCAAACATTTACCAACTATGATTCACTTGAGGTATTTACTAATAACTATATTTTTGTCTTTGTCCTTCATTAATCTCCCTCTATCTATTAATTTAAGTTCACCATGTTTATTTTTTCTTATTCCTCATGTTGTTGAAATTGAATTTTTGTGTTTCTTTTGCAGGAGGAACTTTACAGGCCCAACCTTGATTTCCCTGAAGAAAATAATGATGAAGTGGACCTAACATGATGTACACTTCATTCCTTCTAGCTCGTTGTTAATTTTTTTTAGTTTTCTTATGTTAGTTATTAAATATTGTAAGTAATATGATACTTGGGAGATCAAGATACAATAACAAATTATGTACTTATTGTGACGTGAGCATTATCTATTTATATATGGAGTATTAGTTTTAATTTTTAGCTCTTTATGCAGTTTATCAATTACTTTGAAACAAGTATATATGGACATGATTTATATTAACTTGAAATATTAAATTTAATATTTATTATAGCATTTAATAATAATAATAATAATAATAATAATAATAATAAATATTGAATTAGTGATTTGAAAATTAATTATAATTTGCAATGAATTTTGATTATTTATCAATTAATTTTTTTACAAATTTATAATTTGTGAAGGATTTTACTTAAGAAATGGATTTTAATGAAGGATTATTTTCCTCGCTAAATCTTTTATAGTTAATTAGTTAGTCATCAATGAAGGATTATTTCCCTCACTAATTTGAAGATACATTCTCAATTTATAATCAGTAAAGGAAAATTTTCTCTCATTAAATAAATTTGTTCTTCACAATATATTATTTGTGAGGAATAAAGTTATTCACTAATTTCAAATAATCATTCTTAAAATATTATTTGTGAAGGAAACCAATCTTTCACTAAATAACAATATTCCATTACTAAATACAATTTGTGAATAAAGAAGTTATTCACAATATATCCTTCACAAAAAAGCATTTAGTTACTACTTAGCGAATGATACCCAATTGCGAGGAGGTCTAATGCGAGCACTCGTGTGAAGGAAATATTTCTTCGCAATAAATTATTTGTGAGTGATATAGGGCCTCTAGTGAATGATTTGTCCTTCACTAGAGGCCATTTTTGGTGTAGTGGATGATTCTGCTTCTACAACCGCTGTTGTGACAACCCTAGAATTTAGAAAATTATTTAAATCTTAATAATGGTATTTAATTTATTTAATTATAATATTAAATAAATTATTTAAAAATGTTTTTATACATGAAAAATCATGAAAAATTATATTATGGTATAAGAAAAAGTTATTTTTAATTACTTTTAATATTTTGTGATGAATTTTATTAATTAATTAATATTAATGATAATTAATTTATTTAATAAATATATTAAATAAATAATGGAAAAATAGAATTAATGATTTAAAAATCATATAAAATGATTTAAGTGTTATAAAAATATTTTAACTTATAAAATATAACTTTTGATATTTTTTCATGAAAATATTAATTTTTTAATATTAAAAACAATTATCGGATAATGAATTTAAGGTTTAAAAATCATATAAATATGATTTTAAAGTATTAAAAATACTTTGATACTCCATCCGTCCCATAATTATAGGCTGATTTCTTTCGGCACATAGTTTAAAAAAATTAGTTAAGTGACAATTTTTAACATAAATTTTTCACATATACCACTTAATATGGAATTAATGAATAAGTTAATTACTCCTTACTTATCACACTGGAACTCTCAACTTCAGTGATTGACGTGTACTGATCATTAAAATCCATTACCATAGAACTTTAACTAAAGAGAATACAACATCATTAAATGTGGTGATAAAAATAATAACATTAAATGTTGTTTCTTTAAAAAAAGAGTAATGATTGAATATTTATTATAAGGGCATAAAAGTAAAACAATGAACCAACTAAATTTTATAAATAGTAAGTAGCCTATATATTGGGACATCTCAAAATGGAAAATCAAATTTTATAACTATGGGACGGAGGGAGTATATTATAAATATATATTATAATATTATGTTATGATTTTCATTAATATTTAGTATTAAATAAATATTAATGACAAAGGAATTATCTGGTATTTAATTCTTATAAATACGAGATTAATGATTGAAAATTCATGAAAAATGATAATAATTATCTGAAAAGTATTACGAGCTTATGAAAAATATTTGACTGATAATATAATTATCTAAGATAATTGTTAAGTGTTTAGGCAGAGTTTAATAGAAATTAAACTCGATATTTATCCGACTAGGCCGTCGGGATGTCAGAATTGTACCGAACTCGACTCGGACTGTAAAAGTTTGACTTGAGGTAGGTTTTATGTGATGTATAGAGATATGGTTATGTGTTAATGTGTCTAGGTTATTTTAAATACTGTGATGATATTATTCTAATTTATATATCGACACTATTTATATATTAGGTCTTAAGACAAAGCTTATTAAAATGTGTAACGATAATCAATGGATTAGGCATGTTTTCCTTAACTTAACTTTGAGTTGTTTATTCAAATATACTTATGGTTAATCATTGCTGATTGTTGTAACGCCCCGAAATCTGGTCTATCTTCACACCCGGATTCCGTACGTCATGAGTACATCATTCATCCAACATACATCATTATATACTAAAATATAACGACATACACTCTCAAATCCCAGGTTCTGGAAACCTTATAACCCTTTTCATTACAAATATTAATAAATACATTATTCATTTCATCTTATAAGAGTGACTTTTATCCGCCACAAAGGATACATAACAGTTCATTAAACTAGTCTATAATTCAATTTCATCTTTTTTACATTACAAGTCTTCACTTGATCTTCTCGCTCATTCACCTTATGAATGGTACTTCATCTAGAAACCATCAGCTTGATCTTTACGGGATCTTTAAGTTCTTCTAACCTTGTTCGCTGAAAATTGTTTTTCATTTAAAGCAAGTGTGAGCATTCAATTGCCCAGCAAGTCATAACAGTTGAACAAACAACTTCAGAATTAAAACATTTCATTAGAACTTCTATAACTAAACAAAGGTTATGAAGCAGCTTGAATAATAGGAATAGTCTCGATTCCTATCATCTTAAAACATCAATCATTTTCACTTTGAAATACTTTCATTCTTCTACCTTTTTCATACACATCCTATCTGGCTAGAATCATTAGCACAGACTTAACAATAACGGTTCATGTATAAACAGAACATACTTGTATTGAAAAACTCAATCACAGAACAATGCATATCATAGAAATACCGAAGTGTTCAAATTGTGGCTCAAGGCCTCATATGTTCTACCACATTGTACAAATATCGCATATTCGCACATAGACAGAACTTCTCAAGTATAACATCTGAAAAGTTTAAGAAACTAGCATTCATGTAATATGAATAAAGTTAGGAAACTTGCCTTACGCCCAGCTACAGCTTACGCTGAACTGCTCATTCAATTCCTATATAACACATAAGGAGAAAACATAAACACAAAGTAGTCATATATTGAACTTACGCATTGGTTTACTTAACTTTACTTCTTAAGGTTCACGTTCTTGCAATATAAGTTTACGCAACTAACTTCCTTTACCAGTTTATGGCTTGATGACATACGGAGATGTTTTACTTATACGTTTATCATCTTGGATGATTTATATTCTTATCTTCTTCATAATACTTTTCTAAGACTCAGCACACATCGCTTCTCTGCTAGTAGTCCATATGGTACTCTGAGTGGTTTCCCACAAACAACATACAAACAAGTTCCCGTCTCATCTACACTGCCATCACAGTGAGTTAGATCAGTTGCCAGTTTCGTATATACCTTCGCTCTCTAAAGGAATTATTTAGCCCAGTTCCCATATGTCAACCATCAAAGGTTATGATTGTACCACAACCTAAACTTTATCTTAATTTATCCGAACCATTAAACTTAATGTTCGTTAATCAATTTCTTATTCCTTACGGCTTTCTGGAAACTAAATGCCATACCTTAGGATTCAATCCTTATTCGACTCACGTTCGACTTTCATTAATCTTATTACCTTTACTATGTGTCGACGTCGGGATTTTTGGATGTCCCTTTCCGTTACTTGTTCTTTGGTGTTCTCATTTTAGGTGAGATTTGTTTGAAAAAATAAGTGAAAAAGGTCCGACATGTATGATGTCGACGATGGACCGCGAAGAGTCGCCATTGGTTTTTAAATGGTTGTACCAACACAACCGATAAAAGGTTTGCACATTGACCCAAAGATGATGTGACAACGATATACTGGTCAAATAAACCGAGATTCGCTTTAGGGTTCGGGGACTTGGTTATGCGGGGGAAGGTGTTAGGCACCCCAGACATCCGTGTTACCACTACGACCGCCTTTTCAAGAAACTATTATCCGAGTGTGTGTGTGTGTGGGTCAATGTGCTATTATATGGAAGTTGTCTGAGGCCTCGCTCAACCTATATACATTGTGGTTTGAATTTATATAAAAATTCAATTTTAGCAAGATATTACAAAGATGATTTTTTATAAAGAGGTTTTTCAAACCCGATGCTCAATAGGAATTGAGACCTTTACACTCCCATTTTATTAAGTGATCGACTTGATTGATTTTATTTGACGGATGCGAGGCATCCGTATGAAAAAATAATATATAAAAATAATGTCGAATTCCTCGTGGGTATGGAAACCATCTCGAGGAAATTCGTACATCGTAGAATAATTTACAAGCCGCCATACAATTGAAAATGTCCATCACGGAACCGAATCTAGATTCAATGGGATGAATCAGCGATCACATGATTCCTAGGCTCACAAGATATCTGCAGTTTATATGAAAGCGATAGCGGTATATATATATAAAAAGTTGTAAATATATATATACGCATACAGATCACCAACCACGAAGCACCTCCATGGGAGATCGTAAATATAAATAAAGTCATTAAAAGTTATCAACCGCCACTTGAGGAAACTCCAAAGCGACAAAAACGTAAATAAAGTCAGAAGCGATCAACCGCCACGAAGCAAACTCTAGGCGGTGATTATATATATATATATATATATATATATATATATATATATATATATATATAAAAGCAATAAATGCAATCAATGTAAAATTGTGCTCATCGTAACAGTAGTTCACCACGATTCATATATATATATATATATATATATATATATATATATATATATATATATATATATATATATATATATATATATATATATATAAAGTATAGTAAACGCATTCTGATATAAAATCCAGGCTCATTGAGCAGTCCGACACACGCTTAATATATATAAATGTATATATATATATTAAAGAAATAAACGCTCTGCATCAAGTCTCAGCTCATAGAAACAAAGTTCGACACAAAATTCATATATATATATATATATATATATATATATAAGCAAGTAAACGCTTCTGCATCAAGTTCAGGCTCAATCGAGGCATAACTCGATAATGTTAGTCAATATATATATATATATATATATATATATATATATATATATATAGATCGAATGAAACCACTTTAGATCAAGTCCGCAAAAGCAAGCAACACGACTCTCAACGTGTAGAAGGGTGTATGCAGATGAAAAAAAGAAGACTCTAAAGTGTGTGAGAAGGCTTACAGCTGACTGCTAAAAAAGGCTTCTATATCTTTAGAGTGGGTAAACACTAGTTTTTGTGGGTACAAAAGAGGCTATATATGAGCTCACAGGTGTTTAAAAGTGTGAAAATACATCAGATGGCGAAAAGAGCAGCAACCGCGCAGGGTTTCCCCGTCTTTTTCTTTTAGAAAATTAGCACCCCAAGCCCTCTATTTATAGGAAATATGAGCCGCAGGTACCTGCGGCTCAGCTGCAAGTGTACCAGAGGCAACCCGGGTTGTCCCGGGTTTGTTGGGCTAGGTCGTCTCGAAGTATGTGCACTCAGGCACTGTAATGTCCACTCAAATTTTCAAAAGTGCAATCCGGGCATCCGTTTGAGGTATACATGACCTATTTCGGACCATCGTTGTCGAGAGTTGTACGATGGCATGGGATTAGAGTTTGTGCAAAGTCATTGAAGATGGGACGATGCCCTCCGGTCTTCAAGCTTTAACTTTAATCCGTTACCCCGCACAATAATCACTTGGGATTGGTTAGCCTTGTGGGACATTTTTGCGTATTGATGTGACGTGGCATCGTGTTTGATGAGATGATGATGTTGCCCCTCACCGGTGTTATCGCCGAATTGGCCTGATAAAGCAGACGTTGCTCAGACTTCGCTGAGATTGGACTGCTGCAATTGTTGAAGGTCCTCATTGTCATCTTTGAGGTGTGCCTGCCTCCCCGATGTTATTGCCGGGTTGGTGCAGTACATTTCCGGGGTTATCATCAAAACTGCATTCCTTGGGGTTATCACCAAGGTTAGTGGCTATTCCCATGGTTGGGACTGAGACTGGATACCTCGGGGTTATCTCCGAGATTAATCGGTCTTCTCTCCGGTGGTGCCAGATTAGATCTCTGCAGCCTCGGGGTTACATCCGAGGTTGAAAATGTTACTCCTGATTACGATCCGGGGTTGATCTTCGACCTTCCTAGAGTATCCCAGATGGATTTGGATTGTCTTTCAGGGTTCTCTCTTAAAAGACGAATCTGTCCTCCTGCAATGTTAGTAACAATAGTACAAAAAATTTCAAGTGCCTACAGATGCCCCTCTTTATCATACTCATGCATGACGATGCATGGGTAGGATAAAGAATCCTAGACACTTGAAACGCAACAAGACAAACGTGGTACTATGGGTAGTAAAAATGATGCAAATGTATGATGCATGTGTACGGGGTTGTAGCCCAACATGCTGGGGATGATTGCTGGATCCCTGTTGCCTCAACTAGGGATTGGCAATACTGACCAGATCTGATGTGTAAGTTGAATCTGTTAGGATGTTGATGTTGGAGTTATCACCAAATTCCTAGGTTCTTGATAACGACTTGATCCTAAAGAGGTACCTCTTGTGTGCAAGAGATCCGTGGAGATAAAGCTTGATCTGTTTGAGGATGTGTATAACATATTCCATCATTTATCCTCTTTGATAATGTTGACCTCTCCTGGTTAGTATCACCAGAATATGTCACAATTTTATTGGATTTACTGCCAACAACAAATGCTGTCAGGGATGCCTGACCTTCGTTGATGCGTGAATCAACGGCTGAATCATCTTGTGGGATATACTGTCAAGGTTGCTTGACCTTCGCTGACGTGTGAATCAACGACTGCGACTCTGTGAGGAGATCGTCAAGGTTGCTTGACCTTCACTGACGTGTAGATCAACGGAGCATTGCGTTGTGACCCTCGCCGGGGATCCACTGGGGAATATGAGCAGTTGGGTATGAAGACCTCGAATAACTCTAGAGCTCTGATAGGTTTAATCGCTATCGACTGAAATGACGTTAAGGTTGCTTGACCCTCATTGATATGTGTGTCAACGGCTGAGCATGCATTGTTACTCCCGCTGGAGATATACGTTGTAACCCCCGTCGGGGATCTACTAGGGACGCATGAGTAAGTATATAACTCCCGAATAGTTCTCAATGCTTCGATGGGTTTAATTGCCATCGGCTGGAATATCGTCAAGGCTGCTTGACCTTCGTTGATAGACATGCCAACGGATGAATGTGTTGTAACCCCCACCGGGAATCTACATTGTAACCCCCATCGGGGACTTACTTAGGGTAACTACCCAGAGTCGACGGCATCGGACCTGTACGAGGTATTGCCAGATGTGATTTTGCGACAAATAAGATCATTGGTAGGGTATACCTCGTGTTCGGGTGACTACCAATGGGCGATGTATAGATTCAAAGTCTCATCCGAGAAAACCAGGATTGTATGCTGTTTTGCTCAATCGCGTGGCATTTTTATTCTCTATTTGATCTTTCTAGTCCATAAGAACTCCGTTTCAACTTGAACTGGACCAAGCCGGAGGGGTGGGACCCACATAGAGGAGCCGCAGGTGCACCTGCGGCCAGGCGTGGATGATAAATCCTGCAGTTAGCCTTCACAGGTTTATTTCCAACTTGTTTCGCAAAGAGAGAATCGCGAGCCATCTTCAGATCTCACCGAGTTCGGGCCGCTCGCAAATTCTCGCACCGCATCGAGTGTTCTGCACTATTCTGGTAACGTATGCATGTATTTTTTTTTCCAATTTCTGTCTGTTGGATTGTGAGTTATCGCACGAAATGCATCTAAACACATAGTAGTGATTATGTATGCACAACTGACTTGATAAAAAATATTCAACATAGTAAATGTTAGTATTAAACCATGCTAAACATAATGATGTGAAAAAATTTGACTTCTGAGATAGTCAAATTGGCACCTTTTTCTATTATTTTTTGTCCTATTTGAGGTCCAATGAGCAAAAGGTAGAAAGGAAAAGTACTCCTAGCATTGAGGTTGGCCTTATGCATGATGATTTTGATTTTTAATGCATATATTATGTATATGACTTTGGGACAGGTGTGCTTAAGAATGGCCACCTAGACATGCCTGTGTGCATGTGCATAGTCCTATTTTCAAAGGGGACTATGGCGAAATTTTTCCAAATGTAGGCATTGGGTAGTCATGCATTCTAACTCCATTATATGTTAAAGTAAATGCATGCATGCATATAGTCATAAATGCATTTAAAAAGCTCCAGGTAAGTAAATACCACACCCTTTCTGAGGTGACTTGGAGACTTGTTGTCCAGATATTGATGGATCCGGATCAGCCGAGCAGTTCCTATAGGACCGCTTCTAGCGTACGATGGAGGGCTTCTGAAGTGCCTCGTCCCCGTTCTGTCAGACAGCCTCGTCGGTTGGTGGAGGCCGTGATACGTCTTGTCCAGGTATATGTTCTAGACATCGAGGATGAGGAGGCGAATATTCCGATTGAGGATCCCACTCCTGCTGCACATGTCCCTCGCAGGGAGCTTCTGAGCATTCAGGTGGCAAACCCAGAGTTACTGGGTGATTTGGGCAGACATCCATCGATGTACTTTCATGCTAACGAGGTATGGTGTTAGACTTTGATCTTCCTTCTTTCCTATTGATGAGGATTTAAAGGGTTCTGACATTTGATCTGCATTTCATGCAGGTTCCTGGTTTTACACAGCCGCGAGGGAACTAGTTCAGCATTTACTCCATGTACCTGGTGCTTCATCCTGATTATAGAGCGGTAGTGCATGAGTGGGGATTCAGGGCATTTTTCTCCATCCTTCCCCATCGCTGTCCCTGGGGTTACCTCAGGGCTTTGTCTGAGCGATGGTTTCATCAGACTCAGTCACTCCACCTGCTGGATTGCGAGGTGATGATGACGCCTATGGATTGGTAATTTATCACAGGTATGGAGTTTGGAGGGGAGCCAGTGCCTTGCATGGCGAATATCACCCCTACTGCCGTCCGATCCTTACTTAGAGTCTTGTGGCGGCGCTCAAGGCGTGATTGTCTGCTCGTGTCCTTTGAGCGTAGATGTTATGAGCGGGCTATTGAGTGAGCCCATGCCTGATGATGTCACGATCAGGGATCGCGTTCTGCGGCGATTGTTCTTGATTATCATTCGAGGCTGCTTCATAGCAGATAATTCTTCCACGGTATCTTTCACTTTGGTCAGCGCCACATGCGATGTGGACCGTATTGGAGAGTACGATTGGTGCTCTTACACCTTTGCCTATTTTCTTTGGGGCATGCGTCTGTGCTCACAGGGTTTGACCAAGGCTTGGTTAGGATTTTATCCATTTCTGCTGGTGAGTATTTCTCTTATCTTTTCCCATTCATAGGTTAAGAGTGTTTACTGATAGCAGATGTTTTGCCATCAGTTGGCGCGCTTTGGGCCTATGAGAGGCTTCCATGTTTGCGTCCTGTGAGTGTGTTAGGTTTAGACACCTATCCACGAGGACGATGATGGCACCATTCTATCTTGTCGGAGGTCCCTGTAGCTGAGGGCTTCGCTCACTGCCGTATGTAGCTGGAGTTGCTGACGGCGGGTACCATTACATGGAATCCCTACTCAGGGGAACATTTGACCATCGAATTTAAGGATAGACATCCGACTGGAGTCAAGTATTTGATTTCCACCAGGAGAGTTCCTCTCTTCACAGATGGAGGCTAGGAGCTGTATCTAGGCGAGCGTGCTATTAGGAGCACCACAGGGGAGATCCGTATACCGATCCCCGCCTCATGTCGTGCATCATTGGCCCATATCACGCATACCCGCCACCGATATTCCATTGTTGGGAGTCGACGCTTTGCTTTATCGTAGGTCCATGCACTCGTGAGATATTCCATCGTTGGTGGCTCCCTCGCACTATTGGGGCCCAGTCCCGTGCCACACAGTTTATGGGGGACATGGTTCCAGGATCTTTGATGATGACGGATTGGGTAACTTGTGTCCAAGCTCCGACTCATATGACCCAGATTGATAGTTTGACCCGGCAGTTGGACCAGGCACATGTATTTATCCGACATTTGGGCAGAGATCCAGCAGAGGCAGAAACATTTGTTACTTCCAGCTCAGGTGCTGGCCACTCAGACGACCTATTTGGTTTTATCGGCGCAGATCCTCCTCTTTATAGGCCTGACATCCCTGTTGATAGAGATTTAGTGACCCAGGAGGAGTTACATCAGGTGGACAGGATTGAGGATATGGACATCGAGACCCTGGTCTTCTTCTGATGTATATTCTTGTTATATCTTTTGATAGGCCTCTGTTAGATATTGGGTGGCTGTTCCCCATTCTCGCTATATCTTTTGATAGGCCTCTCATAGTAGTAGGGCTACAGCCCCCCATTTCCTTGTATTTGTAGTCAGACAGAATGATGTATTAGATGATGATATATTTAGGAATGTATGCACCGCTTTTCATTCCATATATCATATTTCCATCCATCATCTGTTATGAATGTATCATGTTATTCATATGTATGTATGTATGTCCGAGATATTCGGCATTGACCCTCGGATGGTCTTATGACACGGCCAAAGACAGATGTCTTCTTCGACGCTTAGTCAGATAGATCATACCCCACCGTCGCTGGTGGCATTGGGTATCGCGATCGTGGTGCGATAGCATGTCACCGCCGCATAAGGTGATCAGAAATTTATTCTTGCAGAGATACCATGACCCTTTTGGCATTTCGGGTTCCCCGCAGGATTTGTAGATCGGATGCTAGAGCATTGGTCACCTGACAGGCATGTATTCCATTTTGGCATCCATGAGTCGACTCCTACTCGGAGGAGTATGCACGCTTGATCTATGTCGCCTTGCATGCACCTTGCGTGCACATGGCTTTTGCGAGACATGAGTAGACGATTCATGACTCTCACGAGATTGAGGCGCAGAGTAGTGCAGATGAGTCGACATCCGCCATGTGATCTCTCGCGTTCAGTATTTACGATTTGGCGTGGAGGATAGCTACTCACGACATTCTCGGGATTTCCCGCCTGGAGGATCATTAGCGTTTGGCCAGAGTTG
Organism: Panax quinquefolius; assembly: GCA_020205615.1. Taxonomy (NCBI): domain Eukaryota; kingdom Viridiplantae; phylum Streptophyta; class Magnoliopsida; order Apiales; family Araliaceae; genus Panax; species Panax quinquefolius. The sequence continues at coordinate 34,004,417 of CM035167.1, forward strand.
ATGTACTGATGCTATGTGTACTGTCATACGTGTACATGCCGCTGTATATGGATGAGATAGACATAGGCGTTATCATGGCGGTGAGAGCTCTCAGGGAGGGTCGTACCATTATACCTATGATCGTAGCAGAGACCCTGCGGTTGGCATCCTATTGTTGCACGTATCCTACAGGAGTGTTCACAGGGAGTTCGGTCATGTTGTACGTGTGGTTTATGTCACACATGAGACTGGTTGGTACCCTTCGACGACATGCGTATTGCTTCTCCCATGATGTGGCCATGTCATACTCCTTTTAGCCGTCGGAGTGTATAGATGCTCAGTCCTGGTCCGCATTTTTGGCAGATATCAGGGATCCATTTAGCATATTACTGTGCTCGGGGCTTTGCTCACCATACAGCTCTATTACTCACGCTTCAGGCATGGATTTCCTCCTCCGGGTCGGCTTCGAGGGGCTTGACTACTTATCACCCATCGGGTCGTGATGTCGCAGATTCGACCGGGCCTGTGATTTTCATCCTTTCGATGGGGCGATAGGTCAGCGTTCAGCTTCTTGATATCTCTTAGTAGAGGACCGATCCCGTGAGTATGCTTGTTGGGATCAGCGTGAGATAGCTTCTTTTTCTGTTAGTCATCCCGGTTGTTCTACAGAGTATTCCGCATGGATGGAGATAGAGATTTTATCGGCTGCAGCAGTATCTGCAGAACCGGATATTGAGTCAGACGATGCAGAGCCCATGGAGGACATTGATACCTACATCGAGGAGGAGCCCACTGCTGGGTTGCCAGCATTTCTTCCAGATTCTCCTAGTACCAGTACTTTTGTGATTCAAAGACTTAAGACAAGATTTTAGAGCAGAGTCTTCATCTGATGACCTTTGAGAGAGACCAGATTCGATCTATGATGTCGACTGCTCTTGATGTGAGGGACGCAGCTCTACTAGAGAGAGACGAGGCATTAGATCGCAGAGATGCCGCTGTTGTTGAGCGGGATGAGGCTATATCAGCCAGAGATGCAGTGATAGCTGAGCGGGATGAGGCTATATCTGCCCAGGATGCAGCCGTCACAGATAGCACTGCAGTGAGGTCCTTTACCACTGGCATGATCGCAGAGATGAGCGCATAAATTGATGATCACATGGTCACCATACAGATGGCTATAGATCTTTTGGGTCGTGTGGATACTCTCGTACAGGAGACCACAGCTTCACCTCCGTCTTCGGAGAGGGACGCCATGTTGGGCTTATTAGCACGCATGTACCCTAACTTGTAGATGAGCTTGTATTTACCTACACAAACTAGCTTAGCCATTTTGTCATATACAGTTTACATTGTATATATATCAAACAACATTATATATGACAGAGAAATATATTTTTGGATCACTTCCCTTTTAGATATGCCTTGCTATTTGCTTGATATTTTGCCCGCCGCTTGTGGCTTGTGATCTTGATGTATTCTCAATTCCTCCCGGTGGATGGACATTGAGTTGTCTCGACGATCGTAATGGATCATCGATCTATGTATATCCCTACCATCTTTGGTGTCTTGGGACTTGTTTCTGGATGGAAATGTGGAGAGGAGTGTGGCTTTCCTCTTTGAAATTGACCGCACCACAGTTGGTCGCCAGTACTTCTATTTAGGAGAAGCCTAGTTAATTCCACCTCTTATGGTTTGATGTTGCTCTTCGAGGTATTACTGCAGCTTAGATGGTCGCCAAATCTCCTATTTGGGAGGAGTTCAGGTAATTCCATCCCCTTGGTCTGAAGCCAAATCAAATGTAATGGATTGAAGGATGATCCCAGTACCAACAGACAAGGGTTTATGTTTTGGTAGGGGGTGAGACCGCACCATGAATGGCTGCCTACGTACTCCTATTGAATAGGAGATCAGGTCTGCGTAGTTTGAACCTGGTGTAAGAGGTTCAACGCTGTATATGGCTGACATGGTGTAGGAATGTTTTTGGTTGTTTTTGTTTTTGTAAGGAGAAGAGGGTAGAAATGTTTTTGTTGTTTTTTGTTTTATTGCGACCGGGCCATATGAAATGGTTGCCTACATACTCCTATTGAAGAGGAGATTGGGTCGACGTAGTTCGCCCCTCAGGGTGAGAAGAAAAGCATAATCCCATGTGCAGGTCAGAGTGCGGGGAGGAGAAAGTTTAATCCTAGGTTGAGGATAAACTGTAGGTACGAGAAGTTTGATCCCAGGTAAGGGTAGCCAAACTGCAAATGCAAGAGGTTCAATCCGCGGTGGGATGACCTAAGTTGTAGGAATGCAGAGGAGAAAGCAAGGCTGCTGGCTTGAAAAGTACGTTTCCTTGAGGGGTAAAGTGTAGATAAGTTGTAGGTGGTAAAAGGTTAAAGAACCGAAATGACTGGTGACATGATGATTATGCACCAGGTTGTTTGCTGGTTACTTCAGATATAATACCGTTTCACAGTGTCTGAGTTGATGAGTTGTGGAAATTCATCGTCCTCCATCTCTTCCAATCTGAGAGCGCCTCCTGTCAATATTTCCTTGAAAACAAACGGGCCTTCCCAGTTAGGAGTGAATTTTCATTTAGCCTGATCTTGGTCGTCAAGAATCTTCTTCAAAACCAAGTCATGTTGTTTAAACTGCCGTAGCTGGACTTTTTTGTTGTAGGATCTGGTGATCCTTTGCTGATATAACTGACCATGGAAGATAGCCGCGGTTCGCCTTTCGTCTATTAGAGACGTGATACCTATCTTGTACCCATTGGTCTTCATCAAGCTGAGTGTCGATCAACACTCTGAGAGATTCCATCTCAACTTCTATGGGGAGCACTGCTTCCATCCCATAGGTTAAAGCATAGTGGGTTGCCCCAGTTGAAGTGCGCATGGAGGTTCTGTAGGCTATCAGAGTCAGAGGCAATAGGTCAGGCCAATCTTTGTGGTTGGCGGACATCTTTTGCATAATCTACTTGATATTTTTGTTAGCCGCTTCAACAGCACCATTCATCTTCGGATGATAGATGATAGAGTTGAGATGTTTGATGCGGAATTTACTGCATAATTCCTCCATCATTTTGTTGTTGAGGTTCTTTGCATTGTCTGACATAATCACCTCTGGTTATCCATATAGACAAACGACATTGTTTCTGATGAAAGCAATGATTACTTCTTTAGTAACCCTGGGGAAGGAGGCTGCTTCTACCCACTTGGTAAAGTAGTCGATCATGGTGAAGATAAATTGGTTACCATTACTGGCTTTAGGCTCAATGGGCCCGATAACGTCCATTCCCCACATTGAGAAGGGCCAAGGAGAGCTCATATTGTGGAGTTCCCGTGGAGGGGCGTGTATAGCATTCCCATGAATCTGGCACTGATAGCATCTTTTGACGTGGTTGTTGCAATCAGCTTTGAGAGATAGCCAATAATGTCCTGTCCTGAGGACTTTCTTGACAATGAGGGGGCCACTCATGTGGGGGCCATAGACTCCACCATGGATTTCATCCATAAGCCTTTGGGCTTAGTCTTTATCTAGACACCTGAGGAGACCTAGTTCTGCATCTCTTTTGTAGAGCGCATCTCCACTCGTGTAGAACTTCATAAAGAAGTTGATGGATCCGCTTTTCTCGGTCAAAGCTCGCCTCGGTGGTGTGTAGATCCATCTCGCAGATATTCTTTGATATGGTGATACCAAGGAGGTTGGATGGGAGGTAGCTCATCCGATACTTCTCCAACATAATTCCCATAGGCTGGGGCCTTGTTCAGGGTAATTGTGACGCTTGGCAAGTGTTCCTTGTCTAATATGCGAATCAAGGAGTACAAAGTTGCTAATGCATCCGCGAAATCATTCCTATTATGAAGAACATGTAGAAAGGAGATTTCTTCATACTCCGAAGCCATCTTCAAAACCTGCCGATGGTAAGGCAGCAAATGTAGTTCCCTGGTTTGATAGATACCGGTGGATTGTCTGATTACCAACTCTGAATCTCCAAGGACAGTTAATCGCCTGATGCCCATTGAACATGCAAGTTTTAGCCCCATGAGACAGCCTTCATACTCAGCCGTATTGTTGGTGCTGACAAACTATAATTTGACGGGCGACGGATATCGCTTCCCCCCGCATTCGATACTAGAACTGCTCCAGCTCCAGAACCTTTAATATTAACAGCTCCATCAAAATACATTTTCCATGATTGGCTCGTATCGTATTGATGGTGTTGCTGCGCTGTTATTACCCCTTCATCGGGGAAATATGTTTCCAAGGGTTTGAAATCCCCTGAAGGTGCGACGACCAGTTGATCCGCGATTCCTTAACCCTTGATGGACTTTTGAGTCACATATACGATGTCAAATTGTTGTAGGATCAACTGCCATCTGGACAGCCGATAATTTAACATGGGTTTATTGAACACATACTTGAGAGGATCCGCCCTGGATATGAGATGGGTTGTGTGGCCATGGAGGTAATGTTGTAACCTCATGGAAGCCCATGCTAAAGCACAACACGTCTTTTTGATCAGAGTGTACTTGTGTTCACTGCTGCTGAACCTTTTGTTGAGGTAATAGATAGCTCATTCTTGGCCTCTATCGTCTTTCTGTCTCCAAAGATGCAATTTTCATGGCGTGGTCACTTACGGACAGATACATGAACAGGGGAACATCATCCCTGGGTGGTACCAAGACGGGAGCTTTGATTAGCTGTTTCTTGATTGCAATGAAGGCATTTTGGCACTCATCACTCCATTTCATGGAGGAGTTCTTCCTTAATAGTTTGAAGATTGGCTCACAGGTTGCTGTGAGTGGGGAGATAAACCTGCTGATGAAGTTGATTCTTCCCAAAAATCCCCTTATTTACTTCTCTGTCTGAGGAATGGGCATTTCCGTGATGGCTTGGATTTTGGCAGGATCCAGTTCTATCCCTTTGTGGCTGACTAGAAATCCTAGTAACTTGCCTGATTTAACGCCAAAGGCGCATTTAGCTGGATTCAACTTCAAGTTGTACTTATGCAACCTGTTGAACAACTTTTTAAGATGGTCTATATGGTCGTCCTCCTTCCGGGATTTGACAATGATGGCATCCACGTAGATCTCAATCTCTTTATGCATTAAGTCATGGAAAAGAGCCATCATAGCTAGTTGATAGGTAGCTCCGGCATTGATGAGGCCAAATGACAACCGTTTATAACAAAAAGTTCCCCAAGGAGTGATGAAAGCAGTCTTCTCACGATCTTCCTCGGCAACCATGATCTGATGATACCCCGCAAAGCAATCAACAAAGGAGTACATGTCGTATTGCGCAGTATTGTAAATGAGAATGTAGATAAATGGCACGGGAAAGCTATCTTTTAAGCAAGCTTTGTTGAAGTCCCGGTAATCCACACAAACTCGTACCTTCCCTCCAGGTTTAGGTACGGCACGATGTTGGATATCCACTCAGGATATGTAGACACCATGATGATGCCAGCTTGAAATTGTTTCACAATTTCTTCTTTCACCTTTAAACTCCACTCAGGTTTCAATTGCCTGAGTTTCTACTTGACTGGCTTAAATCCCTCTTTAATGGAAAGGCGATGAAGGACAATGTCAGTGGACAAACCCACCAGGTCTTCATGAGACCATGCAAACACATCATGGAATTGGGTTAATAGCGTAACCATATCGTTCCATTGGTTTGGGGTAAGGTCTAAACCAATCTGGATTAACTTAGGGCTTTCTAAGGTTCCGAGATTGAAAGAAGTGGTTTGATCAAGGTTGGGTTTGGGTTTGTCTTTGACCCATTCTTGAATTTTTGGAGGCACCTCAATGTCATCCTGTATATCCATCAAGGCTGAATTCATCTCTACATCAAAAGTACAATCCTTGTGTAGGAGAGGCATCGTATCCGCAAGTACAGGCACATCTAAATTCAGAGTCCTGAAACAAAATATGCTTTCACTTAGTATATATGAAATGCGTTGATCATACATACGTTGTTAGCATGTATCGGCAAAATAAACCGCTAATACCGTATGTAAAAAGTAAGCAGTTATTATATCTACAAGGCAGAAAGAGTTCTGCCCGTTTTGCCCTCGTCGACCAAAGCAAGGAATGTTGTCCCAATTGGCAAGGGTAAAGTCCGGGTGGACCGCAGTGATGGAGGGATTGTCATCATCCTACCTATCCCGAATGATGGCCATTACATCAGGGCAATCATCGTCTGGGGTGTATCTGTTGGTATGTTCATTATGAACGATGATGCGTATACCGGACATCATCCGTATAACGTCTTACTTGATTCTTTATTCCTCTTCTTCCACTGCAGGATTTGGAACACCGATTTCTTTCTCCTTCACCGGTAATGGCTTGGGACATAACATAGCCATTACATTGGATGACACCTTTACGGGAGGTTGTGCGGACTCAGAGTTTGAAGGCGAAGCTAAACGCCACGTGGTTGAAGCTGAAGGAATCTGCTGATGCTTATGAGGATTCCTGTGACTAGAGCTGGCAGAATAGCCTAGTCCAGCTATTCCACCTTGCTTGGTTAAGCGAATAGGGTACTTGATACCCTGGCAATCTTTACCCAACCCTTGTCCCGACTTATGACCCAATGACATCATTTCTTGAGTGGCCGACATTACTTTGGCAGAAATTTTAGATTCGGGAAATGGTGCTCCAATAGCATGGTATTGGGTGTTGCTTATTTCCAAAGCATGAAAACTGACTGGTTCCACATCGGCATTGTCATTGTTGAATGGCATGTCTCCGTGCTGAGGAATCTCCGGTTCAGCGTTGACTGTGACCAGGCTATTGTTGATGATGTATTTCAACTGTTGGTGAAGAGTGGAGGGGACTGCCCCAGCCATATGAATCCATGGTCATCCCAATAGCAGGTTGTATCCCAAATCTATCTTGAGCACATGGAAAGATACGCAGAATGTGTGAGGACCAATTTCGATTAAGCGGCTCAATTATCTCTCCGAAAGTTACTTTACGGGCTCCATCAAAAGCTTTGATGATAGTATGGCTACTTCGAATTCGATTGAGATTGATGTTCATCTTCACCAAGGTAGCATATGGGCAGATATTCAGGGAGGAACCTCCATCTATTAAGACTCCTGCTACCATATATCCGGAGGACAAGACCACAATGTGTAACGGTTTGCAATGACCGGTCCCTTCGGGCGGTATGTCATCATCAGTGAAGGATATCACATTGTTGTTGAAAATGTGATCAACCATATGTTGAAATTTTTTCGTATCCACTGATGTCGGGAGATAGACTTCTTCCAAAACCTTTAACAAGACCTTCCGGTGATTCTCGGAGGTTAGGACCAAGTCCAAAATCGATATTTGTTGTGGAGCTTCTTTCAAGCTTAAAACCACCGCAACTTCGTTATGACCCACAGTGCGGAGGAATGTCTCAATCTTCTCCATGGGTATTTTCCCCTTCGATTTGGTGGTAAACTTCATCACCCGATGGGGAAGATACAGTGGATTTTCCTTCGACACTACAGCAGTTGTATGTGAGGTGGATCCTTCACCTTCTCCATAATTCCACGAAATTGTGCACAAGCTAACAATAGGATATTGTGCTCTGCCCGACAAGTTGATTGGCTCGGGAGCGGCCACTTTCAAAGGATTGTTTCCTCCCTTGAGTTGAATTATTTGCATTGTGAGTAAGGCATTAATCCCATCATCTTTAGTGGATATGACTGCTACCACACTTTTCCACTTAGTAGGTCCTGCATTCTCACTTGCACGTAACACAGTGTCGTTATCTGTCAAGCGAAGTACACCACTGTCGATTAGATTTTGAATAAGGTGGTGGAGTGCCCAGCATTCTTCTATGCTGTGACCGCGAGACTAAGAGTGGTATTGACATACTCCATCAGAGTTGTATCATCCCGAACAGGGGTTGATTGGAGGTAGAAGTGAACTGATCCTTCCTTCATTGATAAATATATGAAGAATTTCCTCCATAGGTTGGACCAGATAGGTGAATTCCCATTTGTTGGCGAAATTCTGACGGGCTTTGGCATTTGCTCTCTTCACCACTTTGTCTTCCAGCATTTCATTTTCTGAAGGTGATAAGGGAATATTCATGACAATAGGTAGGAGACTGGCGTGCTCCTGGCTGATTAACTGACGAGTCACTTGATGCTGATAAGTCACCAGTTCCGCCAATTGTTCAATTTATTTGCAGAGAGCTTTCATCTTTCGTTCCATTGTGAACTGGAACATAGCATAATCCCATCTATCATCACCATCTTTGATGGTCTGGGAAGAATCACAACTGAAGTTGGAACTCTGTCCACTGCTCCAATTAATCATGTTGACCTCTTCTTCTTTGTGTTGAGGAAGAGGGTTATCTTGAACATGAGGCTGATCGAGTTTAGTGACCATGATCTCTCCATTGTCTATCAGGTCCTGGATCTTGTGTTTCAAGGCCCAACAATCCTGAGTATCATGTCCAGGTGTCCCGACATGATAAGCACATTTCCTGGCAGCATTGAAACCCCGTCCATTAGGGCTGGCTGGTGGAAGAAGATGAGTGATTTTCTTTTGGGTTGTCAAAAGATTTAAAATATTCTCGAGGGTATCCCATAAGGGTGTAAACACTCGAGGGCATTTGACTTCTCCACCTCTTGGTACTGGAGGGTTTGCAGACTGTGTTGGAAAGGGATTGTAGTTTCTCCTTTAAATAGGCATGTTTTGATTGCCTTTTTGCCCCTGTAGTATCAGGGAAACATCTTCTTCTTTCTTTTTATGGACCCTCCGGGGGTTGTTCCCATCATTTCCAGATTAGATGTGATTAGCAACAGGTTTGAGTGCGGCTAGGTTTTGAATCTTTCCTGACTTCAATCCCATTTCATCCATCTCCCCATGCTTGACCATTTCAGAAAATGGTTTGCCGATGCCGGCTAAAACTCTTTCATAGAAGGGAGCTTGTTGTATGTCTTTGAATGTCATGATCATTTCTGATTCCGTCATGGCAGGACTAACTTGGGCAGCCAGTCATCTCCACCTATGAGCATACTCTCTGAAAGACACGTTAGACTGTTTCTTGATCTTTGTAATTTGATACCGATCAGGAGCTATCTGAGTTTGAAAACTGTATCGAATGAGGAAGGCATGTGCTAGCTCTTCCTAGCTATGGATTTTGGAGTTGTCTAATCTTGTGTACCACGAACGGGCTTCTCTAGTTAGACTCTTTTGGAACAATTGCATTCTGAGTTTTTCATCTTATGCATAGGATCCCAGTTCTCCAATAAAGATTTTTAAATGTGTATAAGGATCTTCTAACCCGTCATATTTTTCAAAGTCAGGAGTTTTAAATTTTTCTGGATAGTGAACACTAGGAAAAATACATAGATCAGCATATGAAACACTTCCGTGTGTTCCAATTCCTTTGATAGCGCAAAGGGTCTCTTCCATTTGGAGGACTTTCTTTTTGATGTCACCACCGTCTGGATCTCCAATGGGATGGGCATCATCAAGAGTATTGTTGGTTGTATGCAACTATGGTTCCGGTATGGTAATGACTGGGTCTCCCCCTTGTGTGGAGGATTCAGCATGTACGGGTATTTTCTGACCCTGTGTAGACTGGTGTAATTCTTTTAATAATAATGTACCAAATCAGAATCGCTTGCTTAATTCGTCGAATTCTTTGCGAGAAACTGGATTAAGTTCAGTCTGGTCGGATGACGACATGATTGACTGTAGGCCTGCTGCCTTTTTGGACTTTGATCGGGTGGTAGGTCCAATTGATTCCCTGCGAAAGACTTGCATAGTTTAGTCTTTAGGGAATGTATGACATAACATGCTATGTGATGTGTCTATTTTAGAATTTTATCCCCATAAACGGTGTGTCACCGTTTTATAGCATGTTAATATGTATGTGTACACATTTTCTTCATATTTCTCATTACATGGAGATAGATATGGAATGAAATTACAAGTAATTGTGTTTTACAAGTAATTGAAATGAGAGCATGAAGAGACTTTCCTTCGTTTTGGGTTTATCAGAGGCTGACCTATCTTAGGTTACTCTCGCGGCATTTTGGCATGAAGGTTCCCAAATCATCACAATCTACTTGACGGGAAGTTAATCCGGTCTTTCAACTGGAGCGAATTTGGGTGGTGCCTTTCCTGAGCCTCGGAGAATTAGTCTTCTCACGAGTCCAGTAATCAAACACCGACGGGATAGCCTCCTGGTGGAGGGACCACTCAACATACATTCACATACATCGCGTCTCACCGTATGACATGATGACATGTGCGAAGCACTAATATCATAAGCAGTTTATAGTGCGAAGCACTAACATCACACGCAGATATGATACGAAACACTAAGTGCAATCAAGACATGCATTCGTACACATTCATCCAATGTAAATGTAACATCCACACACAAGCAGATAACATTTTTGAAAAGATTGTAGTAGCGGCTTAAGTCCTCTTACTAGAATCCCTAGCAGAGTCGCCACCTGTCGACGTCGGGATTTTTGGATGTCCTTTTCCGTTACTTGTTCTTTGGTGTTCTCATTTTTGGTGAGATTTGTTTGAAAAAACAAGTGAAAAAGGTCCGACATGTATGATGTCGACGATGGGACTATTAAGAGTCGCCAGTTGGTTTTTTAAATGGTTGTACCAACACAACCGATAAAAGGTTTGCACATTGACCCAATGATGTGACACTGATATACGGGTCGGCAAAACCGAGATTCGTTTAGGGTCCGGGGACTTGGTTATGCGGGGGGAAGGTGTTAGGCACCCCTCGACATCCGTGTTACCTACGGTGACCGCCTCTTTTCAAGAAACTATTATCTGAGTGTGTATGTGTGTGTGGGTCAATGTGCTGTTATATGGAAGTTGTGCGAGGCCTTGTTCGAACCTATATACACAGGGTTTGAATTTGTGTAAAAATTCAATTTTTTAGCAAGATATTGCAGTGATGTTTTATAAAAGAGGTTTTTCGAACCCTGATGCTCAATAGGAAGTGAGATCTTTTACACTCCCCTTTTTATTAAGTGATCGGCTTGATTGATTTTCTTTGACGGATGCGAGGCATCCTTATGAAAATAATATATAAAATTAATGCTGACTTCCTCGTGGGTATTGTAACGCCCCGAGAAAATCGGATTTTTGAGAATTAAATTTTTATTTTTATTAAATGAATTTAATTAATTATTTATGGAGCAAGCTAATCGAACGTCGTTCTCTGACCTATAAATGTCAGAATGTCATAGGATTTTGGCTACATGGTAGAATTAAAGTGTTTGAATTTTCAAGACGAAAATAAAAGCTTTTCGAGAAATTTTTCAAAAACACTATTCACGCATTTCGCTTTCGGAATTATTTTTGAACTTCCGAGAAATAAATGAACGATAGAATATCGAGGTGAGATGGAATATCCAATAATATTTCAGTTATAGAAAACGTAATATTTCGCCTGTGGACTTAAAACCTAACGTTTAAGGAAAATGATTTACGAGAAGGAAATGTAATGCGATTAATGAATAAAACAATGATCGTATAATACGTAGGTATTATACGAAGTAATGAATACGAGTATTATACGAGTACGTATGAATGATAATATGTTGTATGTATTGAATAAGTATACAAGTTAGAATACGAGAATTTTACGTAGATTATACGTTATAAGGCTTTAAGCCAAAAGAAAGGAACTTGTAGGATTTGTTAAGCATTATGTTAGCCAAGTATGGAAATAGTTAAGTCCAATAGAATTAATGCAAGCCCAATGTTTGTTTAATTACAAGCCCAAAGTAATTTAATGTGTAAGCCCCAATGATTAAGCTAATTTAATTAAACCTTAAGCCCAAAGTAAGAATCCAATGGATTAGGAGGATCCATGGGGCAACCCATGATTATATGGGTGAATTAGTGATCAAGAATTAAATGTGTTGAGCAAGTAGACTTAAGTGTTAAGCAAAGGATAAGTTAAATAACATAAAGGCTAAGTAAAGTGCTTATGCTTGGTGGCTAAGCAAGAGATAAGTTATGTGATGACAAAGTAACTTAAAAGCTAAGTAAAGGATAAGTTTTGTGGGGAGCAAGCAAGAGATAAAAGTTGTGGAGGCCAAGTAAACTTGGTGAGCAAATAAGGAATAGTAAGGAGGTGGAATTAAGGAGGTGGAGTGGCTTAATGACCCTTATGCCCTAACTTAGAATTTCCTATAAATAGGGAAGCCTCACTTCATTTGTTGGTTGTTCAAATTTCATCCAACTCCTCTCAAGCTAAACAACTTATTTGGTTGAGAGAATAAGCTAGAAAAGTAAGAAAGCCAGTCTTTCATATTTCAAGGATCAAGAAGGAGATTAAAGATTTACCAATTTTTATTCAAAAGTAAGTGATCTTAAACCTTGTTTCTTTCTCTCTTCCAATGATAGAGAAGGGTGTATTGGTAGAACAAGCATGCTAAGAAGGGGTTGAAATGACGAATCAAATGGCTTAAGTCTTAATAAGCCGTATACGTAATGAATAAGAAATCCAAACCAAGAATAAGTTATGAATTCATAAGGAACTTATATGAACTTTTTATATGTTTTCTTAAGAAGATGGTATGATAATAAGAAGCAAGGATGGTGGTTAAAAGATTGAAGCCATAGGAAATCATGGGAAAAGAAGTCATAAGTTATGAGAAATGGAAATATAAGTAGTTTATATTTTCATAAGTTACAAATTCACAATGAACTAGTAATAACTTATCATGTTTATAAGTTAATGAAGCATGGATGTCAAGATATTAATATGATGGATTGATCCAAGTGAAATGGTCTACAAATCTCAAGTAACGAAATTTCGCCGGAATTCACACGATTAGACGACGATCGTCGAATTCGTGAAATTCTCGGAATGGAAGTCGAATTTTGATATTGATATTGGAAACATTGGTTTTCAATGGAGACAAGTCGTATTTGTCATTATAGAGTTGCGGACTCAAAAATGGTCGGATTCCGACTTAGAACGAAGAAACGAGCGTTGAACGTTCACGAACGTTTATCGTTTTCGTTAAAAAGGGACTAATAGGTGAAATTATAGCAAATGAAGTCGAATAGATAAAATTTTTGCATGAACGCTTAGAGTACGTAATTTGTGAACCGTAGACTCTTGAATGAGACAATTCGGACTTATAACGAAGAAGTTACGAGTCCGGGAATCTCGCAATGTTGAAAATCTGTCAAAACTATCTGTGGCTAAGAGTCCGCGCCACGGCGCGACTCCAAGCTTAAACTGTTAGGTTTGTAATATTCATGAACGCAATCAAATTGCACAAAATATACGGAAACGTGGAAAATCAGAATTTTAAAATTTTTACAAACCATATACCCGGATCATCCTTTATGCACAATTATTAATTAAACGAAAAGATATGAAGAACAAGAATCATACCCTTGAAGATTCGAGCTTTCTCAGGTACAAGTTCACCTCCAATCCTTTTCGCGTTTAACTTGAATCCATTGGGTTTGGTTCCTTGCTTTGATTAACGTTAGCCACCCAAGTGTTTGGCCTCTAGAGGTGAACCACCAAAGAAGAAGAAAGATCCAAAAAGATGGGTGTTTGGCAAAATCCTAGTTTTTCTATCTCTCATATAAAAAGAGCGTACTCTCCCAACTGTTGGAATTACGTATATTGATATCTAATATAAGACTCCTCTTATAAAGATATCAGTTAACCCTTCTAATCTAATTAGAAAATAGGGTATTATTTAATTAATTAATTTTTTTAATTAATTAAGCTCCCTAATCTTATTAGGGATAATTGATTAAACTCTTTTAATTAATTTAACCTCCTAATCTTATTAGAAATATATGAGAGTACTTTTATTAATTAATTCCCAAACTCCTTTAGAATTAAATAATAATAATAGTAATAATAATAATAAGACTCCTCTTATTAATTTATATTTAATATTTCTAAAATATTAAATAATAAATATTAAGCTATTTAATTTATTCTATCATCATAGATTAAATTAAATATACTTAACTTATTATTACGATTATGCCATTAACTTCTTAAATAATTATTCTTCCTTTTATGGTGTGACCCTTTAGGTTCTCCATATTAAACCCATTTGTGAATAAATCAATTATAACAATTATAATCTTATTTAAATAAATAAATTAAATTATTAATTTATTTAAATAAATAATATTTATTCTACAATATGGATAAGTCTCCCTAGCGATCAACGACTTTCCAGATAATATAGATTTCAACATTAATCATAAAAGAACTTTTGAGTAAATAGTTACCGTAAAATTCAATCCTTCCACCATACAATGTCCCAATTAAATATAAGACATGGAATTACTGTCAAGTCTTATTTTATTTAATTATATGTATTTCGACTCTTAAATGCACAACTCCAAATAATGCAAATTAGAAACTCCTTTCTAATTTCATTCTGCCTTGGCCAAGGACTACTGGGTTGTCATTTATCGAATCACATAGGACATTTCTCTTCTTTTACTAGAAGCGGTAGATTCTTTATTGGTCATACATTATCTTCATGTATAACTTATTATACCCAAGAATACCCTTTGATATACCCTAAGGGTCTTAAGGAATAAGTCAAAGTATAACTCATCATACACAAGATACTATGAGGATCTCAAGTCCAAGGATCACTTGTCTTACTATCACTACTGAGAATTCCTATTGACAAACAAGTAAAACTCCATTAGGTATTCCTTAGCGAGCCACGCTCAAAGGAAACTTATTCTCTAATAAGCACCTACATACTTGCTTTAGTGTCTCCACACAAATGATCATGAGATCAATCATCCTCATCCAATGAGCAAGCAACGTATGTACCAATCTATCTGGATTCACTAATCCCCAATTTAGTAATCCAATAATTGGGAACTATTTTAGTTTTAAGCTTTCTAAGAATTTAGATCTCATTAGAACGATCATCATCATTATTCTAAAAGCATTGTTTAAAACTATGGGTTTATCACATATTATAAAGCAGCAACATGTAGATAATTAAAAGCCTTTAATAAATTAATACTTTTTATCAATAAATGAATAAGATTGTTACAAAGTATATGCTTTAACATCAAACATGATTGGCTTGTGTGCATACTACTTTCATAAATGACCGGCGCCACAGAGCCTAAGTGAGCTTTAGACCCTACAAACTTGCACCGCAGCGCGATAGTTATCAAAGGGACTCATGGCAATAAATACAGTCCTCCGCCTTCAAGCCCTAATAGGCGATGCCACAAATACAAGATAACAAAAGAAACACCCAGTAATATGGCTCAACCTTAAAAAGCTAAGCGAAAAAGAATGGTTTCAAGTAAAGATGAAGGGAAATTGTTTAGTAATGAACTAAAGAACTTAATCATACATTATTAAGTTATAATTAAACCTTAAGTATGATCACTTAGGGTTAAAGAAAGTTAAGTGGAAGTGAATGTGAACGATATGCAATAAGTGAACTAAACAAATGACGATCGAGTTTCGATTAATTATAAAGTTAGTAAGCCGCGATGAAGGACACTTAACTCGAACCGAGTTGTATTAATGAAATAATTTCACTTTAGTTATAGAAGAGAACGAAGTTAGTAAGAATGATGTAAAAGAACGACGGAAAGCCGGAACCAATAAATAACAAATCTAATACGGGATTAGATTGAGAAGAAGAGTAAGATTATTTAGGAACTAAGTATGTTCATTCATGACCTAATGTGGTATGTTATGTGCTTATGTGTTGTAGAAACTGTAAAGGCTCAAAGGAAACGTAATTGTACTATAGCAGACGCTGAAGGTAAGTTTTTCTTAAACGCTTGTCTAACCTTCGTGTTAGCCAGGTTTTCAAATGATTCAAATTATGAGATGTATGTATGGTTTTGAAGAAAGAGTCGATGCCAGTTTTAGCTCGGCTAGACTAATCTTGATAGATTGACTAATTTCTTTATAAGTCTTTCAATATAGAATTGCTAACGGTATCCTATGCCAACTCTTTGGTACGGATTCAAGGTAAGCCTGAATATGAAAAAACAAATGTATTTTCATCGAGTATTCGATGGGCACGTGAGGTTGCCACAACTTAAACGTACACACGTTTAATGGATGTAGTGTTGATCAACATAGGGTACTATAGGCTGATCACCTAGATGTACTCGTAAGCTATGCTAGACTTACAGACTTTATGCCGGGTTGTCCTTTTCAAAGAAACTATAAGACGTTCATGTCTTGAACTAGAATTGATGATTCATGGAATATTGTTATTGAAAAACATTTTGAAGGAAAAAGGAAAGCTATTTTGAATTATTGATAGTACTTCGTAACTATCATCCAGTTATTGAAGATATACGATTCCTATGTTTCAAGAATGCTTTTAAAATGAAATTGTTATACTTGCTGAGCTTGTTATGCTCATTCTTGCTTGAACCATATGAATGCAGCCTAGACGATATGACCGAAGGATTCTATAAGGATAAAGAGAAGGCTAAAGTGAACGTGTAGATTACCTATGTAATAGTATAGGTTTGTAATGATAATATTTGATATTATGACATGAACAAATGTAACGGTTATAAAGAACTTGGGGAATAGTAGTATTGTTTTGGAATATATATAAGACATATTCGTTCTTTTGAGGCATGTCAATTGAATGATTGTGTGAACTGTAGCACCGTGGAACACCATATGTCGGGTTGAAAGAGACCCGAATTTGGGGGCGTCACAGGTATGGAAACCATCTGAGGAAATTCAGACATCGTAGAATAATTTACAAGCCGCTTACAGCTGAAAATGTCCATCACGGGAACCGAATCTAGATTCAATGGGATGAATCTGTGATCACATGATTCCTAGGCTCACAAGATACTGTAGTTTATATGAAAGCAGTAGGCAGGTATATATATAAAAGTTGTAAATATATATATATATATACAAACAGGATCACCAACCACGAAGCACCTCCATGGGGGATAAAAAATATAAATAAAGTCATTAAAGTTATCAACCGCCACTTGAGGAAACTCCAAGGCGACAAAACGTAAATAAAGTCAGAAGCGATCAATCGCCATGAAAGCAAACTCGAGCGTGACGAAAAATATATATATATATAAAAGCGAGTAAACGCACTGCAGATATAAAATCAAGCTCATCGAATGAGTCCGGCACACGCTTAATATATATAAATGTATATATATATATATATATATATATATATATATATATATAAAAAACAAGTAAACGCCTGCATCAAGTTCAGGCTCAATCGAGGCATAACTCGATAATGTTAGTCAATATACATATATATATATATATATATATATATATATATATATATATATATATATATATATATATACCGAATGAAACCACGGACAGAAGTTCGGGCAAAAGCAAGCAACACGACTCTCAACGTGTAGAAGGGTGTGTGCACAGATGAAAAGAAAGACTCTAAAGTGTGTGAGAAGGCTTACAGCTGACTGCTAAAAAAGGCTTCTATATCTTTAGAGTGGGTAAAAACACTGGCTTTTGTGGGTACAAAAGAGGCTATATATGAGCTCATAGGTGTTTAAAAGTGGGAAAATACACTGTATGGCGAGTGCAGAGCAAATTATGCAGGATTTCCCCGTCTTTTTCTCTTAGAAAATCAGTACCCCAAGCCCTTTATTTATAGACAATATGAGCCGCAGGTGTACCAGAGGCAACTCGGGTTGGCCCGCGTTTGTCGGGTCGGGTCGTCTCGAAGTACGTGCACTCAGGCACTGTAATGTCCATTCAGATTTTTAGAAGTGCAATCCGGGCATCCGTTTGAGGTATACATAAACTATTTCGGACCGCCGTTGTCGAGAGTTGTACGATGGCATGGGATTAGAGTTTGTGCGAAGTCATTGAAGATGGGACGATGCCCTCCGGTCTTCAAGCTTCAACTTTCATCCGTTACCCCGCACAATAATCACTCGGGATTGGTTAGCCTTGTGGGACATTGGTGCGTAGAGACGTGACGTGGCATTGTGTTTGATGAGATGACGATGTTTCCCCTCACCGGTGTTATCACCGGATTTGGCTGATAAAGCAGACGTTGCTCAGACTTCACTGAGATTGGACTGCTGTAATTATTGAAGGTCCTCATTGTCATCTTTGAGGTGTGCCCGCCTCCCCGATGTTATTGCTGGGTTGGTGCAGTGTATCTCGTTGTGAGCGCTGAGATTGAAGCTGGTCGCATTTGAAACAAGCATTTCGGGGTTATCGCCAAACCGCATTCCTTGGGGTTATCACCAAGGTTAGTGGCTATTCCCATGGTTGGGATCGAGACCGATACCTCGGGTTATCTCTCGAGATTAATTTGTCCTTCTCCGGTGGTGCCAGATTGTATCTATGAGCCTCGTGGTTACATCGGAGGTTGAAATCGTTACTCTGCATTGCGATCCGGGTTGATGCTTTGACCTTCCAGTAGTATCCCAGATGGATTTGGATTGTCTTTCGTGGTTCTCTCTTAAAAGATTTAATCATCCTCCCCGCAATGTTAGTAATAGTAGTACAGAAAATTTCGAGTGTCTAAACTATGGCTTTCTTGATAATTCATATACTATTTAATACTTTTGTTATCTATTACATGAACCCCATGTTCATTACCCTCGTCGCTCAACCTCTAAGGAATCACAACCATAGCAATCCCTCACGTTCATTCATCGCGACTACGGTCCCCAAATATCAGGTATGTAACCCGCGTTTATATTCTTTGTCATTTAATCTTGTTTAATCTTTACGTTCAACCTTTAATAAAGGTTTACATCACTTGATTAAGTGTTACATTAGTTGAACATTATATTCTTTATCTTCCCTTACATTTCCCCCAAGAGCTGAGCAGTTAAAAGCCCATCTCTGGCTTTTTCCCAACACTGGCGCTGTGGTGCCACTCCCTTCTCTAACTCTCATGCCATGCACAAGAAACTCGCTAGAAGTTTATAGCCGAGCTCAGTCATGCATGTCATTCCCAAGGCTTAGTCTGGCCTATGCCGCAGTCACTTCGAATCTAAAACCTATAGAAATTCTCTAAGTGTTAAATCTAATTTGCGACACTTACTTCCCGATCTCATAACTCCTTCGTTATAACTCGGAATGAGGTCGTTCCAAAGTCATTCTCTTCCTTATCTTACGTACTTCAATACCCCTCTGGCAGCACTTCATTTTGAATCAGTTAACATGCCATTCAATGGGCTTGATCTTCACCCTTTATTCATTTTTACGCTTTTAATGTTCTTCGCTCGTTCGTCTATAATCTGGTCATCCGAACTCAGAACTCGTTCGTTCTTGAGTCCACGACTCATGTTTTCTATGTTCTCTTACTTTCTTATGAAACCCTACCCATTCGGGTTCATTTACTAACTTTCTAATTCTCGTTTGTCTTTTATGAAATTTTCGCCATAACTTCGTTATAGCTAAGTTTTAATCCGTTCTTCATGAACATTTCTACCGTTCCTAACCAAGCAATACACATATAACTTATATGCGATGGTTTTAAAATTGTCCATCAACAACAATTATCCTATGATGGTTTTAAATTTGTCCATCAACAACGTTCTTCGTGTTCTTCGTTCGTTCTTCATTTTCATCGATATTTTGGATTACGATTTCCCTTTTTATTGGAATTCGATGTAATAAAATAACATTCCTTACTTATTTCACCTACTCATTTATATAATCCACTCGGATCGTTCTAATTCATTACGAATCTTATACTTCCTTAAGAAATTTATAAACTAAATTTTTAATACTTATTTCTTTGTTTTCTCATGATTTCAACCATATGAACTCATCTCTCACCTTATCTAATTCTTATCTTCATTAAGTTATGTTTTTAAACATCGAAACTTAAAGAAAAATTATAAGAGACTAGGTTATGGATTACCATTCTCCTTTAATCTTCTCCCGTCGGACAAATTTTTACACGGGCTAGCCTTTCCTATTCCTTCTCCTCCCATCCGACCTCTCTCTCTCCCCCTCTCTCTCTATGTTGTAGGATTTTCAAAATCCCAAAACAATTGAATTTAGCTTCATATTTATAGAATTTCCTAGCCAGGGGTATTTTAGTCATTTTGTCCCCCAAACTCCTAACTATTCACACCTCCTTACTACAACTCCTTACTATTCACGAGACTTCCCTTGGAAATTTTGTGATTCCATCTTTCGGGTTTCGTCCGACAGTTTTAAAAACTGCGATTCTCGGAATATAAATATTTTTGGATATTTCTTCTTTCCTTTACCGATTAACTTTTACGTATTCTTCGGATTTTCGAAAAACTAAAAAACACTTTTTGGCGTTAAGCGTTTTCCTTCACGTTTTACCCTAGCGTAGTTAAATGAGTGAAAAGTACATAGCAGTACTTTTCGTCATTTTTATTTCGTCCGATTTCTGCACATTTTTTGAGAAAAACTTTTATCTGCTTACTTAACTTTGCACAACATATTATCGTTAAATCTTTTGATGGAATGTCATTTCTACATATCGAACTCTCGGAATGGCCTAGGTTATTCAAACCCTAATACTTAGGGTTTCGTCAGGTGAATAGTGTCTATTTCGTCTTTTTCCCGAAAAATATTTTGTTCCCGGAAATATTTTTTTTCGTCTTGAAAATTCTTATTCGTTCAATCTAGCTCGTAGCCAGAATACTCCAGACTTATAATCATCCTAGTTATAGAACAATTAATAAACACATAGCACAGAATAGTATAAATAAATTCATTTTATTAATAACTAATTCTTTAAACTTAAATTCTGAACAATCCGGATTCTCTGGGTTGTTATAATTGACATGTCTATGAATTGTTTATTCATACTCTGTGCACTTTGCATGTATTCATCAGGTATGAAAGGTTGACCACCTTCAGTACTATTCGGTCCATGTATATTTATTCAAGTTCAATGTTCGTTCAGCTATAAAATTTGTCCATGCTAGTTCACAATTATATTGTTGAATGTTAGACAACTATTATTCAAAGTTCTTTCAATCATGATATATTCTTAATTTATTAAACTTAAACTTGCTGGCCAAACTTATTGCTCACACTTGCTATATCATGATATACATTGCAGATAAGGCGAATACGTTCGGTTACAGAAAAGGCTAAAGCCAAGTTCAGCTTGGGGATTATATGTGCAGCTAAATTATAATAGTATAGTATGATAATAACGTTATATGTTAGACGTGTTATGAATTGTGTATAAGTTAAGGTTACTCGACCTTGGGGAATAGTGTGTAAAGTTTATTATATAAACAATTTATGTTTATATCTTCCGCAATACTGATAGAATGATTGTACCAGATCCGCGGTGATTTGGGACCCGGATCTGGGGCTCTCACAGTTGGTATCAAAGCTGTAGGTTATAAACCTTAGGTAGGGTTACCTAAGACTAATAACCGCAGTGATTGTTGCCTCTTTTTAGTTTTAACAAAAGAGCTCTAACTCATGCCAGCATACATGTGTCAACGAGCAATACAGAGTAAGTCGAGTATCGATCCACGGAGAAAGTTGTCTAATTTAAACTATTATACATCAATTTTATCACTATTTTTATATGCTTAAACTAATAATTATGATTGAGAATTACTCTAAGTGCAATTAATAACTAAAATAAGAATGAGAATATAATAAATCAAATCTGGAGATAATGGGGTCCTAACTTCATTTAATAATTCATCTAATTACCACCATCATGCAAGATTGTTCACATATCAAAGGAAAGTAGCAAAGGGCACTAATGTAGACATAACCATTTTTCAATGTATTATGACCCACTTACATAACATCTACATGCAATAGACACCATGTAATCATCAATAAAACCAAAATCACTATATCTCTATGTGAATTTGCAATAATATTGAATTTAAGTATAAACCCTTATTTAACTCGTGCGGTGAAATAGTATATGTCTATCTGATTCACGAAATATCAAGCTAAGCAAAACAACCCCATATACGTATGCTATCATGATTACAATCCATACCCACGTGTTATTTTTCAATTCCATAGAAGTACTAAAACGAATGGTGATCAATCATTCACGCATGCAAATCAACCATGATAAAAATTCCTTATAATATGTAAACAGTCCAGCAGTCAAGTAATCAATTAAACTACATATTAAAATCCGTTAGAATCAAATAATGGAATTTATTTCATGACTGAACCGCAAGCCATCATGGGATCAGAGCAAAACATGGATAATAAACAAACGATTGGAAGAGAGAAGATTGAATCGATTAAATCCATTTGCTGATTACAATCCAATAGTAACATTCAATTCCACATTAAACTCCAGCAAAGAAACAGTAGTCTTCCATAATGATTGAAAATCCAAAGAAGAAGTAAAAAAATATGAAGTTTTGGCTTAGTTCTACGTTAGAATCCTCTCAAAGTGTAAAACCCTAGTTTCGTTATCAAAAACACGTAAAAACTCTGAATAATGCGTCTGACACCAGTCAAAATTGTTTTTTAACAAATTTTAACTCTTAAAATTAAAAATTAAAATAAAAAAGATCAGCAACTTCAGGCATCACGCGCGGGCACGTGCTCCTCCTTTGTATTCTTCGCGCGGGCGCGTGTGTGGAAAGTCTGGCTAAACCGAGTGATCGCGCTGGCGCACGAGTTTTGACTTTACACCGTAGTCGCACGGCAACCTGCATTGCTTGGATTTTTGGTTCGCAATTCTGTCGCTCACTGTCTCGCCGCCATTGCATCTTTGTCATCTCACTCTTCCTTCATCCATTCTCATTTGCATATTTCCACTTGTTCCTGGCGTCATGCGTCTATTAGCCTCATGCCATCTAACATCACCAAATTATGCCATTTCCTGCACTTTTGCACCAAAGGGAGTTCTAAGTACATGCAATACAAAATAAACAAAATACAACTAAAAACACACTAAAATGTACTTAAGATAGGCGTAGTTCGCGTGAATTGATATCCGATAAGTAGGTATAAAACTCACTTATCAAATACCCCCAAACTTGAACTGTTGCTTGCCTGTAAGCAATGTATACACATAAAACACTGAAAATGCAACTACATGCTATGCAACTAAATCGTCATGCAAATGAGTCTCACATTGTTCCAGCCATAATAGAATTTTAGTCCAAAATGCCTCATTAAATTATCCAGATTCAAGAATACAAATTCAAACTGAACTATAGGCATAATATCATACTCGATTTAAGCAAAGAATACAAATGCTAAACTGCTTAAAACATAAAATTGAAGTCTAAATGAAGACTATGTATACTTATACAACAAGGACTGTTATAACATATCAAAACAAGCTAAGGTTTAACAATGGGCTTAACTGCTTTACTACTACTCACGAGGGCAATTTTCGCTCTTTCCCGCGGTGTTTATTGCTAATTTTTCTTCTTTTTCCTTTTTTTTCACATGACTGTGCAATGTCTCATTCCATTAGGCAACACTGTTAACCCTTAGCTAGCTTTCAACCAACGACTCCCAGACCATGAAAGACCTTAGGGCGCTAGGTGTTAAAACACCCCTACGGGCGTACTTACTCAAGTAGCCAGGGCCCCGAAATAAGACTAGCTACGTTATTGCTATTTGTTTTTTTTTATACATAGCGTACCCATGTTTTCCCAACGTTTGAATATCAATGTTTTAAACAGTCTAAATTCACTTTCCATATATTTCCTTTTTTTTTAAAACTCCATTTTCTATCGAGCAATGCCACACATAACTCTTATACCTACAAGTGATTGTGAACACGTCCGTACAAACCAAAAGTATCTAAACAGCAACATAAATTTCATCGTGTGAAACATTATAATTAGGTTCGTGTTATCCAAAGTGCTCAACAATCTTTCAAAATTCACTATCATCATCGGCTAGGCAAAATTTCCATATAGCAAAACTTTGTGAGACATGCAAAGTAAACATACACACATACTAAAAAAAAAAATTTGACTAGCAAACTACTATATGCAACATAAACATGCAAAATGTAAACTAAACATGAAAATACTAAATGCAAATACTAAATGCAACTATACTACCAGCCCAATACCCCCAAACTTATAATATTCAATGTCCTAGTGAATGTAGGTAAAGGATTAAAGAAAACTCCCATAGTGCTCAGCTGCACCCTTCTCCTCTGGTTGTGAATCTGGTGGTGGATATGGCACAGCTGTCCCGAACTGAGGCCACTCTAACATCGTTCCCTACTGCGCAAATGCCTCTGTAAGTGACCTCGTGAGACCCGTGGAAAATGCGACAAAGTTATAGTACATGGCATCAAACTTACACTCCAACCTTCAGAGCTGTCGATCCACAGTGGCAGCCGGTGTTTGAGTTGACGGGCCTGCTTTATCTTGCTGAGAGGGCTGTTGTGGTGGCTTTGGGAATGTGGGTTGGATGATAAATCCTCTTCCATGCGGGTGTGGTGCACCTCCTGCTCAATCCTTGAATTTTGCAATGGTGGCGTGAGTGATGTCCTGGCTTGGGTTTTGCATTTATTCATTGTCCCAATGGCATCCCTGATGAACACATAGCATAGCTACAACTGATGCATGTGAAATGCTCCCATTAGTTCTTCCCCGCAGATAGCAAACATATTTTGATGGATGAGATGACCCACATCAATATATTTTCCGGTGATAATGCCCCATAGAATGATTGCCATTTCCGCTGTGATCTCGTGCTAATGAGACGAAGGAACTAGTTTGGAACATATGAACAAATTACACGCCTTAGCATATCGATTCAAAGCTGCGACGGGAAATATGCAAGGCTGATTCGTGCCGACTTTATAAGTCCACTTCGTGCCTGGTACACACAATTCAACAATAACCAATTCCAAGTCCGTTTCCATATGTGCACTTGCTACCCAATTAGCAGACCCAGTTAGTTGTGTGTCCGTTAACCTGAAAACTTTCCTGATTGCGGGAGGTCTGAAATCCACTTGAACATCGCGCACCACGGATAACCCGCTCATCGTTGCCTTCGCATTTGCATAGAATTCTTTGACAATTCCCATTGGGGCTGGCATGGGCGTGGTAGTCAATCCAAGCCATCCTCTTTCGCGAATCATGTCACATAGCTGACCATCTTGCCCTTCAGGCTTGAAACCCCTCTGCTTCAAAAATGTTTTTGCCACGATTTTGTAATATTCTATTTGGGCGTCTAAATCGACGAACTTGGTGTGATGTACAACATCCCCCCCCCTGACTGCTAGAGGAGGAGGATGATGAAGAAAAAGATCGTGCTCTCTTTGGACCCGTTGTTTTGAATGTTTAAGATGAAGATTTGCTTTCCTGATAGAGATTTCTGCCCGGTTTGAATAACCCCCAAACTGATTGCTGTACAATTTGATTGAAAACCCTAGTTCTATAATGCAGTGCAGAGGTTGAACGTGGAAGGAATCGTGGATGATCACGTGGTGGAGGAGATATGCACAGCTTCAATTTTGGTAACTGATAGAGAGGAAGAGACGTGCGTGTGGAGGGGAGCAAGTGATTACGCCTTCGGTTATGTGATTTCAAATGAGAGACCAAATGAGCCCCTACACGTTTTAAAACGTAAAAATTTTCATCTGTCCGGGTGTCGCATAAGTACCATGCGGGCTTTCAATGGGTTTTAGGCGCGGCCATGAGTGTAATTATTAATCTGATATATGTTCAAATGGTATTGAAAAACATGGTCTTGAAAGGCACGCGAAAGTGTCAATATTGTGGTCCGACAGGCATACCACGCGGGCGCGCGACCCTTGGTACCTGTACTGCTAAATTTTATTCCTAGTACTACAAGACAGTAATGCATGCACTCTAATACACCTGCAATAACATTAATAGACACTGTTAAAGCATGATTTACTAAACAAAAATGAGTGCTTATTCTGTCACCCTAATTTCAATGCAATGCACAAACATACTCCTTTTCGATTTCAGCTACGATGATAATTATGTAAAGATGCTCACACTATCCTAACTAAGAATGAAAATGAGCTAACAAAAGCAACTTGAACTGAATAAATACAAAGTATAGATAGAAATAATGGGTTGCCTCCCATCAAGCGCTAAGTTATAGTCAATTAGCTTGATTGTCTCTGAATCTCTTGTTGAAGAAAAAATTGAGGTTGTAACGACCCCAAAATCCATACAATTTAAATCTCAACTTCGGTCGTTAACCATATATTAAATCTCAAATTTTACATCATTATTCGATATTAAAAACACTAAAATTGCGGAATATTTAAAACGTTTATACATTTCCTTCTTTCTTGCCCTGAATCATAACCTTTACATTACATCTCTTTGATTCAATCTTATATCATGAATCGTTACAACAAAATGACTATACAAAGTCTTACATCATAACTAAATATCCATATACATTGGATAGCTCAACTTACAATTCAACATGTTACATTCAAAATATGAAATACATTTCTCATAAAATATAAGTAATCTTCGTGAATATAGATCTCTATAACTCACTTAGCACATATCTTTACCTAAAAATCTTGACCTGCAAAAGTGGTTATTTGCAAGAATGAGCTCGATGTTCAAAAGAAAGTCTAATAGTTTTCATGCATCACATAACACATAATAACATGCTCGATATACATCTCATTAAAGTAACATGGCATACATGTTTTTAATTCACATAGCAAATATAAAGATTGAGTTCCTTACTCAATCAACATTACTTAACCAAAACAATGCAGTCATAAATTGACTTTAACATTTCATGATTTTAACATGTATAACATATCATGCAATTTAAAACAGTTCACCAAGTCCACGTAACAAATAGGAACCGAAAGACTTGCCTTGATTGTTGTTTACCAATAATAGTTTAACAGCTTACAGTTATCTGCACTTCACGTGCCCTACACAATTATATAATCATACACATCAACTATTAGTCACATAACAACACATAGTAATTGTAATGTAAACTCTACTCCACATCTCATAATCATTCCTATTAATTAGCACACAATGTTCAATTAGATTGTGTTAACTTATTGACTTATGACTCACTATATTTCATAATCGAAGTTCATTCAAGTGCTTAAGTCTTGCTAGGACTACTTATTGGTTTTATATTAAACCCGTTTCATATCCTATAATATTCATTTTAATTGAATTGAAACACATTTTAAGTTCGTTAACACTTGGCACGGCGTTTCGACGTTCATTCGTCACACGCCCGATTTGCCTCTCTTGTGTATGCTTACTATGCTTCAATAACTTATCTAATACATCATTTATTAATGTTAAACATCATTATATTTACTAAAATTCATGTTTTATAACTTAGGACATCATCGTTTATCGTCAGGAGCACTACACATGCATATGTGCATGCCCGACGCCCTCCGATTGCCCTTAAAACACAACAGTCCTAAAGATGACCATTTTGACTACTGTTACAGACCTCAAATTAAAACTCTTAAAGTATGAAAGTTGTAGGTCTACCTGTCCTCGTTCCGGATCATTTTGAATCAACTCAATCGGAGTCTGTATGAGAAAGTTATGGCCATTTTACTACAGGAGGCCAAAACTGTCCGACTCAGATTTTTCCTGTGTCACAAGCATGAGAACTAACTAAGTCATATTGCAGAAAGTGCCTTGACATGAGATTGGCATCAAGCGTGAATTTCAGTCTTCGCAGCAAATGAAATTCCGGTACATGGTGCGAATTTTAATTTGAAGGAATTTTGGCATTGGGCGCCAAAAACTAATGTAATCCTAGCACGAAGACCATTGTTGGTCTGTTTAAGAAATTCTATCAACTAATTACATACATATAATTGATGTAATTTACACATAAATGTTAACAATCACTTATATACCAATTACCCACCACTAATCAACAATATCATAAACTAATTCTTTGAAAACACTGTTTTTAAAACAAAAACTACATTATTGATATATTAAATTACAGTGAACATAATTCCATGCTTATAACCAATTTAATACCTTTGAAATACCAGTATACCTACATATAAACCAGTTAACATGTATAGTTCGATTCCTTAGTTAGCATACAAAATTTTGATATTTCTACAAAACATATATTTTTCACTGTAAAAACCAAGTTCTCTTTCTAAATCGTAATTTAGCATACAACACACACACACACACACACACACACACATATATATATATATATATATATATATATGCTAACCATAAAAATTACAACTACTCATTTAATCATAACCAATTGTAAAACACAGTTTACCAAAATTTTGTAAAACTTTATATATACAGTGAAATAGAAGAATACACAGACTTTAGGCATCACAAACTATAACATATATATATATACGTACATCTTTTTAAGTTTAGAGGAACATACCTCTTGTTTGATTAGACAATCTTTGTTAATCACTGATAACTTTCTTTTGCTACTTCTCTCTCTCAGGTTTTCTCTCAAATTCTTTGAAACCTCCTCTTTGAAAACCCTTTTCTCCGAACTTCTTCTTGAAGCTTAGGCTTAGGCCATATACAATATAATGTAAAAGTAAAAACTAAACCGATAACAAACTCGTATATAAAAGAAACGATATAGTCATAATAGACCTAATAAGTATTATCGCTTATCAAAGATATAACGATACTTATAAATATATAAATTATTTATTTAGTTAATAATTTAAATTCAAAAGAAATCCAAAAGCCTCGTGGCTTGGTTTGTGCAAACTAATTTAAAATTAAGACTTATTATATTTAAGCCTTGTTTGGCAAAATAAATTAAAACTACTTTAATTTATTTTAATAACCACTTATAATATAGTTATTTGTCACACTTCTAATTAATTAAGTTTTCATACTTAATTTAATTAATTCTAATAACAATTCATTGCATAGTATAATAATTTATTTAATCATTATAAACTCTCTAACTTAATTATTAAATTAAATTAGATTACTATTTCAAAATAATTACTTTTCTTCACTCATTAATTATTTATTAAATAAATAAATAATCAAATCACATCAAATCAAATCAATTAAAAAAAATACTTATTCAACGATAAACACATCCATTAAATATTTATATAATTCAATAAATATTTAAATATTTAATTAAAAAATCTGGATTGTTACAGAGGTGACTTTCTGTCTGTCCACCTCGCCACCAAAATAATGCTTCAATCGCTGTCCATTCACTTTAAAAGGTTTGTCCGGAAACTTGTCAAATATTTTAATTGCACCATGCAGAAATACAGTCTTCACTGTAAATGGCCCTGACCATCTCGATTTTAGCTTCCCAGGAAAAAGTTTAAGTCTGGAGTTATAAAGCAAAACCCTTTATCCCGGTTCAAATGTTCTATCAAAGATCTTTCGGTCATGCCATTTCTTCACCTTCTCCTTGTATAGCTTTGAATTCGCATATGCCTATAATCTAAATTCATCCAACTCATTGAGTTGGAGTAAGCATTTCTCCCCTGCAGCTTTCAAATCAAAATTGAGCTTCCGAATTGCCCAATATGCCTTATGCTCTAGCTCCATAGGAAGATGACAGGCTTTTCCATACACAAGCTGAAAAGATGACATGCCCATCGGAGTTTTGTATGCAGTCCTATAGGCCCATACTGCATCATCCAACTTTAACGACCAATCCTTCCTCGTGGGATTCACAACCTTTTCAAGGATTCTTTTTACTTCTCGATTCGACACTTCAGCTTGGCCATTCGTTTGTGGGTGATAGGTTGTAGCAATGCGATGGTTCACCCCATACTTGGCCAACAAAGTTGTAAACTGCCTATTATAGAAATGACTGCCTTCATCACTAATGATGGCCCTAAGATCCCCAAACCTAGTGGAAATACTCCTGTGTAAAAACCTGAGGACTACCTTGGCATCATTTGTCGGAAGAGCTACCACTTCTACCCATTTCGAGACATAATCCACTGCGAGCAAGATGTAGAGATTTCCGCAGGAAGAAACAAAAGGTCCCATAAAATCGATCCCCCACACATCGAAAATTTCTACTTCGAGGATCGTATTTAACGGCATTTCATTTCTTTTTGAGATGTTCCCCACTCTCTGAAATCTATCACATCGCTGGATGAAATTGTAGGCATCCTTGAAAATTGTCGGCCAGTAGAATCCTGCTTGTAACACTTTAGCCGCTGTTCTTTCTCCTCCTTAGTGACCACCATACATCGAAGAATGGCAATCCTATAAAATTCCCTCGGTCTCTCTATACAGAATACACCTTCTTATCATTTGATCAGCACATTGTTTAAACAAATAAGGCTCATCCAATATGTACCATTTGACATCATGCAGGAATTTCTTCTTTTGATAACCCACCAAGTCAGGAGGTACCATCTTACTCACCAAATAGTTCGCGTAGTCTGCAAACCATTGCACTTCCCCTTTCACCACAAACAACTGCTCATCTGGAAAGGATTCATTGATTAAAACCTTGTTGTCTGCCTCCCTTTCCAGATTCTGAAGTCTAGATAAGTGGTCCGCTACTTGGTTTTCAGTGCCCTTTCTTTCCTTGATTTCTAAATCAAATTCCTGCAGTAATAAAATCCATCTGATCAACCGATTCTTTGCATCCTTCTTTGCCACTAAATAACGAATTACCGCGTGATCCGTATACGCTATCACCTTTGTGCCAATCAGATATGCTCAAAATTTATCAAAGGTGTACACCACTACTAATAACTCTTTCTCTGTGGTGGTGTAGTTAAACTATGCGTCTGTAAGGGTCTTGCTGACATAATAAATCACATGAAACATCTTCTCTTTCCTCTGCCCCAAAGAAGCCCCTATGGCATAATCACTGGCATCACATATCAGCTCGAATGGCAAATCCCAATCCGGTGCAGTAATCACTGGTGCTGAAGTTAGTTTCCCCTTTAAGTGCTCAAATGCCGACACGCAAGCCTCATCAAAATTAAACTGTGCATCCTTCTCTAATAAACTACATAGTGGTTTAGTTATCTTGGAGAAGTCCTTAATGAATCTGCGGTAAAAACCTGCATGTCCCAGAAAACTGCGAACACCTTTTACTGAAGTAGGTGGTGGCAAGTTCTCAATAGTTTTCAGCTTTGCCCTATCCACCTCGAGTCCCTTCTTCGAAACTTTGTGTCCCAGTATGATTCCTTCTTGTACCATAAAATGGCACTTTTCCTAGTTCAGCACTAAATTTGTCTCAACACATCTCTTCAAAACCATCACCAAATTCTCAAGGCATAGATCCAACGAGTCCCCGAAGACTGAGAAGTCATCCATAATTTCTTCCAAATTCTACTCTACCATGTCTGAAAATATAGCCATCATGCATCTCTGAAAGGTGGCTGGAGCGTTGCACAACCCGAAAGACATCCTTCTGAAAGCAAAAGTGCTATATGGACATGTGAAGGTAGCCTTTTCCTAGTCTTCTGGAGCTATCATAATCTTATTGTAGCCTGAACAACCATCCAGAAGGAAATAATACTCATGACCTGCTAATCTGTCCAACATTTGATCAATGAATGGTAATGGGAAATGATATTTCCTTGTAGCTTTGTTGAGCCTGCGGTAGTCCATGCAGATTCTCCACTCCGTCACTGTTCGTGTAGGAATTAACTCGTTATTCTCATTAGTCACTACGGTCATGCCACCCTTTTTTGGTACACACTGCACTGGGCTCATCTATGAGCTATCTGAAATTGGATAGATTATGCCTGCATCCAGCCATTTTAATACCTCTTTCTTGACCACTTCTTTCATTATCGGATTAAGCCTTCTTTGCTATTCCACCGATGGCTTACTATCATCTTCTAACAAGATCTTATGCATGCAAAAAGAAGGGTTGATCCCTTTGATATCTGCTATGGTCCATCCAATAGCTTATTTGAATTCTCTAGGCACTCTTAGCAATTTTTCTTCCTGAAAAGATGTTAGTGCAGAAGAAATAATCACAGTTAGCTTTGAATCTTTATTTAAAAAGGCGTACCTGAGATGATCTGGAAGTGGTTTCAATTCAAGTTCTGGAGGTGTTTTAAGAGATGGCTTTAATTTTACCGATGTCTCTCCAGCTTTTGTCAATGGCTCGACAGGTGTTCTGAATTTTCTGAATTGTGGAGTGGTATCCAGATATTGCACAAGTTCGTTAAGTTCCTCATCCTCCAAATTTGAATTTTCAGTAATGATATTTCCCAAAGGTTCATAATCCACTAGACTCTGTACTTTATCATTTAGAACCTGATCCACCAAATCAGCCTGGAAGCATTCTTCTTCATCTATTGGGAACTTCATTGCCTTGAAGACGTTAAAAGTAACCTCCTGATCATGTACACGCATAGTGAGTTCCCCTTTCTGCACGTCTATCAAAGTTCTTCATGTGGCTAAGAATGGTCTCCCCAATATGATTGGTATACTCTTGTCTTCCTCATAATCGAAGATGATGAAGTCAGCTGGAAAGATAAATTTGTCAACCTTTACTAGTACATCTTCAACAATTCCCCGTGGATACTTGATGGATCTGTCATCTAATTGCCGCAAAATATTTGTCGGCCTTGGAGCCGACAATCCCAACTGCTTGAATACTGACAACGGCATCAAATTGATACCTGCCCCGAGATCACATAAACACTTACTGAAACTTTTCTTCCCAATCGTGCATGGAATTGTGAAACTGCCCGGATCCTTCAGTTTTGGAGGTAATTTGCACTGAAGCACTGCACTGCGTTCCTCTGTCAAGGCCACTGTTTCAAACTCGTCTAATCTCCTCTTCCTTGACAATATACCCTTCATGAACTTTTGCATAACTTGGCATCTGTTCCAATGCCTCAACAAAACGTATGTTGATCTGTAGCTTTTTAAATACATCCAAGAACTTGCTCAACTGTTTATCTTCCCTTCGTTTATTCATTCTCTACGGATACGGAACCTGAGGGTGAACTATTCGTACTTTATCCTTAGGCTTCTCATCTAAACCTGCTTTATCCTTCTCTCCTCGCTGTGACTCAGATTTCTCAAGAATTTCTTCCTCGCCACTAATCGCTTTCTGCTTTTCATCTTGTTGCATGGCCTCCTCAAGACAACAAGGCACGCAGGCCTTGCTGACTTTTAGTTTCTGCAGCCTTTTCTCCTGCACCTCAATGTGATCGCTTAACACTGTTCCTTCCCGTCTCTTCTTGGATTTTCCTCAGTATTACTTGGCAATGAACCTTGGGGCCTGTTGTTAATCATGTTCGCCATTTGCCCCATCTGAGTTTCTAGATTCTTAATAGCCACTGATTGGATTTTGATCATGACCTCCGTGTTTGCCATGTACTTCATCATCATCTCCTCCATTTTTGATTTCTTTTCTTGCTGAGGTGCAGCTGGAGTGTGATGTTGTTGTTGTTGTTGAGAAAATCCCGGCGGAAAAGGTGGTCTAGGAGTAAACTGTGGTTGCGCTGGCTGTGACTGAAACTGATTATTCGGCTGAAATCGATTCTGCTAATTTCCTTGATTATTTGACCAACTGAAGTTTGGATGATTACGGTTGTTGGGGTTGTATGTGTTCTGAAACTGACCTTAGTCTTTTCTGTAATTGGTCACATACTATACCAACTCTGAGTTGATAGCACATTGATATGGCGAGTGTGACCTCGCACAGATCTCACATGCAAATGTAACTATCTTCGCCTTACCCAATGTTAATTATCTATTTTCTTCGCCATGGCTTCCATTTGTGCTGACAACTGCGTGATACCATCCACTTCCAACAAACCTGCAACTTTGGGCTGTGGCATCCGAGATGTAGGATTCTAAAAATCATGTGCTGCCATTGTTTCGATGAGGTTATAGATCTCATCACAACTCTTTGCCCATAATGCTCCTCCTGTAGCTGCATCTATAATCGACCTAGACTGCCATCCCAATCTATTATAGAATGTGTTGATCACCATCCAATCTGGCATACCGTGGTGCATATACTTCCGTAGCATATCTTTGTATCTCTCCCATACCTCATATAAGGATTCACCCTGTTGTTGCTCAAACTGAGAGATTGATGTCCTCATTTTCGCAGTCTTAGCCATTGGGAAAAACTTGGCTAAGAACTTCTGTGCTAAGTCCTCCCATGTAGTTATAGATCCTGCTGGCAAAGAATGAAACCAACTTCTCGGTTTATCCCTTAATGAGAATGGAAACAGCCTAAGTCTGATAGCATCCTCCATCACCCCGTTATATCTGAACGTGTCACATATCTCAATAAAACTCAACAGGTGTTCATTCGGATCGTCTGTAGCGACACCCCCAAACTGTACCGAATTCAGCACCATCTAAATAGTGCCCATTTTTATCTCGAATGTATTAGCTGCTATCAATGGTTGACTATGCTAGACTATAATCCATTAATATTAGGCATGGAATATTCTCTCAGAGCCCTATGCTCCTCTCTTTGTTCTTCTCCTTGTCCCTCGGCTGCCATATTAGATGTAGTACCCTCTAACTGTGCTTGCAAATTTCTACGAACACTCGCTTTCCAACCTCTCCCGTTTATGTTGTCCTGAGCAGGTGTTAAGTCGGGGTTGGATGACCTCGTGCACATAAAAATTTATACAAGTTCCTGAAACAAAAACAAAAACAAAAATGGAAATGAGATAAGATTAGATTTGTCTAAGTCATACAATATAGCTTAAAACTAATGATAATAATAAAAATTTAAACGTCTGTCCCCGACAACGGTGCCAAAAACTTGTTGCCTCTTTTTAGTTTTAACAAAAGAGCTCTAACTCATGCAAGCATACATGTGTCAACAAGCAATACAGAGTAAGTCGAGTATCAATCCACGGAGAAAGTTGTCTAATTTAAACTATTATACATCAATTCTATCACTATTTTTATATGCTTAAACTAATAATTATGATTGAGAATTACTCTAAGTGCAATTAATAACTAAAATAAGAATGAGAATATAATAAATCAAATATGGAGATAATGGGATCCTAACTTCATTTAATAATTCATCTAATTACCACCATCATGCAAGATTGTTCACATATCAAAGGAAAGTAGCCAAGGGCGCTAATGTAGACATAACCATTTTTTAATGTATTATGACCCACTTACATAACATCTACATGCAATAGACACCATGTAATCATCAATAAAACCAAAATCACTACATGTCTATGTGAATTTGCAATAATATTGAATTTAAGCATAAACCCTTATTTAACTCGTGCGGTGAAACAATATATGTCTATCTGATTCACGAAATATCAAGCTAAGCAAAACAACCCCATATATGCATGATATCATGATTACAATCCATACCCGCATGTTATTTTTCAATTCCATACAAGTACTAAAACGAATGGTGATCAATCATTCACGCATGCAAATCAATCATGATAGAAATTCCTTATAATATGTAAAACAGTCCAGCAGTCAAGCAATCAATTAAACTACATATTAAAATCCATTAGAATCCCATAATGGAGTTTAGTTCATGACTGAACCACAAGCCATCATGGGATCAGAGCAAAACATGGATAATACACAAACGATTGGAAGAGAAAAAATTGAATCGATCAAACCCATTTGCTGATTACAATCCAATAGTAACGTTCAATTCCGCATTAAAATCCAGCAAAGAAACAGTAGTCTTCCACAATGATTTAAAATCCAAAGAAGAAGTAAAAAAATATGAAGTTTTGCCTTAGTTCTACGTTGGAATCCTCTCAAAGTGTAAAACCCTAGTTTCATTTTCAAAAACACGTAAAAACTCTGAATAATGCGTTTGACACCAGTCAAAATTGTTTTTTTAACAAATTTCAACTCTTAAAATTAAAAATTAAAAATTAAAATAAAATGATCAAGCGAGCCAGTATCATCACAAGCAAGCGCCTCCTCCTTTGTATTTCTCGGCATGCCAGCGTGTAAAAGTCTGGCTAAACCGAGTGATCGCATGGCACGCGCGGTTTGGACTCGTAGTGTAGTCATGCGGCTTGCATGGCAACCTAGCTTTTGATTTTTGGTTCTGCAAACTGCCGCTTCTCATCCCGCCGCCATTGTATCTTTGTCATCTCACTCTTTCTTCATCCATTCTCATTTGCATATTTCCACTTGTTCTTGACGTCACGCGTCCATTAGCCTCATGCCATCTAACTTCACCAAATTATGCCATTTCCTGCACTTTTTCCCCTAAGGGAGTTCTAAGTACATGCATTGCAAAATAAACAAAATGCAACTAAAAACACACTAAAATGTACTTAAGATAGGCGTAGTTCGCATGAATTGATATCTGATAAGTAGGTATAAAACCCACTTATCAGTGATTAAGACAAGTACTAACTCAAATAGAGTTAGTGTGTCGGTAGGATTCAAAGACGAATCTCGACAAGTTATAAAGATTCAAAGTTCCCTAATTCTGATAATTAAAGTGAACAATAGTTATCAATAGATCGAGTCTAAAAGACTAAAAGTTCAGAGATAAGAGATCGTAAAATAAAACGATCAAGACATAGAAATGAATCGTAATATATACGATGAGATCACCCCGTGATCTGATAAGGTGATAGCAGGGAAAAGAATTAAGCGAATGATTGAAAAGTTTACAGCAAAGATTGATGTGTGTTTATGAATTGGTACAGATTAAGGAAAGGATTATGAATACATGTTAAATGAAATTCGTATTGAGAAGGGAGGTAGGATTAGGTGGAGATTTTAATTGAGGACTCATGTCGGCAACTGAGTTGTATGATTCCTTGTTATGGGCGGGGAATTGTACTAGGTTAAGTGACCACTTAGTTTGTGACACCCCCAAATCCGAGTACTTCATTCCCACAGAATTTGGTGCTCACTATCAAAATAATTACATCTAATTACCCATAAATAAGGATAAAAACATCAATTATTTTAAATAATAATCTTTCCCATTAAAGGTTTACATCATCTCATAAACAATCCCAGGTAATCCAACTTTAAATTGTTACATAAGTTTGCGAAATACATCATAAAAGAAAACAAGTCTTATAACATAATACATTTAAATAAATTCTAATAATTCTTCAACACTTGGACATCTTGCCCTTTCCTTTGCTAGTAGATGGCTCATCGACTCTTTCAGCTTTAGCTTTAGTGTTAATTGCAAGACTGAGCAAATAATTGCTCACTGATATAAAGAGTAGTAATAATAACAACATGAGAATGAACAACGAATGTTGAACAATAATGAACTTGTTCTACGAATCAAAAATAGAAATCAAGTTCGAACATTAATGACTGAGGGTCTTAAGACCACGAACTATGTCCCTGGTGATTAGTATTACTACCCCAACCTTAACAGTCATTTAGACTATACATACCCTTCTTAACGTACTCAGGAGGATCAACCCTTTGTACCATATATTGTGCACAAACATCAAAATGTTACACGTACAAAATCCCCTCTGTTAGGGTTGTTCATCTCAGTTTGAATTTAGAATTTTCGCACTAAAGAAAGTTTAGCTCGAAACTAACTTATTAGTGGTTCTAGAATTTTAGAACATTATTCATAATAGACTAGTTCAATTAATAAGAGTTGGCTTACTACTTGGAGGTTTAATATAATCAATATAGAATTGAACAAGGTTATCAAAGTCAAAGACCGAATAAAAATAATGTATAATTGAATAACCATGATATACATGCAAAGTGCTATATTTAAAAGAGTTAGAACAATCTCATTTGAGTCGATGTATTAGAACAATATATGCTTCGAATAATATTAAGGAAAGTAAAACATTCTCGATAAAAGTTTAGGATAAGAAACTTGCCTTGTTTGTAAGCTACACAAGTAATAATATTCGCCAATTATCCTACATATATCATTGAAATCGCAGCAACAATTAGTTGTATGAATATTAGCTTTAGGGGTTTAAACCACCATTTAAGTCATAACCTTAGCTTAACTTCTAATCATGTTAGTTAATATCCTTAACGAATCTGAAATTACATTATAAACTAACATAAACCTTATCATTTATCTTTAACTTTT
Organism: Panax quinquefolius; assembly: GCA_020205615.1. Taxonomy (NCBI): domain Eukaryota; kingdom Viridiplantae; phylum Streptophyta; class Magnoliopsida; order Apiales; family Araliaceae; genus Panax; species Panax quinquefolius. The sequence continues at coordinate 34,042,358 of CM035167.1, forward strand.
AAAAACATCACATTTGGTTTCATTACATAACTTATTCAAATAATTACTTAAGAATCTTCACACTTTATATTACATCACATTGAAATATGTGATTATAGTCCACATTATATCTAAACATCACTAACATGCATGCCAAGCCAATTTTGGCCCTTGAAATACAACCTGTAAATAAACAGCAGTCACTGCCTAAATAAACATCACTAACATGCATGCCAAGCGAGTAGCACACTACAGTCATATGCACTGCTCAGAGATTCAGTAGTTTCTACTGTGGTAATGGTGCAATCAAGACCACGCCCAGATAAAACTCTCATAAGCAGACGAGCCTATTACACAGTAGTCACCCAATTCAACCCAAAACCATAGAAATTCACAAACCTAAACATCTAAAACTCTGTAATAACATAGTTAAGCATGTTATACACCATTCTAACTACATAAACATCACATATACATGAATTTGAAGAATCAAAATCACAATTTTCCAAATTTCTTCAATTTTTAAACTTTTAGCGAATTCGATCGCCACGACTTCGTTTCTTACCCAATTGACATGATTCAAACTACACCGCTTTCGTTTCTTAGCATACTAATATAATCCAACATAAATATTCAGATTATCATACATATTAAACATAAAATTTTGTACTTTCTAAAGCCATTTTTCATAAACATACACTGTTATTTACTATTCTCCCTACAAACCCAAATTTCATGTATTTGAACACCAACATAGAATTATAGAGAATAACTAACAGATTTAGCAAGAGAATACATAGATATAAACAACATCTTCTACAAGAATTCAACAAAACCCAATTTTCAGATAATAGAAAATTACAAAAACTAAATATTAGAATTAGGGGTAGATTATACCTTAACCCTTTGATGTTAACAAGGTTTTAGCAAATCCTTCTCAATCCTACTCATTCTCCAACTCTCAATTCTCTGTATTCTTTCTCTCTACCTCTTTATTCTTCTTAGTTAGCCATTAAGAGAAATAAGACGCGTAATATAACTGATAGGGCCTTACCTCCCACGTACATATCAGTTAAAAAAATAAAAAGACGTCAGTTAAATAAACCAAAGGCCACAAGGCCTTTTTTGGCCACACCAATTCCCTCATTCAAATTTATTTTAATAGTCTTATAATATATAGTTTCCACTTGTTATAAGACCCCAAATTTTATGAATAAAGATTTAATTTTCTCAAAATATTTTTTGAATATTATGGTGTGGATTCGAGATAGTGTTATAGTTGGGGGTAGTATTTATAAATTTTGCAAAGTATGCAAGTTGTTATATAATATTCGATTGGTCGGGGAATATTTGTTTTAATAGGGAATATTCGTACGACGGTACAATCATTGGTGGACCCCACAATGGAAGTATTGTCGTAGTTAGAAAACGACAGGATTATCATTTTATAAAAATAACGGCGAAAGTGTTACCGTTAAAACTGTTGAACTACTCTATAGTAAAAGTACAGTAATACGCATGGTTTCATAGTAGCACACAGTATTGATTGTAGATGCTTACGTGATAAGTCACTCAGTTATACTCAATTATTACTACAGTAATTGCTGCATCATATCTCTCATATTATTGATTTATTTATTGTCACAGTATCATCTGTATAATATGATATATTATTAAATCAATAATTGAGACGGCAAAGTTATTCATATTATTATTTGCAATATTGACAATGTCTAGAAGTTCTGTCAAGGAGAGGTTTGGTCACCTAATTGCTCGCCAATAAGGAGAAATCCTTATCTGAAAGCCCCCTCTTTCTTGGGAACGACCTGGTTGTTAAATATTGTGAGTTATAATATTAATGATGAATAAGTTCGTGTTGATTAAAGATGAAATTGATAGTTCCATTGTGTTGGAATTATTAGTGTTAGTGAAAATCGACATTTATTTCGATATTAATTGATGTCTGGAAGTTATACTGGCCAGTCGGGTAATTAATCGGATAAATGAGCAATTAATTGCTATTAATTCACATGATTATAAATATTTGTTCATATGTGTGTAATATTGATTCACATTCTTGTACTATTAGGGGTGGTGCAAGATTGATAATACTTGCACGACTAAGTTAAAAATAAAGGTATAGATGGAGGTACTATACTGTAATTCATATTTTCACATGTCTAGAACTATTGATTCACATGATTTACTATTGATTCACATTATTGACTATTAGGGGAGGTAGTGCAAGTTTGATAATACTTGTAGGACTAAATTAAAAATAAAAGAAAAGAGGAAGGTATTATATTGTAATTTTCTGAGCCCCAAAACGTGCAATTATTGAAACTATATTTTCCTATAAATAGAAGCTCATTCCTTCATTATTTTTCACCAATTCACTGAAGCTATAACGCAATTATTATAGAGAGAAATTATAGAGAGGAAGAAGAAGAGAATTCTGCTACCTCACTATTTCAGTATCCAGTTTTTTCTAAGGTAAGGGGTATTATTTCTTTCGTATTCATGAAGAGAGCTTATGTTATTCCATTCTTTATTATTCTGTTGGAATAACCTGTCTATTCGAAGTACCGCATACATGGTGAAATTCTTCTGTTATTCCATTCTTTATTATTCTATTGGAATATCCTGTCTGTGCGGATTACGCATGACCTGGTTCCCTTCTTTATTATTCTATTGGAATATCCTGTCTATGTGGATTACGCACGACCTGGTTCCATTCTTTATTATTTTGTTGGAATAACCTGTATGTGCGGTCTATCGCATGCTTGGTGAATTTTGTTGTTATTCCATTCTTTATTATTTTGTTAAAATAACCTGTCTGTGTTGACTACCGCATGCATGGTGAATGATCCTTTGTATTCATTCATTATTAAATTGTGGAAATGATCTGTCTACGTGGATTACCACATGGCGGTTGAAAATTAATTTGTAGTTTCGTATATTCTATTATACTCGTATGAGATATCATTTCTTTTGTACTCGTCATGAAATATCATTTTATTTGGTATTTTATTTACGAGTTACTATTCACGGGTTACTATTCACCCGGTTACTATTCACTCTAGTATTATTCACTCGGGTATTCGGGGAACTTTTCGTGTCAGAGTACTATTCACGAGTTACTATTCACGGGTTACTAGTCACCCAAATTACTATTCACCTGAATATTATTCACTCGAGTATTCGGGGTAATTTTCATGTCGAGATACTATTCACGAGGTAGTATTGCCGAAGTACGATTCATAGGGTACTATTCACGGGGTACTATTTACCCAAAAAATACATTTCTTTTCTTTCCAAATTATTTTTGGTACATGAATTTTATTCTTGAATTTTACTCTACAAAGCTGTATCATGTTGACATTTTGGACGTTATTGATTTCTGGATAAATTAAATTATAAATCTTTAAAATTTATCCTTTAACTTGTTTTATTGAATTATTATGTACTTGTCATCATCCTCATGCTTATATTGTGATGAAAATTATCTTTAGCTTACGTGCAGAGATGGACTTGGTTTGATTATGACCATGGATTATTCGGTATAATCATGACCGTAATGTAACGAATGATGTGGTAAAAGTCCCCATTGGCCTGTAGTTCATTGATGGACAGTTATTGGTATGATTATGACTAGGGATTATTCGGTATAATCATGACCATTGATGATTACATAAATATCCTTGGCAGGGATGATTCGATGATGTGGTTTATTTATTAAGCTGAGTCTCAGCGATAAAGTTGATGAAAACCTTTTTTAATTATAGAAGATAGTAGATTTTATGCTCCACTTGACTCTTCTAATGGATTGCTTATTTCACCGCAGCTTGTTGATCTAAAACTTGTTGTCTATTGTATTCTATCGCTTGTTATATCGTCAAGGCTAAGGATAATTTATTTTGCATTATCTTAGTCATAATATTTCTTACTGGGCTAATTGAGCTAAATGAGAATATAGCTGGGACGAGTCGGGGAATGGAGTGATGGTCCAGGATAAATGGCTTTAGTAGTCATCACTATTCTACGGAATAATGTGATAATAATTGTAATAAGGACACCATATAGCGTGGATATTGTCTAGATGACAATATTCTTGTTTAAACTCTTAGATTATGTTTTGTCGTATTTTACACGACTGTTGCATAATAAAGTTGTAATTGAATTTTGTACAATGTATTTGGCGACTCAAGATGGGTGATGTATACCTATTTTGGGGGCGTCATAGTTGGTATCAAAGCTTAGGGATATGATCCCTGGCTGAGATGTGAGACAAGAACTATGAGGGGAGAGATGGGGAATTCTTTCGCTAGTATGACTTACCTAAGTTTATTTGGTATTTAATTGGTTGGTTAGAGTATAGGAATAATATGTGATATGTCAATTAACCTTTGTATTGTGACAGTGTTTGAAAATGGCATCTGAAAATGTTGAGATCAACAATGAAGCACATGAGACCATTGAGTCACCAACGATCAATACCAGGATAATGTGCAACATGAAGACAATAATCCTCAGGTAAATAACAACACCGATTAGATGATGAATGATGAGATGTTCAGAGGCTTTATGCAATTCATGCAACATCAGGCGAGAGAGACTCCTGTTCAAAATGCAGGTGGAAACACTTGCAACTCTCGGGTGGTCACCGCTAAGCAGTTCAAGGGGTTGGGACCACCGAAGTTTTTGGGTAAGCCAGAACCACTTAAGGCAGAGACGTGGTTAAAGTAGATCACCAAAATATTTGATGTCTTGGGATGCTCCGAGGAGCACAAGATTCCCTTTGCCACTTTTATGTTGCATGAAGAGGCAGATTACTAGTGGGAATCTGTAAAACGTACCCAGCCTGACGCACTCAAGATGTCTTGGGAGAAGTTCCAAGAGCTGTTCAACGACAAATACTTTTCTGAAAGTATTCGTCACATGAAGGAGGTGGAGTTTATCAAGTTGGAGCAAAACAATATGATCGTGTCGCAATAAGAGGCTAAATTTACAGAGTTATCCCGGTTTGCATACCATTTGGTCGATAATGAGGAGTGAATGACACTGATGTTTCTAAGAGGTTTGAAACCCGATATACGTCAATACCTCATTTCTCACAAACTTTGTTTATATTCAGATGTTGTGAATAGGGATCAGTTATTGGAGCGCGATAATAAGTCAGCACAACTAAAAGGTAACGAGCAACAACACTATAATAATCATACCAGTGGCAACAACCATCAGAAGAATGATAACCATCGTGGGGGAAATTATCATGCGAAGATTGGTATCCACTTCGGTGGTAATCATGGACAAGATAATAGGAGTGGAAATTTTAAGAAGAGAAGGTTCAACAACGATGGAAAGATAACAGCATCAACACCCATTTTCAAGGAAGGAGAATGACCACCAATTGTATGCTTCAAATGCGGAGGGGAGGGACATATCAGTCCAAGTTTCACGATGCACTCCAAAGCATGTTACAATTGTGGAAAAGAAGGTCACCTAGCCCGATTTTGTCGTGCACCAAAGTCAAGTCCAAATGGGGGCGGCACCAAAGGGTGGATACGGTAAAACAAAGCTCTGGTGGTTTCAGGAGAGCATTTTTGTGACTTCTCAAAAACGAGTAACCTTGAACGGTTAGCACGGTTAGTTAATTATAAATTCTTGTGAAGTCTATACCTTACTAGACACCGGTTCTACCCTTCTTTTATCTCTCTTACTTGCGCTGAACGTTTAAATTTGACTCCGTAGAAATTAGACTATGACTTATCGGTTAAAATTCCGTTAGGAGAAACCTTCATTGCATGTGCTATCCAAGTCTTGGATGAGAGTCACAGTGTTGAATGATATTTCTTTTGTTAATAAATTTCTTAAAGTATTCATGAAGATTTCTTAGCCTACCCTATAGCGTGAAATCAAATTTTGTATTGACCCAGTACAAAACCCATTTCTCATACCCTCAAATATTTCGTCACCTAGAACGAACATAACATGCGCCAAGGACGTTGGCTCGAGTTGTTGAAGATTACGACTATACCATTCAATATCATCGTGGAAGAACGAACGTAGTAGTACGCGCTGAAAGTAGAAGATCGTATGCGTTCACGAAAAGCGACATTGTTAACACAAAACCTATTTCGTATAACTTACAAATGATGAAGATAGAGTTAAAGACTCTAGGGACCCACGTGAAGATAGCAAATATAACGATTTGAACCGACTTTTTAATCGATAGTAAAGCCGCCAAGCTACACACACCGAAATGATGAATATGAGAAGAAGGTTCAAGAGGGTGTTATTGTGACGACCCCAAATGGGTATCTTCCAACCCGAGATGATGGTGCTACACTACTACACAGCTTCACATAAACATTCATTTGAAATGCCTCAAAAGGACGGATATGGCTTATATATATATAAAGAATATTTACATTTCCCAGGTTTTTTACCACCAATACATTTGTCTTTGTCATAATATCAAATATTATTCTTACAAAACCTATACTATTACATATGTAATCTATGGGTTCGCCTTCGCCTTCCCTTTATCCTTGCCGGATCCATCGGTCCATTCGGTCTTAGCTGCATTCATAAGGTTCAAGCAAGAATGAGCCTAACTAGCTCAACAAGTACAATAATTCTAGGAAAATAGCATGCTTGAAACATAGGAATATTATATCTTCAATAACTGAACAATAGCTATAAAGTACTATCGATAATTCAAAATAGCACTTCTTTTCATTCAAAACATTTTACAACAACAATATTCAATAAAACATTAATTACAGTTCAAGACCGTAAGCATATCATAAGTACTTTGAAAAGGACGTCCCGGCACTAAGTCCGTAAGTCTGGCATAACTTACGAGCACGTCTAGGTGATCAGCCTATAGTACTCTATGTTGATCAACACTACATTCATTAAACGTGTATAAGTTTAAGTTGTGGCAACCTCACGTGCTTGTCATTTGACGACAAAACATTTTAGCATACTCAGTCTACTTTTGAAAACCACAACAATATTAGTTTGGTAAATCCTTATCAACACTTGATAGAATAGCATAGCATACGTCTAGCCGAAAGGATTGGCTTTGACTTCCTCAAACATTAACTCATGTGAAGAATACATGAATCACAAAGACTTGTCCAGATCGAACTAGAACAAGGGTTAGAGTACTTGCCTTTAGCGTCTGCTTATAAATATAACCCATGCACTGTAGGTCTTTAAGGTCTCTACCTTAGATAATAACATCACATAGTAAATTAGGTCATGAATAATATATATGGTTCCTAAAGAATCTTACCCTTCTTATCAATCTAATTACGTATTATATTTTTTTATTATTGCTTCCGGTTTTCCATTACGTCATTCTTACGTTTATAAGTAATCGACTTAATCTTAACCCTAAGTGTTCATACTTAAGGTTTAGTATGTCTTCACAATGTTTCATTAAGATATTTATTTAAGCATTCATAAATTACTATCCATGCTCATCCTGTAAACATCCTTTATTGTCTAGGTCTTGAGGCTGACACTGCGGCACCGGCTATTACACTAGGTTCAGTACTGCACATACCTCTCTTATTGCTCAAAAACCTGCACTTCGGCTATGCGGTGAGAGTCTCTTTGTTAAGTGTTGTTACATGCGCGCGAGTTTGGGGGTTAAGGCTCCTTTTGGCATCAAGCTACAATTAAAGGACTTGGAGTCGCCATTAAGCATGCGCGGACTCATGTGCTACGTAAATGTTTGAATCGATTTTTCAAAAGATGAGATTCCCGGACTCGTAACTTCTTCGTAATAAGTCCGAATTGACTTGTTTAAGAGCCTACGGGTCACAAATTACGTACTCTATGCATTCAGGTAAGAATTTTATCTATTTTACTTCGTTGTCTAAAGTTTCAAATATTAGTCCATTTTAACGAAAATAATAAACGTTCTTGAACGTTCAACCCTCGTTTCTTCGTTCTAAGTCAGAATCCAGCCATTTTCGAGTCTGCAACTCTATAATGCCAAATATAACTTGTCTCCATCGAAAACCAACGTTTATGACTTCAAACACAAAATACGACTTTCATTCCGATAATTTCACAAATTCGACGATTATCGTCCAATCGTGTGAATTCCGGCGAAACCTCATTACTAATCATTATAAATGGATTTTAATCAACATATAAACATTTCAAGTTACTTATTATACCAACTTATTATCAAAGTAGGTTTTTACTTATTCTCATAAGTCAATGACTTATTCAACTTACTAACTTCAAATTCTCATGCTTATAACTTACTATGACCTTGAGTCCATAAATCAATGTTTTCGTACTATTTTGAACATACTAACATCATATGACAAACATATGGCGAGTTCTTCACAAGTTCATCAACTTATTTAGGTTCAAGTTGCTTATTCAACTTATTCGGCTTAAGTTCATTCATCAATGACTTATTTCACGTTATCATCAAACCATCCAACTTCTCTATCAATCCTATCATAGAAGAGATAAATATAATAGATATGATTCTTACCCTTGAAGACTATTACTTCACTTCTCTTTGGAAAATCTAGCAAAAGTTGAAATGGCTTATAAGTGCTTATTGGGCTTATTCTCTCTACCAAGTAAGTTGTTTATCTTGAGAGGAGTTGGATGAAATTTGAACAACCAACAAATGAAATGATGCTTGGTATTTATAGACAACTCAAAGTGAGGGCACTATGGACATGTAGGCCATCCCACCTCCTTAGTTAACCTCTTCAACTTCCACCTCCTTACTATTCATAACCTAGCAACCAAGTAACTTGCTAGCCACAACACTTGCTCATCACATAAATTGTTTGCTCCATGGATCATGTCCAATTCATTGGGCTTGCTAATTAATCTAGCTAATTTCTTATTGGGCTTATGCTACAATAATTTGGACTCATGACTTATCAAACACTTGGGCTTGAGTATGACTTTCTAATGGACTATTATTATTAAGCTAATAATCTTACAAGTCCATTACATTTAATTAAACAACTTAACAACTATACACCACGTATAATTCTCGTAGGCTAGCTCGTATACTAATTCGTAATATACGTTATTTCATTCTCCATACACAATAGTATAATACGTCATATTATACTCACGTTTATTACCTTGTATAATGCATACACATCATACGATTACAACTTTCTTTCCTTAACGCTTAATAAACCTAACGTTTCCAAATTAAGTCCGCATGTGAAATACTGCGTTTTCCATACTTAGATTATTATTACATAATCCATCTCGCCTTGATATTATAGTGTTTTTCGTAAACTTTCTCGGAAAACTTTTATTTTCGTCTTGGAAATTCATTCACGTGGTTCAAATACTACGATGTTCAGACGTTTTTAGGTTATAGAACGACATACATCTTATTAACACATATAATGACAAATAAGATTATTTTATTCATTATTTAATTCTTCCAAATATTTTACAAAGGATCCGAATTTCTCGATCGTTACATTCTTCCCCCCTTATAAAGATTTTGTCCCCAGAATCTCGCCCTACATTACTCAAACAAAAGAGGGTAATCCTTCTTTATCTTCTCTTCCAATTCCCACGTTGCTTCGTCGACATCGTGGTTCTTCCATAATACCTTTACCGACGATATTACCTTGTTTCACAGAACTTGCTCTTTTCTATCGATGATTTGAATCGGCATCTCTTCATATGTTAAATCCTTCTCGATTTGAATAGGCTCAAATTTTATCACATGCTTGTAATCCAGTTTGTAAGGACGTATGACTAAAACATGAAATACATTATGTATTCGCTCTAGGTCGGGAGGTAACGCTACCCTATAAGCTACCTCACCTACCCGTTCTAATACCTCAAAAGGTTCTATAAACCTTGGACTTAGTTTTCCCTTCTTTCCAAAGCATATCTTTCCATTCCAAGGAGATACCTATTCAGATGTTGTGAATAGGGCTCAGTTATTGGAGCGCGATAATAATTCAGCACAACCAAAAGGTAACATGCAACAACACTATAATAATCATACCGGTGGCAACATCCATCGGAAGAATGATAACCATCGTGGGCGAAATTATCATGCCAATAATGGTATCCACTTCGGTGGTAATCATGGCCAAGATAATAGGAGTGGAAATTTTAAGAAGAGAAGGTTCAACAACGATGGAAAGATAACAGCACCAACACCTATTTTCAAGGAAGGAGAACGACCACCAATTGTTTGCTTCAAATGAGGAGGGGAGGGACATATCAGTTCAAGTTTCACGATGCACTCCAAAGCATGTTACAATTATGAAAAAGAAGGTCACCTAGCCCGATTTTGTCGTGCACCAAAGTCAATTCCAGCTGGGACGGTGGCACCAAAGGCGGATACGGACAAAACAAAGTCGGTGGTTTCAGGGAGAGCATTTTTCGTGACTTCTCAAAAAGCGAGTAACCCGAACGAAGTTAGCACGGGTTAGTTAATTATAAATTCTTGTGAAGTCTATACCTTACTAGATACCGGTTCTACCCATTTTTTATCTCTCTTGTTTGCGCTCAACGTTTAAATTTAACTCCGGAGAAATTAGACTATGACTTATCGGTTGAAACTCCATTAGGAGAAACCTTCATTGCATGTGCTATCCAAGTTTTGAATGAGAGTCACAGTGTTGAATGATATTTCTTTTGTTAATAAATTTCTTGAAGTATTCATGAAGATTTCTTAGCCTACCCTATAGCGTGAAATCAAATTTTGTATTGACCCAGTACAAAACCCATTTCTCATACCCTCAAATATTTCTTCACCTAGAACGAACATAACATGCGCCAAGGACGTTGGCTCGAGCTGTTGAATATTACGACTATACCATTGAATATCATCGTGGAAGAGCGAATGTGGTAGCTGACGCGTTGAGTAGAAGATCGTATGCGTTTACGAGTGCGACGTTGTTAACACAAAAACCTATTTCGTATAACTTAGAAATGATGAAGATAGAGTTAAAGACTCTAGGGACCCACGTGAAGATAGCAAATATACGATTTGAACCGACTTTTAATCGATAAAGATAAAGCCGCTCAAGCTACATACCCAGAGCTGATGAATACGAGGAAGAAGGTTCAAGAGGGTGTTATTGTGACGACCCCAAATCTTGGTATCTTCCAACCCGACAGATGGTGCTACACGGTGCTACAGTTCACATAAACATTCAATTGAAATGCCTCAAAAGGACGGATATGGCTTATATATATATAAAGAATATTTACATTTCCCAGGTTTTTTACCACCAATACATTTGTCTTTGTCATAATATCAAATATTATTCTTACAAAACCTATACTATTACATATGTAATCTATGGGTTCACATTCGCCTTCCCTTTATCCTTGCCGGATCCATCGGTCCATTCGGTCTTAGCTGCATTCATAAGGTTCAAGTAAGAAAGAGCCTAACTAACTCAGCAAGTACAACAATTCTAGGAAAATAGCATGCTTGAAACATAGGAATATTATATCTTCAATAACTGAACAATAGCTATGAAGTACTATCGATAATTCAAAATAGCACTTCTTTTCATTCAAAACATTTTACAACAACAATATTCGGTAAAACATCAATTACGGTTCAAGACCGTAAGCATATCATAAGTACTTTGAAAAGGACGTCCCAGCACTAAGTCCGTAAGTCTGGCATAACTTACAAGCATGTCTAGGTGATCAGCCTATAGTACTCTATATTGATCAACACTACATTCATTAAACGTGTATACATTTAAGTTGTGGCAACCTCACGTGCTTGTCATTTGACGAAAAAACATTTTAGCATACTCAGTCTACTTTTGAAAACCACAACAATATTAGTTTGGTAAATCCTTATCAACACTTGATAGAATAACATAGCATATGTCTAGCCGAAAGGATTGGCTTTGACTTCCTCAAACATTAACTCATGTGAAGAATATATGAATCACAATGACTTGTCCAGATCGAACTAGAACAAGGGTTAGAGTACTTGCCTTTAGCGTCTGCTTATAAATATAACCCATACATTGTAGGTCTTTAAGGTCTCTACCTTAGATAATAACATCACATAGTACATTAGGTCATGAATAATATATATGGTTCCTAAAGAATCTTACCCTTCTTCTTAATCTAATTACATATTAGATTTATTATTATTGCTTCCAGCTTTCCATTATGTCATTCTTATGTTTATAAGTAATCGACTTAATCTTAACCCTAAGTGTTCATACTTAAGGTTTAGTATGTCTTCACAATGTTTCATTAAGATATTTATTTAAGCATTCATTAATTACTATCCATGCTCATCCTGTAAACATCCTTTATTGTCTAGGTCTTGAGGCTGACGCTGCGGCGCCGGCTATTACACTAGGTTCAGGTTCATACTTTGGCCACCTCTTATTGCTCAAAAACTCGGACTCATATTTGCGGCGAGTCTCTTTGTTAAGTGTCGCCTTCTGCTTGAGTTTGCGTGGGTTGAGGCTCCTTTGGTATTTCTTGTGCACAAGCTAAAATAACTTGAGTCGCACACATGGCGGACTCTGTGCCACATAAATGTTTGACAGATTTTTCAAAAGATGAGATTCATGGACTCGTAACTTCTTCGTTATAAGTCCGAATTGACTCGTTCAAGAGCCTACGGGTCACAAATTACGTACTCTATGCATTCACGCAAGAATTTTATCTATTTTACGTTGTTTGCTAAAATTTCATATATTAGTCCATTTTAACGAAAATAATAAACGTTCTTGAACGTTCAACGCTCGTTTCGTCGTTCTAAGTCGGAATCAGACCATTTTTATGTCCGCAACTCTATAATGCCAAATATGACTTGTCTCCATCGAAAACCAATGTTTATGACTTCAAAAATAAAATACGACTTCCATTCCGATAATTTCACGAATTCGACAATTATCATCCAATCGTGTGAATTCCAGTGAAACCTCATTACTAATCATTATAAATGGATTTTAATCAACATATAAACATTTCAAGTTACTTATTATACCAACTTATTATCAAAGTAGGTTTTGACTTATTCTCATAAGTCAATGACTTATTCAACTTACTAACTATAAATTCTCATGCTTATGACTTACAATGAACTTGAGTCCATAAATCAATGTTTTCATATTATTTTGAACATACTAACATCATATGACAAACATATGGCAAGTTCTTCACAAGTTCATCAACTTATTTAGGTTCAAGTTGCTTATTCAACTTATCCGGCTTAAGTTCATTCATCAATGACTTATTTCACGTTATCATGAAACCATCCCACTTCTATATCAATCCTATCATAGAAGAGATAAATATAATAGATATGAGTCTTACCCTTGAAGACTATTACTTCACTTCTCTTTGGAAAATCTAGCAAAAGTTAAAATGGCTTATAAGTGCTTATTGGGCTTATTCTCTCTACCAAGTAAGTTGTTTATCTTGAGAGGAGTTGGATGAAATTTGAATAACCAACAAATGAAATGATGCTTGGTATTTATAGACAACTCAAAGTGAGGGCACTATGGACATTTAGATCCCACCTCCTTAGTTAACCTCTTCAACTTCCACCTCCTTACTATTCATAACCTAGCAACCAAGTAACTTGCTAGCCACAACACTTGCTCATCACATAAATTGTTTGCCTATCAAGTCTACCCACTTACACTTGGATTGCTCCATGGATCATGTCTAATTCATTGGGCTTGCTAATTAATCTAGCTAATTTCTTATTGGGCTTATGATACAATAATTTGGACTCATGACTTATCAAACACTTGGGCTTGAGTATTACTTTCTATTGGACTTCTATTATTAAGCTAATAATCTTACAAGTCCATTACATTTAATTAAACAACTTAACAACTATACACCACGTATAATTCTCGTAGGCTAGCTCGTATACTAATTCGTAATATACGTTATTTCATTCTCCATACACAATAGTATAATACGTCGTATTATACTCACGATCATTACCTCAGTATAATGCATACACATCATACGATTACAACTTTCTTTCCTTAACGCTTAATAAACCTAACGTTCCCAAATTAAGTCCGCATGTGAAATACTGCGTTTTCCATACTTAGATTATTATTACATAATCCATCTCGCCTTGATATTATAGTGTTTTTCGTAAACTTTCTCGGAAAACATTTATTTTCGTCTTGGAAATTCATTCACGTGGTTCAAATACTACGATGTTCAGACGTTTTTAGGTTATAGAACGACATACATCTTATTAACACATATAATGACAAATAAGAATATTTTATTCATTATTTAATTCTTCCAAATATTTTACAAAGGATCCGAATTTCTCGGTCGTTACATTCTTCACCACTTCCGCTGTTTACTGCACCAATTTTGGTCCTAGCATTCGGTGTTCTCCCACTTCATCCCAATACAATGGTGTTCTGCATTTTCTTCTATACAACACTTCATACGGCAGCATACCTATGCTTGCATGATAACTGTTGTTATACGCAAATTCTACTAATGGTAGATGATCATCCCAAGTACCCTTGAAATCCATGATGCAAGACCTAAACATATCTTCTAACGTCTGAATTGTCCTCTCGCTCTGTCCATCGGTTTGTGGATGATATGTCGTACTCAACTTCAACTGCGTCCCCAACTGCTCTTGAAGACTTCTCCAAAAGTTTGATGTGAATCGTGGATCATGATCTGACACAATCGAAACTGGTGCACCAAGTCTGGAAATAATTTCGTTAACATAATTTTTTTCTAATTGATCTAAGTTATACTTGACCCGAATTGGCAAAAAGAGAGCCGACTTTGTCAACCGGTCCACTATTACCCAAATCGCATCATACCCTTTCTAAGTAGTCGGAAGTCCAACCACAAAGTGCATCGTGATATGCTCCTATTTCCACTCCGGAATCTCCAATGACTGTAACAAGCCACTTGGTCGTTGATGTTTGGCTTTACCTCTTTGACAAGTTAAGCACCTACTCATATACTCGGCTATTTCTCTCTTCATGTTCGGCCACCAAAAACTCTCTCGAAGGTCTTGATACATCTTAGTGCTACGGGATGAATCGAGTACCTCGAATCGTGAAACCCTCTAATAATACTTGCTCCTTTAATTCTGTCTCATTCGAAACCCAAATTCTTCCTTCAAATCATAATAATCCCTCATTATCAAGACTAAACCTAATATCTTTTTCGGTGGTTATCCGCTCCTTTATCTGGTCATATTCAACAGTTTTGAGCTGCACCTCCTTGACTCTCTCTACGATAGTAGATTGCATCTCTGTCGCAAAAAGTCTCTGCACCACCTCACTTGGCAACTTCACCTCCAACTCTATCCTAGCCATCTTTGTCATTAACTCAGTTTGAGCTGTTAACATAGACAACTTCTCCCGACCCTTTCTACTCAAGGCGTCTGCCACAACATTGGCTTTTCCAAGGTGATATAGGATTTCACAGTCGTAATCCTTTATCAACTCCAGCCATCTCCTCTGTCTCATATTCAACTCATTCTGTGTGAAGATATATTTTAGACTCTTGTGGTCCGTGTATATCTCACACTTTTCCCCATAAAGATAATGTCGCCATATCTTTAAGGCAAACACTGTAACGACTGAGAAATTCGGATCTTCTTGTAAAATGATTTTATTAAATTAAATAATAATAAAATCATATTCTATGTGTTATCAAGATAGTTGTCATTGTATAACCTATTGATGTTAGAATGTAGTAGTATTTGAGCTACGTGGATGAATTAAAGTGTTTGAATTTTCAAGACGAAAATAAAAGTTTTCCGAGAAATTTTTCGAAAAACACTATTCATCGGTATTTGCTTGGGATATATTTTTGAGTTTTCGAGAAATACGTAATGATGGAATAACAGGGTAAGATGGATTATGTAATAAAAATCTAGTTATGAAAAATATAATAATTCGCTTGTGGACTTAATTTATAAACGTTAAGGAAGGCAAGTATTGAATAAGTAATAATGTATGATACTTTGGTATTGTACGGGGTAATGAAAACGAGTATAATACTAGGTATTATACGAGTTTGTAGGAAGGATGAAATACCGTATATAAATTCTATATGAATTAGAATACGAAAATAATACATCAACAATATGTATTAAGAAATGTTAATGGACTTGGAAGATTGGTTAACAATTATAAACAAGTCCAAGTGAATTAAAGGGAGAGGCCCAATCATTAATGAATGAACAACCTAGTGTTTATTAATGCAAAGCCCAAAGATTGATTTAATATAAGCCCAAATTAGAACCCATGAGTTGTATGACCCATGGGGCAAACCATATCAATATGGTTAATATGTAATGACCAAGTATTAAGAGTAATTACCAAGTATTAAGAGTAATGACCAAGTTAAAGGAGTAATGACCAAGTGTAGGATAAGAGTTGTTCTAGCCAAGTAATGAATAGTAAGGAGGTGGCTTATGGAGGTGGGTGATTTAATGACTAAACTACCCTAGCTTTGAAACTTCTATAAATATAGGAGGCTTACAAGCCATTTAACACTTGTTCAAATAATCCAACATTTCAAAAGTGCTTAAGTGTTAGAGAGGATAAGCTACAAATAAGTCATTCCATAAGGAAGAAGAAGAAGCAAGCTACCTTATCAAGACTACACAAAAGTAAGACTTCTTCTCTATTATCTTCTATCTCTACCATGATAGGTTTATAAAAAAAGATGGATTAAGAAACATGAATGATAAGAAGCAAGAAGAATGAATAAGTCATGAACTTAAGCCACATAAGTTGGGAATAACTCATTTGAACTTATAAAAGTTATAAACTTATTATAAGTTAACCTTGAATGTTAAGTATGAAAATTTGAATTAGTAATGAGGTTATTAAGAGATGTAATAAGGATGTAAAAGAACTTGTATGATCCTATGAATCATAAGTAAAGTTATATATGAAAAACATGTAAAGTATGATGATTAGGAAACTCAAATTGTCATAAGGCATGAATAATCAAATCTTAAGTAGTTTATAATTTGACAAATTATAAGCTCATGAAGAATAAGTCAAAAATCCAACAATGAAAATAAGTTGTTGTATTAAGTATGTTAAGAGGTTCACATGATGAATGGAATTCATTTGTAATGTTGAACAAATCATAAGAATGAAGAATTGCCGGAACTTTCACGATTGGACGATAAACGTCGAATTCGTAAAATTTTCGGAATGGAAGTCAAATTTTGTGTTTGATCACGAAACCATTGTTTTCCAATTGAGACAAGTTATATTTGGCATTTAAGAGTTGCGGACTCGAAAATGACCGAATTCCGACTTAGAACGAAGAAACGGGCATTGAACGTTCACGAACGTTAATCGTTTTCGTTAAAAATGAACCAATAGGTGATTTTTAGCAAAAAAAGTCAAATAGATAAAATTCTTGAATGATCATGTAGATTTCGTAATTTGTGAACCGTAGGCTTTTGAACGTGCCAATTCAGACTTATAACGAAGAAGTTATGCGTCCGGGAAGTTCACAAAATTTACAAATCGAATTATTTTTCAGTGCACGCGTTGGTTGTATCATGCCAACCCTAAACAAAAACGACTTCGCGCGCCAAGATGGTATAACAAAGTGTTCGAGTACACTGCAAGAGTTTGCCGCAGCACGAACCATAGTACAATATGTAGCTTTGCAGCACCATGTACAGTATAAAAATCTTCTGGAGAGTGGCGCCGTAGCGCGACCCATTAAGTAAGGACTGTACGCAGCAATACCAAGTCCGGACAAATGATACAAATAAGCTCGCGCCACAGCGTGAGATGTAAGTATAAAAGTCAAGCGCGCATGATGCCGATCTCGAAACAAAGATAGTGATGAAGGTTTATAAGTACAAAGAAAAGAAAACTAATTATTTTAAAAGTAAACATAACTTAAGGAATGTAATGTAACATTGTTAAATCTTAAGGATGTTGTATAAAGGTTGAGATAACCTAGTCGAATATAAATACAAGGATAATGATAAACCGGAATGAATAGTAACTAAATCTAATACACAATTAGATTGAAATGAAGGGTATGATATAGTCATATACATACTTGATTATATGTGACCTAATGTAAGGCATTATGTGATCATGTATTGTAGAGACTTGAACGACTTTAACATAAAGTTAATATACCATAGCAGACGCTAAAGGCAAGTATTCTAACTCTTGTCTCAGTTCAATCTGAACAAGTTTTTGAGGTTCATGTATTCTTTCCAATGAATTGAGGTATGTTGAAGTTAAAGCCAATTCCTTTGGTTAGACTTGATGTATGGATAATCTATTCAGGTATTATCAAATGTTGCAATCTTTTGTCAACTACTTGATATGGTTTTCAAAAGAAGACTAAAATGTTAAACACATGTTTTGTCGATAAAACGACAGGCACGTGAGGTTGCCAAATGCTTAAACGTGCATACGTTTAACGGGTGTAGTGTTGATCAATATAGAGTACAATAGGCTGATCACCTAGAAGTGCTCGTAAGTAATATCGGGCTTACGGACTTGCTTCTGGGTTGTCCTTTTCCAATAAAGAATGAATACTTAAGGTCTCTAACCGGAGTGAATGTTTTACTAAATACTGTTGTTATTGTAAAACATTTTGAAAGAAAATATGAAGTGCTATTTTGAATTATCAATGGTACTTCATAACTATTGTTCAGTTATCGAAGATATACGATTTGTATATGTCAAGCATGTTGTTATTAAATTGTTATACTTGCTGAGCTAGTTATGCTCACTCTTGCTTGAACCATATGAATGCAGCTAAGACTGAACGTCCCGAAGGATCAAAAAAGTAAAGGAAAAGCTAAGGCAGATTACTAAGTTATCTTGTAATAGTATAGGTCTATTGTTGTAATGAAACTGATATTATGACAAAGAACCTTTGTAATGGGTATAGAACCTGGGAAATGTAAATATTACTTTAAATATATAGAAGTTATGTTCGTTCTTTGAGACTTTTCAATTGAATGAATGTATGAATGTTGTACAGTATAGCACCATCTGTCGGGTTGGAAGATACCCAGATTTGGAGGCGATACAATTTGGTATCAATGCCTAGGTTATAAAACTTAAGGGGGAAAGTAAAACCTTAAGTCATAACCTTAAGAAAGAATAAAGAAGTAAAAGATGAAAAGTAACCTTATAAAAATGCATTATATTATGTTATGTATTTCTATTATTTTACTGACATGTACTAATCAAACTATATTGTTTTATTTTAGATGTCAGGAGAAAATGATATGTATAGGGATATACATGTAGTGAGCGAGATTCTATTAACCGGGTAGAGATACTACCAAATCCGTGTGATGAGAACCGAGTTGGTGACAATCGAGTCTGGGAGACTCGGACGATTTAGACTACATGTCAATATTTGATGGCATGCTAGAGGAGGAGGTGGACGTGATGTCCTTTGACCAGGTTCCATCTACAGAGGACCAGGTTCCACCGACAGAGGAAATGTCTACGGGGGAATCGATGAAGGCATTGTTTATGTCGGTATTGGATAGGAATGTCCATTACTGCCAAGAGGTTAAGGAGTTGAAAGAGGAACTCCAAGCTGGCCGTGAGAACAAGGCTAGCATGGAGGGAATGTGGGAAGAGGAGCATGATGATAGAGTTCTAGCTAAGGACAAGGTCCGAGAGCTGAAATGTGAAGTCTTTGAGCTCAAGCAGGAGCTAAAGACTAAACAGCAGAAGTTTGAGAGGATGTCCTATATACATAGGAGTTCTTACGTAGATTTCCGAGCCAACAGTAGTGGGTATCGATAGAAGCGTAAGCAATCTTAAGACACACTATCGAGAGATGTTATTGCTTATTCGCCAAGAAAGATTTCGAGAATGCCCTACGACAGATGTAGTATAGCAATAGCTAGAGTAGAATAGATATGTAAATATTATGTATGTAGTAGTGACGTAAAACCCTCTTTTGTATAACAAAGGGTAGTCTTTTGTAAATCCCAATTTTTGGAAAGTAATTGCGAGATGGTAATGTAATCAGCTAAGGCTGGGTAATGTAAACAATGTAGTGTTATACTACAAGTTATGAATCAATATAAGTCTTTTTATGGAATATGTTGAGTAATGAGTATGAGTTTTTTTTTTATTACAAAAAATAACAAACCAACGAGAATAAAGTAATAATGATGTGTTGTTTTCTTAACATCAAAATGCCGCCAAGAAGGGGACAACGAAATCAGGGCACTAATGTTAACCAACCGGAGGGTGGTCTAGTTAATCCAATGCAGGAGTTCGTTAATCTTTTAACGACTGCATTTAATAGAATGGGGGCTAATGTACCCGTGATTCCTGGAGTAGTATAAGCTACTACTTTTAAGGATTTCAAAAGTATAGGTCCGCCGAAATTCAAAGGAACTACGGACCCTATAGAAGCCCAGACTTGGGTAAAAGAAATCGAGAAAGCATTTGTAATAGCAAATGTTGAGGAGGGTCATAAGGTTGCCTTTGCAACCAATTTGATGAAAGGAGAGGCCAACTTCTGGTGGGAGGCAAACCAGGCTAGGCCCGATATAGGAAACCTAACGTGGGAGAGGTTCAAGGAGATTTTCTTCGAGAACTATTTTACCACGAGTATGCAAGGGAGGATGGAGATGAGATTTCTTGAATTGAGACAAGGGGATATGACAGTTCCCCAGTATGCTGCCAAGTTTAAAGAACTGGCATGATTCGCTCCACACCAAGTGGACACTGAAGTGAGAAAGGCTAGAAGATTCGAGCAGGGCTTGAAACCCTGGCTCTATAGCCAAATCTCTGTGTTACAAAGTACTTCCTTTGGAACCATACTAGAAAAGGCAATAATTGCCAAAGGTGGGAATGAGGCTCTCAGCCAGTACCACAAAGATAAGAAAAACAAGGGCAAGGTTGGTGGAGGAACCAAGACCGAGGGAGCCAGTGGAAGTGGCAACGGTCAGAAGAGGAAGGGCTTTAACTCTACGAATACCGGAGTAAAACAAGGGGACTCTAAGAGGAGGATGGAAGCCTGTAAAACCTGCAGGAAGACTCACTTAGGAGTCTGTCTCAAAGGAAAGGTGGTATGTTATAATTGTGGACAAGAAGGACACATTTCGCCTAACTGTCCAAATCCGAAGAAAAATCACGGATGTTTTGTATGTGGATCAACTGACCACATAGGAAAGAACTGCCCGAAGAAGGGGACAGAAGGAAATAAGGGAACTAATAGTGGTAAGTTAGCTATTAGTGGTCCAAATTAACTCAAAATCAATGGCCCGCACTTTTAATATGACGGTCCCAAGATGCGGTGGCATCGGGGATGTAGTCACAGTATTATTCCGATCAACAATATAAATGCATACGTGCTATTTGATTCGGGTGCTACTTGTTCATTTATAGCATGTGATTTTGCTAGAAGACTAGAATTATTTCCTGAAAAATTGCCTATACCTTTGAACATTAAGGTAGCAAACGAAGATATAATTCCTATTGAAGATATTCATAGGAGTTGTTGCATAGATGTACGTGGTTGTAAATTATCGGTAGATTTAATACCGATAAAGTTAGGAGAATTCGACGTAATTCTTGGAATGGATTGGTTAATTAACCATGGAGCAATTATAGATTGCCAAAAGAAATGTGTGAGCATTAGGACGTTGAAGCAACATCATGTAGTATTTTATGGTAGTAAATTGCCGGGACGCCCGTGTTGCCTTACGATGACACAAACTAGAAAACTTTTAAGGAAGGGTTGTGTAGGTTACCTATGCCATGTTATGGATACCCAGAGAGTGGGAGCAACCATGGAACAAATACCTATAGTAAACGAGTTCATGGATGTATTTCCAAGTGAGTTACCGGGTTTATCGCCGGATAGGGAGATCGAATTTGTGATAGACACTGTGCTAGGAGCGGCACCAGTCTCAAAGGCACCGTACCGTATGACGCCTGTGGAAATGAAAGAACTAATGGTTCAGCTGCAAGAACTATTGGACAAAAAGTACATTCAACCAAATGTTTCTCCGTGGGGGGCACTGGTGTTGTTTGTCAAGAAGAAAAACGGATCGTTAAGGCTTTGTCTCGACTATCGGGAGTTGAACAAGTTAACGATAAAGAATAAATACCCATTTCCCAGGATCGATGATCTCTTTGATCAATTAAAAGGGGCAAAGTATTTTTCTAAAATAGATTTACGGATGGGGTATCATCAGTTGAAGGTTAGGAAGGAGGATGTACCAAAGACTGCATTCAGGACTCGTTATGGTCATTACGAGTTTCTGGTGATGTCATTTAGGTTAACGAATGCACCTGCTGCATTTATGGATATGATGAACAGAGTGTTCAAACTATATTTGGACAAGTTCGTTGTGGTGTTTATCGATGATATTCTAGTGTATTCTAAGACGCCAGAAGATCATGCTGAACACTTAAGATTAGTGTTGGAGACACTAAGGAAGGAGAAGTTATATGTGAAATTCACCAAATGTGAATTTTGACTGGAAAAGGTGCAGTTTTTAGTCATGTAATTGACCAAGAGGGGATTTTAGTGGATCCAGCGAAGGTGGAAGCAGTAATGAATTGGGAACAACCGAAAACGCCGACTGAAGTGCGGAGTTTCCTAGGGTTAACAGGGTACGATCGAAGATTTATCCAAGATTTTTCGAAGATAGCTACCTCGTTGACTAATTTAACAAGGAAGACGGTGAAATACGTATGGACAGATAAATGTGAAGACAATTTTCAAGAATTGAAGAAATGATTAAGTGAAGCTCCTGTTTTGTCATTGCCAGATGACACAGGGAATTTTGTAGTGTATAGTGATGCTTCGCTTAGAGTACTTGGTTGTGTGCTTATGCAGCATGGCAAAGTCATTGCGTATGCATCTCGGCAGTTGAAGGATTATGAGAAAGTTTATCCTACTCATGATCTTGAACTGGCTGCGGTAGTTTTTGCCCTAAAGATATGGAGACATTATCTTTATGGGGAAAAATGTGAGATATATATGGACCATAAAAGTCTAAAATATATCTTCACTCAGAAGTCGTTGAATATGAGACAGAGAAGATGGCTAGAGTTGATAAAGGATTATGATTGTGAAATCCTGTATCACCTTAGAAAGGCTGATGTAGTTCTTAAGCGCCTTAAGATCTGAAGGTCGGGAAAAGTTGTCTATGTTAACGGCTCAAAATGAGTTAATAACAGAGATGGCTAGGAAGGAAATAGAAGTGAACATGCCGAGTGATTCAGGACAGTTACTCTTTGCGACGGAGATGCAATTTACCATCGTAGAAAGAGTCAAGGATGTACAACTCAAGACCGACGAGTGTAACCAAATGAAGAAGCGGTTATCCGAGAAGGAAGATGCTAAGTATAGTCTTCATAATGAGGGATTATTAAGATTTGAGGAAAGAATTTGGGTTCCAAATGAGATGAAATTAAAGGAACAAGTGTTACAAGAAGCTCATAGTTCGAGGTACTCGATACATCTTGGTAGCACTAAGATGTATCAAGACCTTCGACAGAGTTTTTGGTGGCCAAACATGAAGAGAGAAATAGCAGAGTATGTGAGTAGGTGCTTAACTTGTCAAAAAGTTAAGGCAGAACATCAACGACCCAGTGGCTTAGTACAGTCATTGGAGATTCCAGAATGGAAGTGGGAGCATATCTCGATGGATTTCGTGGTGGGACTTTCGACGATGCATAAAGGGTACGATTCAATTTGGGTAATAGTGGACCGGTTGACGAAGTCGGCTCACTTTTTGCCAATTAGGGTCAAGTATAACTTAGACCAGTTAGCTAAACTTTATGTTAAGGAAATCATTTCCAGACATGGAGTACCGGTATCGATTCTGTCAGATCGTGATCCACGATTCACATCAAACTTTTGGAGGAGTTTGGAAGAGCAGTTGGGAACACTGCTGAGGTTAAGCACAACTTATCATCCACAAACCGATGGGAAGGGCGAAAGGACAATTCAGACATTTGAAGACATGTTGAGGTCTTGCGTCATGGATTTCAAGGGTAGTTGGGACGATCACCTACCACTAGTAGAGTTTGCATATAACAATAGTTATCATGCAAGCATAGGTATGCCGCCGTATGAAGCTCTGTAACACCTTTATGTTGGGATGAGGTGGGAGAACACCGGATGCTTGGACCAGAATTGGTGCAGCAGACAGCGGATGTGGTAAAGTTAATTCGGATGCGTCTCGTCACAGCTCAGGACAGACAGAAGAAGTATGCGGACTCACATAGACTAAGTCGAGAGTTTGAGCTGGGCTCGTATGTGTTTCTAAAGGTATCTCCCTGGAAAGGAAAGATACACTTTGGAAAGAAAGGAAAGTTAAGTCCAAGGTTTATAGGACCTTTTGAGGTGTTAAAACGGGTGGGAGAGGTAGCTTATATGATAACATTACCTCCAGACCTAGAACGAATACATAACGTGTTTCACGTATCTGTATTACGTCCATATAAGTCGGGCTATAAGCATGTAATCGAGTATGAGCCGATTCATGTCCAGAAAGACTTAACATATGAAGAGTCACCGATGCAGATCATTGATAGAAAGGAACAATTTCTGAGGAACAAGGTAATACCATCAGTAAAGGTATTATGGAAGAACCACGATGCTGAGGAAGCAACGTGGGAACTAGAAGAAAAGATGAAGAAAACTTTTCCACATCTATTCGATTAAATTAAGACGAGATTCTGGGGACAGAATCTTTATAAGGGGGGAATAATGTAACGACCAAGAAATTCGAATCTTATTGTAAAATGATTTTATTAAATTAAATAATAATAAAATCATATTATATGTGTTATCAATATGGTTGTCATTGTATAACCTATTGATGTTAGAATGCAGTAGTATTTGAGCTACGTGGATGAATTAAAGTATTTGAATTTCAAGACGAAAATAAAAGTTTTCCGAGAAATTTTCTGAAAAACACTATTCATCGGTATTTGCTAGGGATATATTTTTGAGTTTCCGAGAAATACATAATGATGGAATAACAGGGAAAGATGGATTATGTAATAAAAATCTAGTTATGGAAAATGTAATAATTCGCTTGTGAACTTAATTTATAAACGTTAAGGAAGACAAAATAGTATTGAATAAGTAATAATGTATGATATTTTGGTATTGTACGGGGTATGAAAACGAGTATAATACTAGGTATTATACGAGTTTGTAGGAAGGATGAAATACCGTATATAAATTCTATATTAATTAGAATATGAAAATAATACATTAACAATATGTATTAAGAAATGTTAATGGACTTGGAAGATTGGTTAACAATTATAAACAAGTCCAAGTGAATTAAAGGGAGAGGCCCAATCATTAATGAATGAACAAACTAGTGTTTATTAATGCAAAGCCCAAAGATTGATTTAATGTAAGCCCAAATTAGAACCCATGAGTTGTATGACCCATGGGGCAAACCATATCAATATGGTTAATATGTAATGACCAAGTATTAAGAGTAATGACCCAGTTAAAGGATTAATGACCAAGTGTAGGATAAGAGTTGTGCTAGCCAAGTAATGAATAGTAAGGAGGTGGCTTAAGGAGGTGGGTGATTTAATGACTAAACTACCCTAGCTTTGCAACTTCTATAAATATAGGAGGCTTACAAGCCATTTAACATTTGTTCAAATAATCCAACATTTCAAAAGTGCTTAAGTGTTAGAGAGGATAAGCTACCAATAAGTTATTCCATAAGGAAGAAGAAGAAGCAAGCTACCTTATCAAGACTACACAAAAGTAAGACTTCTTCTCTATTATCTTCTATCTCTACCATGATAGGTTGATAAGAAAAGATGGATTAAGAAGCATGAATGATAAGAAGCAAGAAGAATGAATAAGTCATGAACTTAAGCCACATAAGTTGGCAATAACTCATTTGAACTTATAAAAGTTATAAACTTATTATAAGTTAACCTTGAATGTTAAGTATGAAAATATGAATTAGTAATGAGGTTATTAAGAAAAGTAATAAGGATGTAAAAGAACTTGTATGATCCTATGAATCATAAGTAAAGTTATATGTGAAAAACATGTAAAGTATGATGATTAAGAAACTTAAATTGTCATAAGTCATGAATAATCAAATCTTAAGTAGTTTATAATTTGACAAATTATAAGCTCATGAAGAATAAGTCAAAAATCCAACAATAAATATAAGTTTTTGTATTAAGTATGTTAAGAGGTTCACATGATGAATGGAATTCATTTGTAATGTTGAAAAAATCATAAGAATAAAGAATTGCCGTAACTTGCACGATTGGACGATAAACGTCGAATTCGTAAAATTTTCGGAATGGAAGTCAAATTTTATGTTTGATCACGAAACCATTGTTTTCCAATTGAGACAAGTCATATTTGGCATTTAAGAGTTACGGACTCGAAAATGACTGGATTCCGACTTAGAACGAAGAAACGAGCATTGAACGTTCACGAACGTTAATCGTTTTTGTTAAAAATGAACCAATAGGTGAATTTTTAGCAAACGAAGTTAAATAGATAAAATTCTTGAATGATCAGGTAGATTACCTAATTTGTGAACCGTAGGCTTTTGATCAAGCCAATTCGGACTTATAACGAAGAAGTTATGCGTCTGGGAATTTCACAAAATTTACAAACTAAAATAATTTTCTGGTGCACAGAGTCAAGGTTGCTACGCGCCAACCCCAAGCAAATGACTTCGCATCATAGTAGCGTAATAGTATTCGAGCACACTGCAAGAGTTCGCTTCAACGTGAGCCATAGTACAATATGTGGCGCCACAGCGCCATGTACAGTACAAAAATCTTCTAGAGAGTGGCACCGCAACGCGGCCCATTAAGTAAGGACTCATATACCCGCCATGTCCCGACAAAGATACAATAAGCTCATGCCATGATGTGAGATGTAGTATAAAGTTGGCGCCCACAAATACCATCTCTCGTAACAAGGAGAGTGATGAAGGTTTCTAAGTACAAAGAAAAAAACTAATTATTTTAAAAGTAAACTTAACTAAAGGAATGTAATGTAACATTGTTAAACCTTGAGGATGTTGTATAAAGGTTGAGATAACCTAGTCAAATATAAATACAAGGATAATGATAAACCAGAATGAATATTAACTAAATCTAATACACAATTAGATTGAAATGAAGGGTATGATATAGTCATATACATACTTTATTATATGTGACCTATTGTAAGGCATTATGTGATCATGTATTGTAGAGACTTGAACGACTTGAACATAAAGTTAATATACCGTAGCAGACGCTAAGCAAGTATTCTAACTCTTGTCTCAGTTCAATCTGAATAAGTTTTTGAGGTTCATGTATTTTATTGCATGAATTGAGGTATGTTGACGTTAAAGCCCATTCCTTTGGTTAGACTTGATGTATGGATAATCTATTCAGATATTATCAAATGTTGCTATCTTTTGTCAACTACTTGATATGGTTTTCAAAAGAAGACTGAAATGTTAAACAAATGTTTTGTCAGTAAAACGACAGGGACGTGAGGTTGCCAAAAGCTTAAACGTGCATACATTTAATGGATGTAGTGTTGATCAACATAGAGTACAATAGGCTTATCACCTAGAAGTGCTCATAAGTAATATTGGGCTTACAGACTTGCTTCCGGGTTGTCCTTTTCCAATAAAGAATGAATACTCAAGGTCTCTGACCAGAGTGAATGTTTTACTAAATACTGTTGTTATTGTAAAACATTTTGATAGAAAAGATGAAGTGCTATTTTGAATTATCAATGGTACTTCATAACTATTGTTCAGTTATCGAAGATATACGATTTGTATGTGTCAAGCATGTTGTTATTAAATTGTTATACTTGCTGAGCTAGTTATGCTCACTCTTTCTTGAACCATATGAATGCAGCTAAGACTGAACGTTCCGAAGGATCGAAAAAGGATAAAGGAAAAGTCAAGGCGGATTATTAAGCTGTCTTGTAATAGTATAGGTCTATTGTTGTAATGAAACTGATATTATGACAAAGAACCTTTGTAATGGGTATAGAACCTGGGAAATGTAAATATTACTTTAAATATATAAAAGTTATGTTCGTTCTTTGAGACTTTTCAATTGAATGAATGTATGAATGTTGTATATTATAGCACCACCTGTCGGGTTGGAAGATACCCGGATTTGGGGGCGCTACAAACACCACCGCGGCCAATTCCAGATCATGAGTAGGGTAGACTTTCTCATAATCCTTCAACTACCTAGATGCATACGCAATGACCTGGACATGCTTTATGAGCACGTAACCCAGTCCTCTATGCGAAGCATCGCTATAAACTACAAAATTTCATGTGTCATCAGGTAATGACAAAACAGGTGCTTCACTCAACCTCTTCTTTAGTTCTTGAAAACTGTCTTCGCATTTCTCAGTCCATACGTACTTCACCGTCTTCCTCGTCAAGTTAGTCAACGGAGTAGCTATCTTTGAAAAATCCTAAATAAATCTCCGATAGTAACCCGCTAACCATAGAAAACTCCGCACCTCGGTTGGCATTTTCGGTTGTTCCCAATTCATCACAGCTTCCACCTTTGCTGGATCTACTGAAATCCCCTCATGGTAAATGACATGAACTAAAAACTGTACCCTCTCTAACCAGAATTCACACTTAGTGAACTTCGTATTTAACTTTTCCGTTCTTAGTGTCTCCAACACTATTCTTAGGTGTTCAACATGATCTTCTGGCATCTTAGAATAGACTAGAATATCATCGATAAACACCACGACAAACTTGTCTAAATATTATTTGAACACTCTGTTCATCATGTCCATAAATACAACAAGTGCATTAGTCAACCCAAATGACATCACTAGAAACTCATAATGACCATAACGAGTTCTGAATGCTGTCTTTGGCACGTCTTCATTCCTAACCTTCAGCTGATGATACCCCATCCTTAAATTTATTTTGGAAAAATATTTTGCCCCCTTCAACTGATCAAAAAGATCATCGATCCTGGGCAACGGATACCTATTCTTTATTGTTAACTTATTCATCTCACTATAGTCGATACAAAGCCTTAACGATCCATCCTTCTTCTTGACAAACAGTACCGGTGCTCCCCATGGCAAAACACTCGGTTGAATGTACTTCCTGTCTAATAGTTCCTGTAACTGCACCATCAACTCCTTCATCTCCACTGGCGCAATATGATACAGTGCCCTGGAAACTAGTGCCGCTCCTGGCACAATGTCTATTACAAACTCGATCTCCCAATCTGGTGGAAGACCTGGCAACTCACTCGGAAATACATCCATGAACTCACTCACTATAGGTATTTGTTCCATGGTCGCTCCCACTCTCTGGGTATCAACCACATGACACAAATAGCCTACACACCCCTTCCTTAATAATTTCCTAGTTTGTGTCATGGTAAGACAACACGAACGTCCCAGCGATTTATTCCCGTAAAATATTACATGAGATTGAATTGATGTTTTAATATTTATGCATTTCTTTTGACAATTTATAATTTCCCCATGATTTATCAACCAATCCATTCAGAGAATTATGTCGAATTCTCCTAACTTTATCGGTATCAGATCTACCGATAATTTACAACCTTGAATGTCTACGCAACAACTCCTATGAATATCTTCAACAGGAATTATCTCTTCGTTTGCTACCTTAATATTTAAAGGTATAGGAAATTTTTCGGGAAGTAATCCTAATCGTCTAGCAAAATCACATGCGATAATCGAATAAGTAGCACCCGAGTCAAACAGCACGCATGCATTTAAGTCATTGATTGGAATAATACCTGCGACTACGTCCTCCGAGGCCATCGCGTCTTGGACGGTCATATTAAAGGTACGGGCCATCTGCCTAATTGGTTGCGCTGGACCCCCAATAGTTAACTTACCACTATTGGTGCCCCTATTCCCGTCTGTCCCCTTCTTTGGGCAGTTCTTTGACATGTGGTCAATTGACCCACATACAAAGCATCCATGGTTCTTCTTCGGACTTGGACAGTTTGGCGCAATATGCCCCTCCTGTCCGCAGTTATAACACACGGCCTTACCATTGAGACAGACTCCTAAATGAGTCTTCCCAGAGGTTTTACAAGCCTCCATCCTCCTCTTCGGGTCTCCTTGTTTCACTTTGGTATTCCCAGAGCTAACTACCTTCCTCTTATAACCTTCGCCACTCCCGCTGGCACCCTCGTTCTTTACTCCCTCGTCCACCTACCCCTTGATTTTCTTATCCTTGTGGTATTGGCTCAATGCCTCACTACCACCTTCGGCAACTATTGCCTTCTCTAAAAAGATTCCAAAGGAAGTACTTTGGAACACAGAGATACGGTTATAGAGCCAGGGTTTCAAGCCCTGCTCGAACCGTCGAGCCTTCCTCACCTCAGTATCCACTTAATATGGAGCGAACCTTGCCAGTTCATTAAACTTGGCGGCGTACTGGGGAACCGTCATGTCCCCTTCTTTTAAATCTAGAAACCACATCTTTATCCTTCCCTGCATGCTCGTGGGAAAGTAGTTCTTGTAAAATATTTCCTTCAACCTCACCCACGTTATAGCATCTATTCCGGCCCTAGCCTGATTGGCCTCCCAGCAAAAGTTTGCCTCTCCCTTAATCATGTAGGTTGCAAAGGCAACCTTCTGAGCCTCGTCGACATTTGCGATCACAAATGCCTTATCGATTTCCTTTACCCATGTTTGGGCTTCGATAGGGTCCGTAGTTCCTTTGAACTCTGGCGGACCCACACTCTTAAAGTCCTTAAACGTAGTAGCTCGTACTACACCAGGATTTACGAGGATATTAGCCCCAGTTCTATTAAATGTTGCGCTCAATAAATTTAAGAACTCCTGCATGGGGTTAACCAGACCTCCCTCCGGTTGGTTTGTGTTCGCACCCTGATTACGTGGTAATCTTCTTAGCGGCATTTTGTTGTTACAATAAACAAATATTTCGTACTTATTCATTTCCTGTCAGTTCGTTATTATTCAATGTTAAGCAATAACTTAAACATTCATTACTCAACATTTTTCGAAAAAGACTTATATTGATTCATTGTAGTATAATACTACATCGGTTACATAACACAGCCTAAGTTGAATACATTACTTTCCCGCAATTGCTTTCCAAAAATTGGGATTTACAAAAGACTACCCTTGATTATACAAAAGAAAGTTTTACGTCGCTACTAGATACAAAAATATATACATATCTAACTACTCTAGCCACTACTAGATTACATTTGCCTTAAGGCATTCTCAAAATCTGCCTTGGCAAGACCGACGATAATATCACAGCTGATAGTATGCCACGTCTGTCCTGCTTCGACAGAATAATTGGCTACCTGCAGCTGGAAATCCTCATGAGAACTCCTATTGATATAGGACATTCTCCTTATCTTCTGTTTCTTGGTCTTTAGCTCCCCCCTGAGCTCAAAGACCTCCTATTTCAGCTCATGGACCTTATCCTTAGCCAAAACCCTTTCATCATGTTCATGTTCCCACATGAACTCCACATCCGTCTTGTCTTCTATAACAGCTTGGAGCTCTACCTTCAGCACTGACATGAACAATAACATCATTGACTCCCCCGGAGTCATCTCTGCTGCTATTTCTACCTCCACTTCTTCTTCCAACATGCCGTCAAACATGGACATGTGGTCTAGGCTCTCCGAGTCTCCAGACTCAACCACCACTATCTCGAAATCTGCTGCTATGGGGCTCGGTATAATCTCAACCTGATTAAACGATCCTTCACTAACTACCTGCACATCTCTATTTTCTCCTGACATCTACAACAACATAAAAGTTTGATTAGTACACGTTAGTACAATAATAAAAACACATAACATATATAATGCATTTTTATATGGTTATCTTCACTCTTTTATTCTTTTATGACTTAAGGTTTTATTTCCCCCCTTAAGTTTAATATCCTAATGCTTTGATATCAACCTGTGACGCCCCCAAATTCGGGTATCTTCCAACCCGACAGATGGTGCTACACGGTGCTACAGTTCACATAAACACTCAATTGAAATGCCTCAAAAGGACGGATATGTCTAATATATATAAAAAGAATATTTACATTTCCTAGGTTCTTTACCACCAATACATTTGTCTTTGTCATAATATCAAATATTATTCTTACAAAACCTATATTATTACATATGTAATCTATGGGTTCGCCTTTGCCTTCCCTTTATCCTTGTCGGATCCATCGGTTATTTCGGTCTTAGCTACATTCATAAGGTTCAAGCAAGAATGAGCCTAACTAGCTCAGCAAGTACAACAATTCTAGGAAAATAACATGCTTGAAACATAGGAATAGTATATCTTCAATAACTAAACAATAGCTATGAAGTACTATCGATAATTTAAAATAGCACTTCGTTTCATTCAAAACATTTTACAACAACAATATTCGATAAAACATCAATTCTGGTTCAAGACCGTAAGCATATCATAAGTACTTTGAAAAGGACGTCTCGGCACTAAGTCCGTAAGTCCGACATAACTTACGAGCAAGTCTAGGTGATAAGCATATAGTACTCGATGTTGATCAACACTACATTCATTAAACGTGTATACATTTAAGTTGTGGCAACCTCACGTGCTTGTCGTTTGACGACAAAACATTTTAGCATACTCAGTCTACTTTTGAAAACCACAACAATATTAGTTTGGTAAATCCTTATCAACACTTGATAGAATAACATAGCATATGTCTAGCCGAAAGGATTGGCTTTGACTTCCTCAAACATTAACTCATGTGAAGAATATATGAATCACAAAGACTTGTCCAGATCAAACTAGAACAAGGGTTAGAGTACTTGCCTTTAGCATCTGCTTATAAATATAACCCATGCACTGTAGGTCTTTAAGGTCTCTACGTTAGATAATAACATCACATAGTAAATTAGGTCATGAATAATATATATGGTTCCTAAAGAATCTTACCCTTCTTATCAATCTAATTACGTATTATATTTTTTTATTATTGCTTCCGGCTTTCCATTACGTCATTCTTACGTTTATAAGTAATTGACTTAATCTTAACCCTAAGTGTTCATACTTAAGGTTTAGTATGCCTTCACAATGTTTCATTAAGATATTTATTTAAGCATTCATTAATTACTATCCATGCTCATCCTGTAAACATCCTTTATTGTCTAGGTCTTGAGGCTAGCGCTGCGGCACCGGCTATTACACTAGGTTTCGCGATGCGGCTAGCTCTTATTGCTCAAAAACCCAGACTCGGCGATGCGGCTCGAGTCTCTTTGTTAAATGTCGCGCTGCGACGCAAGTTTCTTGAGGGCGTAACCCTTTACGTGCATGTATACTGATAAATGACTTGAGTCGCCATGACGCGGACTCTGTGCCACAGAAATGTTTCACAGATTTTTCAAAAGATGAGATTCCTGGACTCGTAACTTCTTTGTTATAATTCCGAATTGGCTCGTTCAAGAGCCTACGGGTCACAAATTACGTACTCTATGCGTTCACGCAAGAATTTTATCTATTTTACTTCGTTTACTAAAATTTCACCTATTAGTCCATTTTAACGAAAATAATAAACGTTCTTGAATGTTCAACGCTCGTTTCTTCGTTCTAAGTCGGAATCCGGCCATTTTTGAGTCCGCAACTCTATAATGCCAAATATGACTTGTCTCTATTGAAAACCAACGTTTATGACTTCAAACACAAAATTGCTACAGTACTTGCCGCATCATATCTCTCATATTATTGATTCATTTATTGTCACAGTATCATCTGTATAATATGATATATTATTAAATCAATAATTAAGACGGCAAAGTTATTCATATTATTATTTACAATATTGACAATGTCTAGAAGTTCTGTCAAGCAGAGGTTTGGTCACCTAATTGCGCGCCAATAAGGAGAAATCTTTATCGGAAAGCCCCCTCTTTCCTGGGAATGACTTGGTTGTTAAATATTGTGATTTATAATCTTAATGATGAATAAGTTCGTGTTGATTAAAGATGAAATTGATAGATCCATTGTGTTGGAATTATTAGTGTTAGTGGAAATCGACATTTATTTCGATATTAATTGATGTCTGGAAGTTATACTGACCAGTCGGGTAATTAATCGGATAAATGAGCAATTAATTGTTGTTAGTTCACATGATTATAAATATTTGTTCACATGTGTGTACTATTGATTCACATTCTTGTACTATTAGGGGTGGTGGTGCAAGATTGATAATACTTGCATGACTAAGTTAAAAATGGAGGTATAGATGGAGGTACAATACTGTAATTCATATTTTCACATGTCTAGAACTATTGATTCACAAGATTTATTATTGATTCATATTATTTACTATTAGGGGAGGTGGTGCAAGTTTGATAATACTTGCAGGACTAAATTAAAAATAAAAGAAAAGAGGAAGGTATTATACTGTAATTTTCTGAGCCCCAAAACGTACAATTATCGAAACTATATTTTCCTATAAATAGAAGCTCATTCCTTCAGTTTTTTTCACCAATTCACTAAAACTATAGAGCAATTATTATACAGAGAAATTATAGAGATGAAGAAGAAGAGAAGTCTGTTACATCACTATTTCAGTATCCAATTTTTTCTAAGGTAAGGGTTATTATTTCTTTCGTATTCATGAAGAGAGCTTATGTTATTCCATTCTTTATTATTATGTTGGAATACCCTGTCTATGCGAAGTACCGCTTACATGGTGAAATTCTTCTGTTATTCAATTCTTTATTATTATGTTGGAATAACCTGTCTATGCGAAGTACCGCATACATGGTGAAATTATTCTGTTATTACATTCTTTATTATTTTGTTGGAATATCCTGTTTGTGCGGATTACGCATGACTTGGTTCGGTTCTTTATTATTCTGTTGGAATATCCCGTCTGTGCGGATTACGCATGACCTGGTTCCCTTCTTTATTATTCTGTTGGAATATCCTGTCTATGTGGATTACGCATGACTTGGTTCCATTCTTTATTATTCTGTTGGAATAACCTGTTTGTGCGGTCTATCACATGCCTGGTGAATTCTGTTTTTATTCCATTCTTTATTATTCTGTTGGAATAACCTGTCTGTGTGGACTACGGCATGCATGGTGAATGATCCTTTGTATTCATTCCTTATTAAATTGTGGAAATGATCTCGCATCTGCGTGGATTACTGCGTATGCGGTGAAAATCCATTTGCAGTTTCGTATATTCAATTATACTCGTATGAGATATCATTTCTTTTATACTCGTCACGAAATATCATTTTATTTGGTATTTTATTTACGAGTTACTATTCACCTAGTTACTATTTATTCTAGTATTATTCACTCGGGTATTCGGAGCACTTTTCATGTCGGAGTACTATTTATGAGTTACTGTTCACCGAAATTACTATTCACTCGAGTATTTGGGGTACTATTCATGTCAGGATACTATTCACGAGGTACTATTCCCGAAGTACTATTCATAGGGTACTATTCACGGGATACTATTTACCCGAAAAATAAATTTCATTTCTGTCCAAATTATTTTTGGTACATGAATATTATTCTTGAATTTTACTCTACAAAGCAGTATCATGTTGACAATTTGGATGTTATTGATTTCTGGATAAATTAAATTATAAATCTTTATAATTTATCCTTTAACTTGTTTTATTGAATTATTATGTCATTGTCATCATCTTTATGCTTATATTGTGATGAAAGTCATCTTTGGCTTACGTGCATAGATGGACTTGGTATGATTATGACCAGGGATTATTCGGTATAATCATGACCGTAATGTAACGAATGATGTGGTAAAAGTCCTCATTGGTCTGTAGTTCATTGATGGACAGTTGTTGGTATGATTATGACTAGGGATTATTCGGTATAATCATGACCATTGATCATTACATGAATATCCTTGGCATTGGTGCATGGATGATTTGATGATGTGGTTTATTTATTAAGCTGAGTCTCAACGATAAAGTTGATGAAAAACGTTTTTAATCATAAAAGATAGTAGATTTTATGCTCTACTTGACTCTTCTAATGGATTGCTTATTTCCGCTGCAGTTGTTAATCTAAAACATGTTGTTTATTGTATTCTATCAGTTGTTATACTGTTGAAGGCTAAGGATAATTTATTCTGCATTATCTTAGTCATAATATTTCTTACTGGGCTAGTTGAGCTAAATGAGAATATAGCTAGGACAAGTCGGGAAATGGAGTGATGGTCCGGGATAAATGGCTTTAGTAGTCCTCACTATTCTACGGAATAATGTGATAATAATTGTAATAAGGACACCATTGAGTGTAGATATTGTCTAGATGACAATATTCTTATTTAAACTCTTAGATTATGTTTTGTCGTATTTTACACGACTGTTGTATAATTAAGTTGTATTTGAATTTTGTACCATGTATTTGGCGACTCAAGATGGGTGATGTATACCTATTTTGGGGGCGTCACACTTGTCACACTTTAGTTAATTTAAATAACTTTAGTTTAGTTAATTTAAAAAACTTATAATAGTAATTATAATAATTTATATTATAATTATATATATATGATTAATAAATAATTATATATCTAATTTAATTAATAAATTAGACTAAAACCTTACTTTATTTAATTTACTTATTTTCGTAAATATTAAACACTTCATTTAATTTAATTATTTTCATTAAATTAAACCCTCAAATAATAAAATTACCATTCATTAATTTAGTTAGCATATATACTCAACTAAATTATTACATTACAATTCATCAAATATTTATTTTCCTAATAAATAAATTATTTAAAATATTTATTTAATCAATAAATATTTAAATTAAATTACAAATTTCTCGATCGTTACATCCTTCCCTCTTTAAAAGGATTATGTCCCCAGAATCATAACTCGATAAATTCATTCGTCACATTCTTCCATCTTTAACAAGATTCTGTCCCCAAAATCATCATACAAGATTAAGCAAATAACTAAGGATAATTTCTCATCATAACATCTTCAAGTTCCCACGTAGCTTCTTCAGCATTGTGGTTCCTCCAGATTACCTTAACAGAATGTGACGCCCCCAAAATTAGGTATACATCACCCATCTTGGGTAGTCAGATACATGGTACAGAATTTAAATACAACTTACTAATATAACTGTAAGTATAATACGACATAAAACCTGTGAGTTTGAATACAAATATTGTCTACTAGATATTATACAAACTCAAAAGGAGTCCTCATTACAATTATTATCACACTATTTCACGAAATAGTGAGGACTACTAATGCTATCCTCTGACCATTACTCTGCTTCCCACTCGTCCCAACCTATATTCTCATTTCAAAGAGAACAAAGAAAGAAAGGGTGAGCTCAACTAGCTCAAGAAGAAATATTATGACTAAGATAATGCGTAATAAATTATCATTAGCCTACAACAAAGTTAAACCGATAAAATATAATGAACATCAAGTTTAACTACAAATGACCAAAGAATCCATTAAAAGAGTCAAGTAGAAAATAAAATCTACTATCTTTTATGATTTAAAAGGTTTTCATCATCTTATAGCCGAGACTCAACTTTAATAAATATTCCACATCATCGAATCACCCCCGCACTACTTGCCAAGGATATTCTTTAGTATCACGACCACAATTATTCATGCACTACGGGCCAAGAATAGTTGTGTATTCATTAATGGCCATGATCATGCCAACAACTCGTCCATCAATGCACTACTACTAATCGAGGATTTTTACCACATCATTTGTAACATTACGGTCATGATTACAATCGAATAGTCTCTCGTCATAATCATACCAAGTCCATCTATGCACTACAGGCCCACGATGACTTTCAACATAATATAAATATGAGGATGATGACAATGATATAAGAATTCAATAAAACAAGTTCAAGAATTATTTTATCCAGAATTATTAACGTCAAATTGTCAACATGATACTATTTTGTAGAGTAAAATTCAAGAATCTTGAGAAGAATATTTCCATGAAAGGATATTTGGATGAAGCGCAAATATCAAGGATATTCCACTAATTTCATGGAGTATAGAAGTCAAAGTTTTAACAAACCGGGTATAATAAAGAATGGAATAACAAAAGAAATCACCATGCATGCGATATAGAGACAGAAGGTTATTCCAATGTAATAATAAATAATCGGAACCAGTCCCAGTAAAAACGCATGCATGTGGGATATTCCAATGTAATAATAAAGAATGGAACTGAGTCCCATGAAACGCATGCATGAATATTCCAACATGAATAATAATAAAGACGGAACCGGTCCTGTAAAAAAACACGTGAGAGGATGTTCCAACGAATAATAGAAGAATGTCACCAAGTATAGGGTAAAAACCACGATACAAAGTTATTCCAATGTAAATAATAAGCAATGGAATAACAACAGTTCTCTTCATGAATAAGAAAGAATAACACCCCTTACGAGTACAACAAATAATATTCCCTACCTTAGAAGAACTGAATATTGGAAAAGTGAAGTAGCAGAATACTTTTCTTCTTTCTCTCTATAGTTTTCTCTCTCTAAAGTTTCAGTGAATTCGTAAGTAATAATGAAGGAATGAGCTTTCTATTTATAGAAAAACTGAGGGTGGCTCTTGGTCTTAACGAAGGGTCAAAATGACTCTTGGTAATATTGAAGAGACAACTACTATTTGCGAAGGATTATTAACCCTTGGAACACCGAAGAGGCAGTTAACTCTTGGTAATATTGAAGGGACAACTACTATTGACGAAGGGGTAATTACTATTGACGAAGGTAATTACTATTGACGAAGGTAAATAATATTGACGAAGGTAATTACTATTGACAAAGGTAAATACTATTGAAGAAGGTAATTACTATTGACGAAGGTAAATACTATTGACGAAGGTAAATACTATTGACGAAGGTAAATACTATTGACGAAGGTAAATACTATTGACAAAGGTAATTACTATTGACGAAGAGACTCTTAGATGATGACATATGGGCCCCCATATAAATAATCAAACTTACCACAAACGCCTCTCATAATGGACTCTCTATATACATCAAGGATTGAATAAATATTACCACAAATTATTTTATTTTTAATCAACACATATTTAATCTTTCAACAATTATTAATTATTTATAACTTGTCGTCTCAATTAATAATATAACATATTATGCGTATGATACTTGTGACAATAATTGAATCAATAATATAAGAGATATGATGCGTGAATTCATCAGAAGAATAATTGAGTATAGCTAAGTGACTTCTCACGTAAGCATCAATAATCAATACCGTAAGTGCTACTATGCAACCACGCCAGACATCGTACTTTTACCACACGGTAGTTCAATGCCTTTAACGGTAACACCTCCGCCGTTATTTTTATAGAAAGATAATTTTTTCGCTTTCTAACTACGACAATACTTCCGTTGTGGGGTCCACTTAATGATTGAGTAGTCGTCATTTAATTTTCCCCGACAAAAGAATATTCCCCAATTCAAACGAATATTTTATAACAACTTGCTTACTTTGCAAAATTTATAAATATTACCCACAACTATAACATTATATCAAATTTATTCAATAATATTCAAAAATAATATTTAGAAAATTCATCTTTATTTATAAAAGTCGGGGTCTTACAACCTCCCTTCTTATGAAATTTAAGCCCTCGAAATTAGGGTACGATACCTAGTATGTCGAAGAGGTAAGGATACCTTGATTTCATTTCGATTCTAACTCCCAAGTCATTTCCTCAACATCGTGGTTCCTCCACAAAACTTTGACTTGAGGTATAACCTTGGAGCGTAGAATATGTTCCTTCTTATCAAAATTTGAACAGAACCTCTTCATACGTCAAATCTTCGCTATTTCGTCCCGGTTCTAACTCAATAATATGGTTCGGGTCTTTCACATATTTACGTAACATGGATATGTGAAAACGTTATGAACACTTAGACATACTTGGCGGTAAAACGAGTCTATAGGCCACTGCCGGTTCCTACTCGATCGAGGATTAAAAATGGGTCGATGAATCGAGGATTGAGCTTTCCTCTCTTTCCAAATCTCGTAACTCCTTTCCATGGAGCAACACGTAACAACACATGATCTCCTATATCGAATTCCACATCCTTTCGATGAAGATCAGCATAATTCTTTTGTCGATCTTGTGAGATTTTTATACGTTGACAGATCGTTTGAATCTTTTCTGTAGTCATACGTACCAACTCCGGTCCCAACAATGTTGCTTCTCCCACCTCATCCCAGGATACTGGAGAACGACACTTTCTTCCATACAATGCTTCGAATGGAGCCATGCCAATACTTGCTTGATAACTGTTGTTATAGGAAAACTCCACCAATGCTAAGAACTTGTCCCAACTTCCCTTGAAATCAAGGACACAGAGTCTTAATAGATCTTCAAGAGTTTGAATAGTCCTCTCCGATCGTCTGGTCTGGCTCTAAGGATGATATGCCGAGCTAAATCAGAATTCAGTGCCCATAGCTTTACGAAAACTAACCCAAAATCGTGAAGTGAATCTTGGGTCTCGATCGAAAACTATGGATACGGAATACCATGCGATCTTACAATCTCGTTTATGTACATACGAGCAAGACGTTCAAGTGTATAAGTTTCTCGATCGGTAAGAAATGAGCGGACTTGGTCAATCTATCAACAATGACCCAAATCGCATCAATGCCTTGAGAAACCTTAGGAAGACCCCAGAACGAAATCCATGGTAATGTGCTCCCACTTCCATTCTGGAATTTCAAGTGGTTGCAATGGACCTTTTGGTACTTTATGCTCCGCTTTAACTTCGTTGACAAGTTAGACACCTTGAGATAAACAAATACGCTATCTCTCTTTTCATATTGCTCCACCAAATGTATGGCCGAATATATCACGATACATTTTGGTACTCCCAAGATGGATTGCAAATGGTGTGTTGTGCGCCTCATCATGATATTATACTTTAAATCGTGGTCGTTAGGCACACAAAGTCCGGAGTTGACTCAAGTATTCCTTCTTCATCGATTCTTGCTTCCTTAGATATAGCACCTTCTTGCACTTTCTTCCTCATACGCATCGCCTCCAGTCCGTAGCTTGACGCAGCCTTTAACTTTATCGATTAAAGTCGGTTCTACTCCTATACTCGCTATCATCACATGCGTCCCTGGAGTCTTTAACTCTATCTCCATCCTTTGCAAGTCACACAAAATGGGCCTTTGCGTTGACAATAACACACTTGTACTTGCATATGATCTTCTACTCAATGCGTCAGCTACCACATTCGCTTTTCCAGGATGGTATTGGATGGTATGATCATAATCTTTCAACAGTTCAAGCCAACTTCGTTGTCGCATGTTGAGTTCCTTTTGAGTGAAGAAATATTTGAGGCTTTTATGATCCATAAAGATCTCCACTTTATCCCCATACAAGTAATGCCTCCAAATTTTAAGTGCAAAGACAACAGCTGCCAACTCTAGATCATGAGTAGGATAATTTCTCTCATATTCTTTGAGTTATCGGGAGGCATAGGCTATAACTTTTCCATGTTGCATGAGAACACATCCAAACCCTTTGCCCGAAGCATCACTCAGAGATGACAAATCCTCCAAGCCGATGATGGTATTGTCGTAAGCAGGTCTTTGAAATAAGTCTCCTCTTGAGTTCTTGAAAACTCTTCTCACATTCTTCGCTCCAACCAAACTTTGTATCTTTTCGAGTCACCGAGTCATCGGAGTAGCGATTCGAGAAAATCCTTCCACGAATCTCCGATAATAACCAAATTAAACCGAGAAAGCTACGTACTTCGGTCCATCGATTTAGGTTGTTCCTACCAATAGCTTCAATCTTTGCTAGGTCAATGTGATATTCCATGACTTGATACCACGTGCCCAAGAATGCTACTTC
This sequence comes from Panax quinquefolius, assembly GCA_020205615.1. Lineage (NCBI taxonomy): Eukaryota > Viridiplantae > Streptophyta > Magnoliopsida > Apiales > Araliaceae > Panax > Panax quinquefolius. The sequence continues at coordinate 34,084,274 of CM035167.1, forward strand.
TTCAAGCCAGAACTCGCATTTCTTCAACTTGGCATAAAGCTTATATTCACGAAGCTTTTGGAGTGTCAGCCTCAAGTGTTGCTCATGATCTTCACGGCTTTTGAAATAAATAAGGATGTCATCAATAAAGACGACCACAAAGTGATCTAAATATTCCTTGAATACTCGGTTCATCATATCCATGAAGGCAGCAGGAGCATTAGTCAATCCAAAGGACATGACTAGGAATTCATAATGCCCGTCATCGAGTTCTCGAAAAGCCGCCTTTGGAATGTCACCGTTCTAATCTTCAATTGGTGATATCCTAAATGAAGATCAATCTTT